>CM029021.1:142365565-142551960 GCA_016801055.1 Panax notoginseng
CCTCTATTCCTTTCAAGTTGACATTTTAGGAGAAAACACAACACTAAAAAATGTAATTAATGTTTTGTCGGATTTATCAAATTAGATTTAAATCTCAATATTATCCTTCAAAGATTCATTGAAAAAGATGAAAGAGAAATAAATTAATTAATATATTTAATATAGGGATATGAGAAACAAAGTCACTAATTATATAATATTATTTACAAATCTATAAACAATAAATAAAAAGGAATGAAGGGAATACCGGGTAAAAAAAAACTTTAGGGTCTAGCCGGCCAGCTCAGGAATAGAATCTGATTTGGACCATAAATCTCTGAATGAGTTATTACGGATTAATAAAGAAATTTGATTATAGAGAAAAGAAATTTTATCAATCTAATTTAGTAACAAAAAAATAATAAAAGATTTTTTTCAATCTAGTAAACTAGGATATTTTATTTTCTTTAATACACATATTTGTGCAAATTTTATTTAGGAATTTATATTTTCACAAATAAAAATTGATATTTTGAGAATATCTACCTACGTAACATGATTATGGGATTCATTTACCATTCACGTGAGAGGTATCAATTTTGTGGATAAGAATATCAATTTCCTTTATTTATTGCACATCCCAAATTAATGTTTGTTATAAAAACTTAATTACCAACATGCAAAATTTCAGTAAGTGTCATTAATGACAATGGGAGTACGCGAAATTATCTACATTATTTTGGCTTGGTGCACTCGTATTGCAATTAATGAAAACATTTCAACGGTAATAAATATACTTTCCAAATTAATTTTCCAATACATAATTTTTCAAGAGAACCCATTTCAGCACTATAAATCTCAGCCAAGACAACTGAATTCTCCATCTCTAATTCTTCTAGTTCTCCCCAGCCTCTATTTCTCCTTCCTTCAACCTTAAAATCTCAAACCCTAAAATCTTTTTTTAGGTTAAACAGACATATATGGATCATAACTCCAAACAAATCCAAGCACAGGCTCAAGCTCGGACTTACGATAGAATAAGTCTCTTACCTGATGAGATACTCCACAAAATCCTGAGTCTTTTGCTGAAAGACAAATCTGCAGCTCGAACATCATCTCTTTCTAAAAGATGGCAAGCCTTATGGCGTTCATTTCCTATAATCGATCTTATTGAAGATTACATTTTCAATTTTAACCGAGCACCATTTGTTGATGACTACATAGCTCAGTGTAGAGATCGGTTCATCGAATGGATCGAGCTGACATTGTTGCATCGCAGCATGGAGAATTTAAAGAAGCTTCAGATAAATACTCTATTTCCTGGTAATGAAAATCTTCATTTTCTTGTTGATAAGTTGGTTGATAGAGCCATAAGGGGTGGCCTGCAACGTCTTTTTCTCGAATTTAATAACCAAACACACCTCATTAGTAGTACTAGGAGTAGCAAAAGTAGTACTAGTAAATTTGAACAAAATGAATCATGTGCTTTTTGTTACAAGTTACCGGAGGTGATATTCTCTTTAGGATCAAAATTCCTTGTTAGTTTAACTGTTGAGGGGTGTAGCTTTGAGTCTTTTAGTGGTGGTGCCCTAGATCTTCAATTTCTTAAAACTCTATACATGGAAAATGTACACATATCGGAACATTCGTTACATGCTTTGATTAGTGGTTGTCCGGTTGTTAGGTCCTTAACCCTAAGACGCTGCCACGGGCTAAAATTCATTCACATTCAGCATAATAAAATCAGGCATTTGGTTTTGCAATGTAGCGACGAAATGAAGGGTTTTAATATAGATATCCTGAGCCTCCAGTCTTTCAAATTTAAAGGATCTTATGATGAGAATGATTTTGAGTTTAATTCCTCGAGTGAGATTCAGCATTGTTGTCTTAAGACCTTAAAGATATCGCGTGCCAGAATGAGAGCTGAAACACTTAACCAATTGGTTTCAAATTTCCCAACCCTCACGACTATGAAACTTAAAAACTGTAGTATCATAGAAAGGTTTCAATTAGTTTCAGGTGATAAAATAAGAAACTTGACCGTTATCAACTGTTGTTTTCAAGATCAGGTGGATTTTACTAATGCAGCTGGGGCTCTTATATTTCTTAAATATGTAGACAATTTATATGGTTCTGTATGGATTCAGACGGAATTTAAGTTTCTACAACATCTTATCATAATTGGAAATGGTGTCAAAATTAAGGGCATGGCACTGAGGTTCACAGTTGAAAATTCTCCTCTCCTTAAGTATTTGAAACTACAATCCTGTGCTGGATTGAAGGAAATCGGGTTTATAAGCCGCAACCTGGAAATTTTGGTTGTTGATGAATGTTTTGATGTGAAAGGCATCCGGATATTTGCTAGAAAGCTGGCATTCCTCAAGTATGTTGGGCCGGTTTTGAAGTTTTCTCGAGTAATATCTTCTTATGAACTCACTGCTGAACTGCATTTGAAAGAGCAATATCACAACCGCAACCACATCCACGACGATTTGAAGCTGGTTAAGTTGAAGGATTTTCTTCAGATATTTTCGACTTTTACTAAATCCGTGACACTGATTTTCGACTGCCCTACGGTATGTACGTAGATATATGCCTAAAAACTTGATGAACAATCTTTATTTTACAATGACTAATATAATATATTTTTTCATTTAATATATAGTTTACATTAATTCTATTCGATCTAATCTTGCTAACGTGTTTACGAATCTTCTCTTTTTTCTTTTGCACTTAATAAATTAACTAGTGTATGATGATGCTCAAAGCTGCTAGCGAGTGTCCGATAAAGTACCTGAATTATCTCAAGGTAAAAACAAGATTAATGGGAACAGAAAGTCTGGTTGAGGTTCTATGTAGTGTGCTCCGCATTTCACTTTGCCGTAAAACCTTGTACATAGAGCTGGAATCAAAAAGTTGCATAGAACTAGAGGTACATACGTACAATATTCCGTTTTATTAAGCAGAAGAGAAGTAGGGTTTGCTGCAAATTAAGTGCAAACTATTATTAATTAATTTAATTTAGTGTGAGAATCATGCATCCTCTTTTATATTTCTCTCTTCCTATTTGGTTAATTAATTTCATGAAAACTTAGTAAGTCTACTTATATTTTGAATTACAACTATCAATGTACCTTGTCTACCAGATTGTACACTTATCCTAGAAAATAGGACAATAATTCTTGTGTAGACATCTAAGTGTACAAGTATTCATCATATGTCACAAATGGTTGATGAGTTGTACTATATATCTCATCAATGTTTGTCTGGAATTGTCTAGTTATATTATATTTCCTAGCATTGCTTTAGTAAAAAAGTGCATGTTTTAATTTACTAAAAATTATTGTAATTTTCAGTTTCAGGAATTGAGTTCGGAAGAAAAATATGAGATGATTTACCAGCTGAACACCCATGATTGTGTAAGAGAACTCCTTAGAGAAGTAAGGATGACGAAGTTTGAAGGTGAAGAGGAAGAAATGAGGCTTGTAGAGTTTTTGTTGAGCAAGGCAGAGCACTTGAAAACCATGTCTATCATCATGAAGAAGGGAACTTGTTTGGGAATTAATCCAGTCCGGCATTATGAGGTTCTCTCTTGGAAAAATAATCTTTCAGAGTTGTTCGTCAACTCTGATATCAAATTATCCTCCGAATCAGGCTAAGCTGAATGTATGCAGTATTTTACTACATCCAGTTTTCCTTAAAACTTCCTCTAGAAGTATGTTTGTAGTATTTTACTAAAGCATGCATGCTGCTTACAGTTCTACAAGGCTAGTGACATATATATATATATATATATATATATATATATATATATATATATATATATATATATATATATATATAGTTTCGGTGCATGTCCAATGAGGAGGAGGAGGAGGAGGATCGAGGACTGTGGTTATAATTATAATTAAATACACATGGAGTTCGGTGGTGAGCTAGTCGTGACACAAAAAGAGTGAAAGAATTAAAAGCCTTTGATTTGCTTCTACGAGTTAGAGATCAGTACTAATTCTGTAATTTCTTTTAGAATCAAATGGATAGGAGAAAGAGAGGGAGGGGAGGAAACCCTAGATAGATCTAGAAGTTACTTCACCTGTTTTGAGAATATGAATTATGAAACGAGTTTTAGTGCACCTGTAATTTGTTTAGTATATAAAATTATATATATCACATAAATATATATACATTTATGGTATTTTATATAACAAGATCATATAATCTATGCTAAATTGAAATCACTATGTTTTTATAATTCTAAATAATATAATTAAAATTCATACCGGTCTACTAATTTATTATATAAAATAACATAATTATTTTAAAAATAAAAGTTATCCGACAATTTTTTATAATTTAATGAACATGTGAATTTTTCATCAAAATTTCATTAATAAATAAAAATTCTTTTAAACTTTTAGCGATAATTTTTTTTTATAATTCTAATTTTTGTATATATATAATTGATCTTAATATCATCAACTATTTATTAATATATTTTGATCATTACTAACAAAATTATTAAAATTAAATAATTACTATATTAGATGAAGTTTGAGAAAATGTGTAATAGTGAGAAGTCAAACCCCATTTTTTGGATTCAGACAATTTTCTAAATGGTCATACTTTGGGCTCTCTCAACCCTTGAATTTACCCACTTTATTTTTTTGTACATGTTTTTTTAAAGGGATCATTTAAATTCAAAGAGCAGGGGGTAAGAATCTATTATCTATTATATATACTAAATTATAGTACATAACAGTATTATATAATTAATATGCATTCTACACTGATATGTTTATTATACCATTCATAATTATACCTATAATTATATCATGTCCTACATACAGTTTAAAACATTTAAAACAATTATATCCTAAAATTACTACTTTTCTAATATTATATGTGACGCCCCCAAAATAGGTATACATCATCCATTCTGAGTCGCCAAATCACTACAAGAAAATGATTTATCTCCGACGGAATTAACTCCGACGAAATACATTCAGTCGATATTAGACTATTTCTGACTGATTCTTCAGTCGAGAATAGTTCGGTCGTACATAACGTATTTCCGACGGACTTCTGTCGAAAACACAGCCCAACATGGTGCCAAACTCTCCCGCCAGAACCAACACTACGGTCGACTGAATATCATGCTACTATCGACCGAATTCAGTAGAAGTTAGCTTAAAACCGACGGACATAAGATCGACGGAAGTCTGTCGATTTTATTTTTTAAATTCTAACAGACTGCTACACTCCCCTCATTTCATTTCTGCCTCTTTCCCCCTCTCTCTCTCACGTCTGCTCTCTCTCTCTCTCACGATCTCTCTTCCTCTCCGGCCGCCTGAAGCAGCTCCGACCGACGCTGACGCCACCTTCTGGCCGACCAAGCTGCTCCGGTCAAGTAGTTTTGGCCAATTCCGACCATTTCAACCAGCTCCAGTCGATTTCTTCTCAAATTGGTGGCGTACTTTCATTTGTTTGTTAAATTTTCAAGTTAATAAGGTATATTTGATGAATTGTCATTTGATTTTGATTATTATACTTTTAAATCTATGCCTTATTTTTGCAAATTGAGTTACATAAACTGCTATGTATTTTGTTGGCTGTTTTGGGTCTGAAAAATTGTTGGTGCATATTGTGTTCATGCCCTAATTGAGTTATATAAATTGCTATGTAATTTATAATGCTATGAATTTGCATAAGTTTGTTCATACCCTAATGTTATACTGCTATTGTTTGTTCTCAAAATTTGTGGGTATGTAATTTGGGTCTGAAAATTTGTGGGTATTTTGTTTCTCACAGTGACATATTTGTTATATCCGACGGAATTCCCAACGGAATTCTCGACGGAATTCTGTCAGAATTCATTAATTACAATTTATGTGGGTCCTTTTTATTATATTAATGTATAGTTAATAGTTTCTCAATACTAAAATACAATTTAAATAAATTAAATTATATGATATAATACAAATTTTGTTTAATTAAATAAAATAAAAAATTGACTTAATTTAATTTAAGATAATAAAATTTAAATAAATTATTTAATATTAAATTATATAATATAATAAAAAATTTAATTAAATTTAAAATAAAATAAAAAATATGATATAATATAATACAAATTAAATTTAAATGAATTAAATTTAATTAATTTAATATAATAAAATTTAAATAAATTAAATATTATAATATAATATAATATAAATACAAATAAATTAAATTAAATTCAAATAAATAATTTAAAATAAAATAAAATAAAAATATGATTTAATTTAAGATAATACAAATTAAATTAAAAAAAATTGACTTAATTTAATTTAAAATAATATAATACAAAATAAATATAATTAAAGTGAGTAGCACTTACTTAGTTAAATAAAATCAAAATTAAATAAAATACAATAAAATAAAATAAAAATATGATTTAATTTAAGATAGTACAAATTAAATTAAATTAAATTAAAAAAATTGACTTAATTTAATTTAATATAATATAATACAAAATAAATATAATTAAACTGAGTTGCACTTACTTAGTTAAATAAAATCAAAATTAAATAAAATACAATAAAATAAAATAAAAATATGATTTAATTTAAGATAATACAAATTAAATTAAATTAAAAAAAATTGACTTAATTTAATTTAATATAATATAATATAAAATAAATATAATTAAACTGAGTAGCACTTACTTAGTTAAATAAAATCAAAATTAAATAAAATATAATAAGATAAAATAAAATACAATTAATAACTAAGTAACATTTGTTTAGTTGGGATGCAATATAACTAAGTAGTATTTGCTTAGTTGGGGTGAAATTTTTAATAAACTAAGTAGCACTTAGTTTTTCATTGGCAAAATAAATCAAGTAGCATTTGCTTAGTTTGAATGATATGATCTGGTTTCCATAAAAAAATATGGGAACCAGATCATATCGTTCAAACTAAGCAAATGATATACTTAGTTTATCTTGATGAAGACATACATGCCTTGGAGGTGTCAACTTAGAAACCCGTTCGACATTCACTCATTAGGAGTGAATGTCGAATAGTCCCCAGTTTGGGATTGTTACTGGATGTTATGTCTCTCACTTAGGTCGGTGCCAATGCACAGGGTGCGTTTTGAGGAACTTTCAGCTGGCGTCTCTACATGTTCTCCGAGTGCATACTTAGACTAAGTTTTCTTGGTCTATTTCGTGTACTTAGAGATCATGGGGAGGTGCTGCTGAAAATTTCTAAAAATAGCAGAAACGTGCTTAAGATTGCCACTAGTGAGGAGACGCATCCAGGAACGGGATAGAAGCCTAACCCCTGTAGAGTGGAGATATAAAATAGGTAAACTAAATTCATGCTTGGACCACATTCATGATTATTCTTGATCTAATTGGGTATTTTCTTCAATTAAAGATGGATGCCGACCGGAGTTGGATGTACCGTAGGATAAAGATTGATGGGAGGGGATTAATTGATGCGTACCGTGACGGGGTGTCTAATTTTATGAACAAAGCAATAGAACATACTGATGATCTGAACGGAAAGATGAGATGCATGTGTCTCAAGTGTAAGAACATGATGTGGAAGACTGCCGATGAAGTGAAATTTGACTTATATTCACGTGGGTTTGTGGATGGGTATTCGATATGGATTCATCACGGGGAATCAGTTGAGTTTAGAGAACTGTCAGACAGTACTGTAGACCAGTCAGATAACTATGATGTTGTGGAGATGTTGGTAGATGCGTATGGCCCTACGAATATTGACTGGGCTAAAAATGAGCCAGCGTCAAGCAGTGCTGATCATGAACAAAAGCCAAATGATTCAGTAGCTGCCTTCTACAAGATGCTATCTGAATCAAGGACCCCATTGTATCCTGAACACGACAAGCACACCAGGCTTTCTGCAGTGACGAAGCTTTTACACTACAAGAATGAGCATGACTGCAGTGAGAGAGGATTCAATGATTTGCTTGCTATTTTCAGGGAGTTCTTACCTCAGGATAATACCTTGCCCGCGAGTTACTATGAAGTTAAGAAGATGGTTAAGAGGTTAAATCTTGGGTATGAGAAGATCGATACTTGTGAGCAGGACTGTATGTTATACTATGGGGAGGACAAAGATAAGGTGCAATGTGATATATGCAATTTGCCTCGATACAAAATCACAAAACGTGGGGGGAAGGAGAAACATGTTCCGAAGAAGATATTACGGTACTTTCCTCTTGCGCCGAGGTTGCAGCGTCTATTCATGTCTTCGCATACTGCACTCAGTATATGCATTGGCATAGGACAAGGGACGTCGTCCCTGGTCAGCTTACTCACCCAGCAGATGGAGATGAGTGGAAGAATTTTGATGCTAATTTTTCACAATTTGCCGACGATGTTAGGAATGTCAGGCTTGGCATGGCTACTGATGGATTTTGTCCGTTTAATAATTTTAGTCAGTCATACTCTGTTTGGCCAGTGATTATGGTAGCTTACAATCTTCCACCGTCAATGTGCATAAGGGATCCGTATCTTTTCTTGACTTTACTAATACCGGGGGATAAGAGTCCTACAAAAGATATCAACGTGTACCTTAGACCGTTAGTCGATGAACTTAAGATGTTGTGGGAAACAGGGGTTCAGACTTTTGATAAATCTGTCGGGTAGAATTTTTTGATGAAGGCAACCTTGTTGTGGACTATCACTGACTTTTCGACATTTGGGATGGTCACTGGTTGGTCGACCCATGGTAAATTGTCATGTCCAGTCTGTGAAAGATTCTTGCCTATTGAGCACAGTTATAGAAAGATGTCTACACAGTTCAATAGAAAAACAGAAAAGAAGGGGGTTGTTGGTCGCTTGTCGGGCAGAGATGTATTGGGATAGCTAAATGATTTGACATTTCCACCGCCTGGGAAGGAGCATGGTAAGTTGAGAGCAATAGGGTATGGTAAAGCTCATAATTGGACACACTCGCCCATTTGGTTTGAGTTGCCATACTGGGGCACACTAGTACTTCGTCATTGCATAGATGTCATGCATACGGAGAAAAATGTGTTCGAGAACTTATTTTACACTGTGCTAGATACGAGTGGTAAAACAAAAGACAATGATAAATCACGTAAAGACTTAGAGGAAATGAACATCAGGCGGGAATTGTGGCTCCGTCCTAACAACTCAAAACCAAAAGCTCCATTTTGTCTTACCAAGCAATAGGTTGAAAACATTTGCAAGTGGCTTAGTGCATTGAAGCTACCAGATGGTTATGCTTCTAACATCTCTCGATGTACTAAGGTTGAGCAGTTAAAAATTACTAGATTTAAGAGTCATGATTGTCATGTATTCATGCAGAAGTTGATTCCAATTACCTTTCGTGAAGTATTACCGAGGAATATTAATGATGCATTTACCGCACTTTCAAATTTCTTTCGGGATATTTGCTCTATTGTTATAAGGTACAGTGATGTGGAGCAGATGGAGAAAAATATAGTGTTGACAATGTGTAAGCTCAAAATGATCTTACCTCCGGGGTTCTTTGACTCGATGGAGCATTTGCCTATTCATCTGCCATATAAACTTAAGCTTGGAGGACCGGTGCAATATCGATGGATGTATCCTTTTGAGAGGTAATATCACCTACATTGTGTTATAATCATCACCTGAATATTTGTTTTAGCCGATATATTGTCTTATTTCAGGTATATGCGTCGATTAAAACAGAAAGTTAAAAACAAAGCTCGTGTAGAGGGTTCTATAGCAGAACGCTATACGGAGGAAGAGCTTGTCAACTTCTGCTTGTTATACTTTGACGATGTAGTCTCAACGAAGCACAATCGTCTAAGTCGGAATGAGGTCGTCGTCGATCCACATATGTGTACTAATGAGTTGGCTGTATTCACTTATCCAGCCAAACCATTTGGACATGAGACGACGACTTACCTAACTGATAAAGATTTATAGATTGTATCTACATACGTGCTTTTGAATATGCCTGAAGTATCGTCGTACATCAAATATGTACTATTTCAAGTTGAAAATGATTTTTTCTTACCTTAATCAAATAATTAAACAATTGCCATATTATTGTACGCAGCGCATTCGAATTGGAATCACGAGCTTCTAACTAGGGGTTGACTACATCACAGATGGAAGCATTCACTAATGACAATTTCCATCAGTGGTTTAAGAGAAGGGTCGAAGAAGAGAACGATTATGAGCAGTTAAGAGATGTCATTTTAGGCCCGTACAAACTCGTTAGTTCATTTCCAGGTTGCATCGTGAATGGGTATAGATTCAAGGTTGATGACTGGAATGAATTGACATCAGTCAACTCTGGCATTGTCGTGTTGGGAAGTTGTTATGGAGATTCTGAGTCCAATTACTATGGAAGATTAAAGGAATTGGTTGTGCTCAATTATCCAGGTGCTAAAAAGGTCGTTACATTTAAGTGTAGCTGGTTTGATACTGCAAAGGGTGTTAAAGTTGATCGTAATAGAATCGTCACAGTAGATATAAAATTGAATTTACAGTCTGATGACGTATTTGTGTTAGCCAGCCAAGCAACTCAAGTGTACTACGCCCACAGTTGTGACAACGAAGACTCGGTCATTTGATGGTACGGATAACCCGTTGCAAGAACAAGTTAGCAATCCCAGCCACGTTGTGCTATATGATGACGATGTGGTGGTTGATGATGTCGTTAACGTACTCGATGTTGACGAAGTGGAGGAAGATGTGGTTGTCAGTCCGTATGTGGTGGTAGAAGATGATACTGAGGAAGAAATTGATACAGAAGAGGAAGAGACAGAATCAGAAGATAGAAATTAAAATGATTTTGATTCAGACAGGTTTGACGACGTACTACTTCACTAATTGATGTTTTGTAAATATTATACAATGAAATTAGATATAATAATTGCAATGAAATTTAATTAATGTTATCGTATCTATGTCTGTTATTTCAGTAGTACAGTTATGCCTCGACATAGCGGTGGAGGTGGTCGTGGTGGCGGCCGCTCTGGATCGGGAGACGGCTCCCAGGGCGGGTCGTCTTCAGATGCTAGTGAGTTAATTTCTTTTTTTGGCTCAGTAACGTGTTTTTCATAACTATATTATACATTTATTGACAATGTCATAACTATATTAATTAAACATACAGATGCTAGACGTCGACATCAGCGAGGGCCTAACCTCGGTCGATTAGGTCGTCCGCCGACAGTGCCTGACGTCGTTCCAGTTGATGTCGGCTCGTCTGTGTAGGTTTCAACTATCACTTATGTTCAATCGCGATGATATTATTATGTGATTAATAAATTAAAATGTTCTTAATAAATTTTGTATTCTAGTATTATAGATCTTGTCGCTAAGGCGACCGTACACGCCATCTGCCTGGCGCATCTCCCTACTGGTTGCATGCGATTTAGCCAGTACTCGCGTTACGATGCCGGCTTCATGGTGACAGTGTTGTGGGAGTTTCACGTAAGTCGAATTACATATATTAAATCAAAGATCATGTTATTTATATATTGTTCAAATAATTAATTATACATATGTTATGTCTGTTTGATAGAGATACTATAGATACGAGACTGGAATCACTGACGTGGATGGTAATGCCGTTATCATTGCTCACATCTCGAAGAATTATGTCGGCTGGCTGTACGAGATGCGATAGAGGGCAGTCCGGGCAGTAGAAGAATCGCCTGGGACTATTTTACGAGATCATCAGCCGCCGACAGTATCAGATCCATCATGGGCTGCGATGTGTGCATACTAGGATGATGCTGCGTTCAAGACCAAGTCAGAGCAGATGAAGAAGAATCGAGGCATGTTGCGAGTTGTACATACTTCTGGCTCGCAGTCGTTTCAGGAGGTTAAGGCGGTATGTATTTCCCTTTAGTTTAGTTTAATATTAAACTGCAACTATAGTAAATTTAGGTGATATTATTTTATGTATATATGATTTAGGCCATGCGGAGTAGCTTGGGCCGACCTCCTACTATGATCGAGTTCTGGGATAGAGTCCATACGCCGAAGGGCTCTACTTCGGGGTCGACGATGTCTTCAGCAGCACTAGCTATACGGGTAATACATTTACTATAATAAATATTATTTAGGATAATATTACGTAATTTATATGATGATACCAAAATAACTCACATGTACATATATCAAATTACAGGAGCGGTTTGAGAAGATCCGCAGCCAGCGTATAGAGGAGTTGCAGACTGCTAGGGGCGATGTTGAGACGTTAGATTCCACTGTCCCTCCACCCAAGATTAGTTTATCTCAGGACGAGGAGACGGCTCTTTGGGTCGCGTCTCAGGATACTCCAACTAGTACTAACGGCCGGCATCGAGTGTTGGGGTTACCGAGGATACCAGCCTATACACTGTCAGGAGGTATAATATTTTTAGTTTATTTCTTGTTTATGAATAAAGAAAATTCGCTATATTATTCATGTTATATTTATTTTTGTAGGCTCTAGCCAGCGTCTGCGTCCGGGAGCCCCCATGGGACCATCATATACGGGCGCTGACTTAGATGATGCTTTGTTCCAGCGTGTTATAGCTACGGTGTAGGAGAGGTTTGAGACCGATCCGCTATTCCATCTTCAAGACCTTCCCAGCCGTTCTCACCTCCATCAGCTTGCGCAAGAGGTTGCAGCTGGTGCCACCGTCGAGAGTACGGGTATCCCTCCGGAGCAGTGGGCCGCGATACACGACGAGATTGTTCGGATGGTGGTTGCCTTAATCGAGGATGCGTTTAGGCCGATGTTGAGTCAGCCCTCGACTGCTCAGGTATACTATTCGTTTTAAATTCAAATATATATTCTGCATGTAATTTAATTTTCATTTAGTTATCTTTAACTGAATCATATATATGGACTAATGAGTTGCATTATATTGTATCAATAGGGTGACGAGCGGACTGACTAGCGGGATGGCGATGGTGGCGATTTTCATACTTTAGAGCAGCGTCGACACCCGCCCGATGATCCTCCTCATACCGGGGGCTCTACTAGTTTTACTTAGTTTACATTCGTTTGTAGTTTACATTATTTTTGACTTAGTTTACATTCTGAATTACATTATTTTTGATGTATTGTAGTTTAAACCTTGTCATTACTCTGGTTTTGTTACGGTTTGACATTTAGTTTAATTTAGCCTAATGAGATTTTTGATATAGTTTAGTTTAGATTAATTGGATATTTTTGACCTTTTTACTTCTAATTTAGTTGGTTTTTGACATATTGTCGGCCTTGGTAATTGTAATTCATGTTATTGGTCATATTGTTAGCTTGTGTATGTGTATGTGCTGTTGGGAATACAGGTACAGGTACAAGATGTGGGTTAAATCCCTAAATATTGCAAAAACAAAAAAATTATAAAAAAAAAGCTATTCTCGACGGAATAGTACTATTCTCGACGAAATTTCGTCGGAAATAAGTCCTTCCCCATTTTTGGCATATGACACGTGTCACATCTATCCTCGACGGAATAGTAATATACTCGATGGAATTCCGTCGAGTTTAAGGAATCTGTCATTTCTGTTATGCTGCGACGTGTCATAATATCATCGACCGAATATCCTCGACCGAAGTGTTTCAGTCGGACAAATAGTAACCCCGACTGAATATTCAGTTGAGGATAAGTCCGTCAAGGTTAAGTAACCCCGACCGAAAGATCGACGGACTTAATTTCGACCTGCTTATATACGACCGAATTTCTGACCTAATTTTCGACCGAATATTCGGTCGGAAATAAGGTTAACCTCGACGGAATATGCTTATTACCGACGGAATATTCCGTCGGAAATAACCTTTTTTGTTGTAGTGAAT
The DNA here is from genome assembly GCA_016801055.1 of Panax notoginseng. Classification (NCBI taxonomy): domain Eukaryota; kingdom Viridiplantae; phylum Streptophyta; class Magnoliopsida; order Apiales; family Araliaceae; genus Panax; species Panax notoginseng. The sequence goes on from CM029021.1 coordinate 142,379,378, forward strand.
ACATGGTACAGAATAAAAATATAAACTTAATTATACAACTGTCGTGTAACATAAGCTGAGAGTTTTAACACAAATATTGTCTTCTAGACAATATCCAAACTCAAATGGAGTCCTCAGTGCAATTATTATCACATTATTTTATAAAATAGTGAGGACTACTACAGTCACCATCTCGGACCATCACTCTATTTCCCGACTAGTCCCGGCTACGTTCTCATTTCCTGAAGAGAACAATGAAAGCAAAGGGGTGAGCTCAACTAGCTCAGTAAGAAATATTATGACTAAGATAATACAGAATAAATTATCGTTAGCCTTCGACAGTGTTAAACTGATAGAATACAATAAACAACAAGTTTAACTGTAGCGGAACCAGTAATCCATTAGAAGAGTCAAGTAGAGCATGATATCTACTATTTTCTATGATTTAAAAGTTTATCATCAATTTTATTGTTGAGACTCAGCTCAGTAAATAATCTACATCACTGAATTATCCATGCACTACGGGCCAATGATATTTGTGTTATCACTAATGGTCATGATCATACCAACAACTGTCCATCAATGCACTACGGGCCAATGAGGACTTTTACCACATCATTTGTAACATTACAGGTCATGAATATACCAAATAATCCTGGTCATAATCATACCAATCAATAGTCCATCTATGCACTACGGGCTAAAGATGACTTTCATCACAATATAATCATGAGAATGATGACAATGATATAAGGATGATCAATTAAATGAAAACAAGAATAAATTTTAAAGATTTATAATTCAATTTATCAAGAATTCAATAATGTCCAAATTGTCAATATGATACTGCTTTGTGGAGTAAAATTCAAGAATAATATTGTATAAAAAATAATTTGGACAGAAAAGAAATCAATTTTTGTCATGAATAGTATCCCGGGTGAATAGTACCCGAGTGAATAGTATCACGTGAATAGTACTCAGGGAATAGTACTTCGTGAATAGTATCCCGACATGAAAGAATCAAAATTTAACAAGAATATTCAGAAAAATATCCTTGTGAAATGATACTAGATGAGACACAAATTTCAAGGATATTCTACTAATTTCAAGGGGTATAGAAGTAATACATAACAAAATGAGTGAAGAATTCAGAATCTGAAACGAAATAATATTACTCACATATTACAGAGCATGGAAGAAAATATTATTTCTTACGAATACTGAACAAAAATAATATCTCTTACTACTGTTGAACGAAAATAATATTCCTACGAATATTGAATGAAGATAATATTCCTTACGAATATTGAACGAAAATAATATTTGTTACAAATATTAAACGAAAATAAAATTTCTTACGAATACGAAAAATAATATCGTAAGCGAATATGAAATAAATAATACCCCTTACCTTAAAAAGAGAGCAATTCCGACTGGTATAGCGAAGATATTCTTGAAAAAAACTTATACTATTTTCTACACTTAAAACTTCCTTAAATTCTAAAGAAATAAGCTCAATATTATAGAAGAAGAATTCTCTGATTTTGGTGTGATTTTCATTTATAAACTGAGCATCTTATTTGTAGAAGAATGACAAGATACTATTTGGATGCACAGTAAAGGAAAATCATAGACTGCACAGTGGGGGAAATCACGGGTGCGCACCAGTGAAATTTTTTGAAAATTTTGATTGTATTATCCAGCACTATATAGGCACGCACTATGCAATACTATGCAAATAATAAAATATAATATATTCTATTTTACATAAAAAATAAAACTTATATATATATATATATATATATATATATATATATATATATATATATTGAATAACTTTCTATCGATTATTTTGAAAAATGAGTAAGTGTGGGTCTATGTAATAAGCGAAATTTATAACAAATACTTCATAAAAATTCTCTCAATTTATCTCAATTCACTTGGCTTCACAAAACACATTTTTAAACAATAATTATTCATCAATAATATTATAACTTGTAATATTAACAACCAGATCATTCCCAGGAAAGATGGGGCTTTCCGATAAGGACTTCTCCTTATTAGCGTGTAATTAAGTGACCAAACCCCTTTCCTCGACCTAACTTTTTAGACATTGTCAATAATACAAATAATAATATGAATAACTTTGTCGTCTCAATTATTGATTTAATAATATAAAATATTGTGCAAATTGTAAGACCCCAACTTTTTATGAATAAAATTGAATTTCTTCTACTTATTATTTTGATATAGTAAAGGGTTAATTTGATTAATATGGTTAGTTATGGGTAAAATACGCAAATATTTTAAGTAAGCAAGTGGTTAAAAAATACTCATTATTGTCGAAAAATATTCGTTTGGTCGTAGAATGCTGTCGGGGAATATTCGTACGACGACGCAACCATTTGTGGGCCCCATAACGAAAAACTGTCGGATGAAGAAAATGACAAGTATTAGTTTTTTTATAAATAACGGCGTAGTTGTTGTCGTTAATTAATACTGTTGGAATACCTGGTGGTTAAAGTACAGTAATACGCGCGGTTGCATAGTAGCACAGGTATTGCACAACATTTTTGGATTATTGATTCTTACGTAAGAAAGCACTACTTAATAATTGTTACAGTAATTATTGTTTAATATTTTATTTTATTGATTCAATAATTACAACGTTGATATTTTATATTATTGTTATTTTAATAATTTTCACTGCATAACATTTCCCATTATCAGATTAATAATTCATATTATTTGAATAATATTATTAGATAACATTATTGACAATGTCTAAGGAAGTTCTGTCTAGGAAAGGGGTTTGGTCACCTAATTGCGCGCTAATAAGGAGAAATCCTTATCGGAAAGCCCCCTCTTTCTTAGAAACGACCTGGTTGTCATTATTGTGATTCTGTAATATTATTTGTGAATAATTATTTATTTATTTATATGATAAGAAAATATTTATTTTATATGGATATAAATGAAAGAATTAATGCTGAGGTATTTTATCAGTATTTTGTCAAAATGGAGGTATTAAAAATCATCCGTATGTGGATTTTGGTCATTTTTTATTTGGAATTTAGAAAAACTTTCTTCTACAAAGTTGTAGAGAATTAAATTTTATATAGAATGGACATAAGGTTCATATTTTTCTGATAAAAGGGCTATTTATTATGAATTATTGAAGTTTCAGAAATAAATATTTTTATTAAAAATATGGGTGGGCCCCATTTTTATTTTTTGTGGAAAATTGCTAAAATTTCAAAGTGTGGTGTGCGTGAATAGCAAAGGGTGGAAGCCACCGGTAGCAGGTTAGTCTACATTGGCATTTTGATATTTTTCTATAAATAGGGTGCTTAGTTAGAAATAAAAATCACACCAGAATCAGAAATTTTCTCTCTATATAATATCGAGCGTATTTTTGTGAGTATTTAGATACTTTGAGAGTTGATAAGCAGTGCAAGTTTTCTTAAGCATTATATCCGATATTTCAGTCAGAAGTACTGTTCTTTTGATGTAAGGGATGCTATTTTTTCGTAAATGATGTTATTTCTTTTAATATCATTATACCGAAATATTGGTATGAATTTTATTATGAAATTTTTACCTTTTTATGTCAAAGTTACTATTCACGTATACGACATTATTCACGAATACGGTACTATTCACGAAGTATGATTTTTCTTATAAAATTTTTACCTTTTTGTGTCGGAGTTACTATTCACGTATACGACACTATTCATGTATACATCACTACTCACAAAAAAATTAAATTTTTTTCTTGGTCCAAGTTGTCTATTATAGTTACTATCTTTGATTGTATCCATGTTTTGATCTTCATTCTTGAATTTTGCTCCACAATTGATTATTATGGAGTATTTTTGAACTTAGATAAACTGAAGTATGAATCCCTAATCATTGTCCTTTTATCTCATTGGATTCGTTTTCTTTAAAATATTTTTATCTTTCTCAGTCCTAAATGATAATATAACTGAATATCTTTGGTCTATAGTGCAAAAATGAATGATCACTTGTTGAATATCTTTGGCCCGTAGTACAAAGATGGACAAGTGTTGAGATGAACATGACCAACTGGTGATACAAATGAATATCTTTGTCCCGTAGTGCAAATATGAATATTTGGTTCAGGATGTATATTGATTGATATTACAGGGATAAAATATTGATGATGAACTTTTAAATCATAGAAGATAGTAGAATTCATTCTCTACTTAACTTTTCTAATGAATTGTTATTTTCGCTGTGAATATTTGTGACGCCCCCAAAACAGGTCCAATCCATCCAACCCATTCTGAGTCGCCAAATACATGGTACAGAAAATAACTACAACTTTATTATTACAATTGTCGTGCAAAATACGACAACACATATACTGTGAGTTTAAATACAAATATTGTTATCTAGACAGTATTCATACTCAACTAAGAACTCATTATACTTATTGATACACTATTTTACAAAATAGTGAGTACTACTAAAATAACTGTCTTGAACCATCATTCCACACCCCGACTAGTACTCGCTACATTCTCGCCTCCTGAGAAGAAAATGGAACAACAAGGAAAAGGATGAGCTCAACTAGCCCAGTAAAGAATATTATGACTAAGATAATATACAACAAATTATCGTTAGTCTTCAACAGGGAAAAATCTAATAGAATACAATAGACAACAAATTTTAAATCAATAACTACAGCGGAAACAGCAAACCATTAGAAGAGTCAAGTAGAGAATGAGTTCTACTATCTTCTAAGATTTAAAAGTCCATCATCAATATTTTATCCCTGTAACAACAATCAATAACCATCTTTAATCAAATATTCATCTTTGCACTACAGGCCAAAGATATTCATTTGTATCACCAGTCGATCATGTTCATCTCAACACCTGTTCATCTTTGCACTACGGGCCAAAGATATTCATCAGAAATCATCAATCTTTGCACTACAGGCCAAAGATATTCAATTATATCATCATTTAGGACTGAGGATGATAAAAAATATTTTAAAGGAAACGAATCTAGTGAAACAAAATAATAAATATTAAGGATTCGTATTTCAGCTATTCCATGTCCAAAAATACCTCATAAATAATCATAGTGGAGTAAAATTCAAGAATGATCAAAATATGGATACAATCAAAGCTAGTATCCAGAATAGATATTTTGGACAAAAAGAAAGAAATTTCATTTTTCGGTAAATAGTAACTCGTGAATAGTAACTCATGAATAGTAACTCGTGAATAGTAACTCATGAATAGTAACCCCGACATGAAAAGTTCCAAATTTGATAAAAAGTTCAGATCAATACTTCGGCATAATGATATTAAAAATAATATCATTTAAGAAGAAATAACATCCCTTATCTCAGAAATACGGTACTTCTGACTGGAATACTAGATATAGTGCTGAAGGAAACTTACACCGTATAGCAACACTCAAAGTATCAAATACTCATAAGAATACGCTCGATATAGAGAGAGAAAGAGAGAGAAACTTGTGTTTCTGGTGTGATTTTCAATTCTAACCTAAGCACCCTATTTATAGGAAAATGCTTAGAACACCAAAGCAGAAAATTTAATAAAATAATAATATTTCTTAAAAATATTCAAGCCCACCTAAGAAATCTGATTTCAGATCATGTATAACACATGTGAGCCACTCAATTGCAACAAAAAACGTTTTTCTAAAAAAAAAACATTTTAAACTCCAAAAATCAATTATTTCGGAACTTCAGAACTTCAATAATTCATAATAAATAGCCCTTTATTCAGAAAATTCAAATCTAGCGAGTTTTTATAGGAAATTCAATTCTCTACAACTTTGCAGAAGAAAGTTTTTCCAAATTCCAAACAAAAATTGACCGAAATCCACAAACGGGCGATTTTACAGTCTATAATAAATTTTCGGTCAAGAATTGTGTCCACCAACACACAAAACATGTGTTAAACATTTAATCCAACAAAAATACTTTTCCTCCTCATTTATTCATATATCCCACATTCATTGTAAAAATATCACCATTAATATATTATTAAAATAATATATTTAAATGAATTATTTTATCAGAAAAAGATAAAATATTAATTTTCAACAATTGTCACATTAAAAATTTTCTCCATCTATATCCACATAAAATCAATATTTTCCTCATCATATAAATCAATAATTAATTATACACAAATAATATTACAGAATCACAGTACTGGCAGCCAGGCCGTTCCCAGGAAAGAGGGGACTTTCCACTAAGGATATCTCCTTACTGGCGCGCAATTAGATGACCAAACCTCTCCTTAGACAGAACTTTCTAGATATTGCCAATAATATTATCTAATAATATTATTCAGATAATATGAATTATTGTTCCGATAGTAGAAAATACTGTGTAGTGACAACTATTAAAACAACAGTAATATAAAATATCAACGCAACAATTATTGAATCAATAAAATACAATATTAAACAGTAATTACTGTAACAATTATTGAGTGGTGCCTTCTTACGTAAGAATCAATAATTGGTGCAATACCGTGTGCTACTGTGCAACAACGCATATTACTTTGTTTTAACCACCGGGTATTCCAATAGTATTAACGGTAACAACTATGCCGTTATTTATAAACAACTTGTTTTGTCATTTTTTCATCTAATCGCTTTCTGTTATGGGGCCCACACAAGGCTGCGCCGTCGTACGAATATTCCCCGACAACAAGAATATTCCACGACCAAACAAATATTCTTCGATAACAATGAATATTTTAGGACCACTTGCTTATTTAAAATATTTGCGCATTTTACCCATAACTAACCACATTAATCAAATCAACCCTTACTATTTCAAAATAATAAATAGAGGAATTTAAATTTCATTTATTAATAATTTGGGGTCTTACAATATTGATCTAAAACTTGTTGTCCATTTTATTTTATCTGATTTATTGAATGCTGACGATAATTTGTTCTACATTATCTTAGTCATAATATTCTTTACTGGGCTAGTTGAGCTTACCATTTTTCTTTTTGTTCCATTTTTCTTCTCAAGAGGCGAGTATATAGCGGAAACTAGTCGGGGTGTGTAGTGATGTTTCAGAGCAGTTGTTTTAGCAGTCCTCACTATTTTATAAAATAGTGTATCAATAATTATAACGAAGACTTATTTAAGTTTGGATATTGTTTAGAAGACAATATTTGTATTTAAACTCACAGCATATGTGTTGTCGTATTTTGCACGACAATTGTAATAATAAAGTTGTAGTTATTTTTTATACCATATATTTGACGACTCAGAATGGGTTGTGTGAAACTATTTTGGGGGCGTCTCATAGATGATACTGTGACAATAATTGAATCAATAATGTGAGATATGATGCAGCAATTACTGCAGCAATAATTGAGTATAACTGAGTGACTTCTCACGTAAGCATCAATAATCAATACCGTGTGCTACTATGCAACCACGCGTATTACTGTACTTTTATCACCGAGTATTTTAACATTTAACGGTAAAACTTTTGCCGTTATTTTTATAAAAAATTATTTATGTCGTTTTCTAACTCTGATAATTATTCCGTTTGTGGGGTCCACCAATGATTGTGTCGTCATACGAATATTCCCTGATAAAACGAATATTAATTCCCCGACCAATCGAATATTTTATGACAACTTGCTTACTTTACAAAATTTATAAATATTACCCACAACTATAACATTATACCAAATCCACACTTTATTACTCAAAATAATATTTAGAGAAAATTAAATCTTTATTCATAAAAGTTGGGGTTTTACATTATACCATACTATCATAAATGTATGGTCTAATATTATATATAATACACGTATATAACAAAATAACTACCTATCTAAACTGTGCGGATATTATCATTACTAATTTAATTATATAACAACACAATATTATACCATTTATAATTATATTACAACATACTATTATACAGTTTAAAATATTTATAACAATTATATCCTAAAATCACTACTTTTCTAATATTTATACCATTCATAATTATACCATACATGTATGGTATAATATTATAAAACACGTATATAACAAAATAACTATACGTACCTATCTAAACTGTGCGGATATTATCATTACTAATTTAATTATATTACAACATAATATTATACCATTTATAATTATATTACAACATAATATTATACAGTTTAAAACATTTAAAATAATTAATAAAATAATAAATAATATCAATCATAACTTACTTTGTTGATTTTATAATCTTATAAATCACTACTTTCTCAATCTAAACGATTTTTATATTACTATTAATATTTTGATTTTATAATCCCCTAAATCACTACAAATATAAATTGTTCTGATAATGTTAACTATTTTAATATTATCATTACTAAATTAATTATTATCTCCTAAATCACTATTTTTTTAATCCTAAATTAATATTTTGAATTTATAATCTACTAAATCACTACAAATCTAAACTGTTTTGATAATGTGGGCAAGGAAATCGTGTCTTGCCGGTTAGGGTTTCGTGTTGGCTGAGGAAGAGAGAAATCCACGAAGAGCACTGAATTGATTGATTGATTGAAGAGGGGAGAACGACAGGTGGACGATTACTCCAATGACGCGTGACAGAACTCCTAGAATCCAAAAATCATGTTAGGGTTATTAGGATTCCAAAAGCTGCCTTCTTGAGTCCTTCTACTCCTAGAATTCGAAAACCTTATTAGGGTTATTGGGATTCCAAGAGTCTTTTTGAGTGTTGAGAGAGAATGTCCAGGTCCTTTGATCTTCCAAGAGTCTAAATCCTGAGTTTAAAGAGAGGTCCAAACCCTTTTAGTACTTTTAGGTGGAATATACAAGTCTTAAGTCACCAAAAGAGTCCTTCCCCTTCCTAGAATGGAAGGGATATTTATAGAGTTTCCTAGAATTAAGTAGTCACATGTTAGGCACATATTTTTAGAAAAATTCCAGAAATACTCTTTAGTCATTAGAATAATGCCCATATTACCATGTCCTTTTAGCCTACAATCCCTCAATCAATTCCCAAAATGAGCCGCCTCCACGAGTCTTCTGCCTCGAGACACGTGGAGGCTTCTCTCGAGTCTAGCATATTTATTTTTGACTTTTTCGTCTTCATTTGATTAGGTTATGTGAATCCTAATTTGCACATTTAATGAGGTCGTGGAACCCTAATTGTGCATTTAATTGAATTAGGCCATGTGAACCCTAATTTTACACTTAGGCCCACATATAATATAAATTGTTCTGATATTATCCTTTTTAATTTAATTATTATATCCTAAAATCACTATTTTTTTTAATCCCAAATTAATATTTTGAATTTATAATCCCCTAAATCACTATAAATCTAAACTGTTTTGGTAATGTCAACTGTTATGATATTATCCTTTCTAATTTAATTATTATCTCCTAAAATCACTACTTTATGATATTATTATTACTGAGCTATTATCATTACTCTCCGTTATTTAACCTAATATTCTTCCTATAAATACATACCAACTATTACGCAACAATTAATGCTACAAACAATTATCTCTTTCTTATTTTTTTTGTTAAACATTTATCTTATACTTTACCTATCCCATTTATTTAGATGACGACTAGATACGATATTGTTGATTACATCAGCCCTGTCAAAGAGACGTGGAAGATTAAATTCAGGATAACTCGACTCTGGAATATGCCAAGTTTCAACAAAGCAGACTACATAAATAGCATTGAGATAGTATTGTTGGATGATTAGTGTGTGTGTATATATATATATATATATATATATATATATATATATATATATATATATATACAGAATCGATCAAGTGAGGGCTTCCTTACTTTGTTAAAATGCGGACTTTTTTTTTTTGCTTTTTTTTTTGCTTTTTTTTTAAAACAACTAAAAAAAATATTTAATCTTTTATGGAACTGGAATTTTTCCATAATACAATGTTTTGGGTGTGATTTGGATACTTATACAAAAAAATGTATGTACAGTCTGTACATACATTTTTTGTTATACGTATCCAAATCACATCCAAAACTCTGTATTATGAAAAAATTTCAGTTCCATAAAATATTAAACTTTTTTTTATAGTTGTTTAAAAAAAAACCAAAAAAAAAGTCCGCATTTTAACAAAGTAAGGGAGCCCTTATAGGAACCGGACCGTATATATATATATATATATATATATATATATATATATATATATATATATATATACACACACACACACACACACACACACACATACGCAACTCTAAATTACAACATCTTAAAATTACAGCATCTTAAATTACAACATCTTACCATATACATATTATACTTTTATAGGACGACAAAATACAAGCGAGTATCAAAAGGTATTATCACTTTAGTTTCAATGAAAAATATCTCTCCAAACATATGATTATTAACTATACAACATTTGTCATTAACTAGGTACACAAGCATTGTCAAACTCGATGTTCGGTTCGAGACTTTTTATAAATGCAAATATCCCTGAGTTTGTTACTTTTAAAAATATGTATATTGCATATTTCTTTGATCACTTATTAAATTCTATTACTACTTCAAGTTAATTTTCCCTTTAACTATCCTCACTGTTTTCTAACAACATTTGTGATGCAACAAATAGTAAGTTTGAAAGTAATATGCACACAAGCCAATCATGTTTGGTGATAAAGCATATACTTTGTAACAATCTTATTCATTTATTAATAAAAAGTATGAATTTATTAAAGGCTTTTAATTATCTACAAGATGTTGCTTTATAATATGTGATAAACCCATAGTTTTAAGTAATGCTTTTAAAATAATGATGATGATCATTATAATGAGATCTAAATTCTTAGAAAGCTTAAAGCTAAAATAGTTCTCAATCGTTGGATTACTAAATTATGGATTAGTGAATCCGGATAGATTGGTACATACGTTACTTGCTTATTGGATAAGGATGATTGATCTCATGATCATTTGTGTGGAGACACTAAAGCAAGTATGTAGGTGCTTATTAGAGAATAAGTTCACTGAACGTGACTCGCTAAGGAATACCTAATAGAGTTTTACTTACTTGTCAATAGGAATTCTTGAAGTGATAGTAGTACAAGTGATCCTTGGACTTGATATCATCATACTATATATCTTGTGTATGATGAGTTATATTTTGACTTATTCCTTAAGACCCTTAGGGTATATCAAAGGGTATGCTTGGGTATAATAAGTTGTATATGGAGATAATGTATGATCAATAAAGAATCTACTGCTTCTAGTAAAAGAAGAGAAATGTCCTATGTGATTCGATAAATGACAACCCAGTAGTCCTTGGCCAAGGCAGAATGAAATTAGAAAGGAGTTTCTAATTTGCATTATTTGGAGTTGTGCATTTAAGAGTCGAAATACATAAAATTAAATAAAATAAGACTTGACAGTAATTCCATGTCTTATATTTAATTGGGACATTGTATGGTGGAAGGATTAAATTATACGGTAACTATTTACACAAAGGTTCTTTTATGATTAATGTTAAAATCTATATTATCTGAAAAGTCGTTAATCGCTAAGGAGGCTTATCCCTATTGTAGAATAAATATTATTATTTAATTAAATTAATAGTTTAATTTATTGATTTATTTAAATAAGATTAAAATTATTCTAATTGATTTATTCACAACCGGTTTAAGATGGAGAACCTAAAGGGTCACACCATAAAAGAAATAATAATTATTTGTGACGCCCCCAAAATTAGGTATACATCACCCATCTTAGGTCGCCAGATACATGGTACAGAATTCAAATACATCTTACTAATACAACTGTCGTGTACAACACGACAAAACATAAACTGTGAGTTTGAATACAAATATTGTCTACCAGAGATTATACAAACTCAAAAGGAGTCTTCATTACAATTATTATCACACTATTTCACAGAATAGTGAGGACTACTAATGCTATTCTCTAGATCATCACTCCGTTCCCGGACTCGTCCTAACTATATTCTCATTTCCTGAAGAGAACAATGAAAGCAAAAGGGTGAGTTCAACTAGCCCAGTAAGAAATATTATGACTAAGATAATGCATAATAAATTATCATTAGTCTCCAACAATGTTAAACTGATAAAATATAATAGACATCAAGTTTAACTGCAGCGGAACAAGTAATCCATTAAAAGAGTCAAGTAGAAAATAAAATCTACTATCTTTTATGATTTAAAAGGTTTTTCATGACTTTTATCGCTGGGACTCAGCTTAATAAATAATCCACATCATCGAATCACCCCTGCACTACGGCCAAGGATATTCTTTAGTATCACGACCACGAATTATCCATGCACTACGGCTAAAGATAATCATGTTTTCATCAACGGTCCTGATCATGCCATAAAACAATTCATCTTTGCACTACGGCCAAAGAGAATCCATAGCTATAATCATACCAAAAACTGTCCATCAATGCACTACGGCAAATGAGAATTTTTACCACATCATTTGTAACATTACGGTCATGATTACACCGAATAATCCCTGGTCATAATCATACCAAATCCATTTATGCACTACAGGCCACAGATGACTTTCAACATAATATAAATATGAGGATGATGACAATGACATAATAATCAATAAAACAAGTTCAAGAATTAATTTATCCAGGAACCAATAACGTCTAAATTGTCAACATGATACTGCTTTGTGGAGTAAAATTCAAGAATGCTTAGAAGAATATTTTCATGAAAAGATACTGGATGAAATGCAAATATCAAGGATATTCCACTAATTTCATGGAGTATGGAAGTCAAAACTTTAACCAACTGAGTATAATAAAGAATAGAATAACAAAAGAAATCACCATGCATGCGGTACTTCGCATAGACAGGTTATTCCAACAGAATAATAATAACGGAACCAGGTCAGGCAAAATTTGCACCGACAGGATGTTCCAACAGAATAATAATGACGGAACCAGGTCCGGCGTAGAACGCACAGACAGGATATTCCAACAGAATAGTAAAGACGGAACCAGGTCCGGCGTAGAACGCACAGACAGGATGTTCTAACAGAATAATAAATAATGGAACCAGGTCCGGCGTAGAACGCACAGACAGGATGTTCCAGCAGAATAATAAGGAATGAAATAATAGAAGAATTTCACCAAGTATGCGGTACTTCGCATAAACAGGTTATTCCAACATAATAACAAAGAATGGAACAACAGAAGTTCTCTTCATGAAGATGAAAGAAAGAAATAATATTCCCTACCTTTGAAAGAAACTGGATATAGGAGTAGTGAGGGAGCAGACTTCTCTTCTTCTATAGATTTTCTATCTATAATAATGGCTCTAAAGCTTTAGTGAATTGGTGGAAAATGAAGGAAGAATGAGCTTCTATTTATAGGAAAATATAGTTTCGACAATTGCACGTTTTGGGGCTCGAAATATTATAGTACAATACCTCCAACTTTTCTTTCATTTTTAATTCAATCATCCAAGTATTATCAAACTTGCACCAACTCCCCTAATAGTAAATCATGTGAATCAATAGTAAAATCATATGACTCAATAGTTCTAAACATGTGAAAAATTAATTACAATATAGTATCTCCCTCTATACCTCCATTTTTAACTTAGTCATGCAAGTATTATCAATCTTGCACCAACTCCCCTAATAGTAACAAGAATGTGAGTCAATAGTATAATATGTGAACAAATAGTTATAATCTTATGAAATAATAGCAATCAATTGCTCATTTATCCGGTTAAATACCCGATTGGTCAATATAACCTCCAGATATCAATTATTATCGAAATAAATGTCAATTTTTACTAACACAAACAATTCCAACATAATGAAACCATTTTTATCAAAAATATAAATTTTAAAATTTCGAAGTTTGACTTTTTTCGAAAAAAACAACTGTTGACTTTTTGACCAAATAGTGAATTTCGGAAAATTTTGTGTTTATAGACTATTTTTACTAATTTCGACGTTTCGGACTCAAATATCACGTCCGCGTCTCCAAATTCAACTTCGAACAATATTCATTATTAATATTATAACTCATGAATAGTAACTCGTGAATAGTACTCCAACACGAAAAGTGTCACAAATACCCGAGTGAACAATACTAGAGTGAATAGTAATTTAGGTGAATAGTAACTTGTGAATAGTAACTCGTGAATAGTACTCCGACACAAAAAGTGTCCCGAATACCCGATTGAACAATACTGAGTGACTTCTCACATAAGCATCAATAATCAATATCGTGTGCTACTATGCAACCACGCGTATTACTGTACTTTCAACACCGGGTGTTTCAACAGTTAACGGTAAAACTTCCGCCGTTATTTTCATAAAATATTTTTGTCGTTTTCTCAATCCGACAATAATTCTGTTGTGGGGTCCACCAATGATTATACCGTCGTACGGATATTCTCCGACAAAAAAAATATTTTTCGACCAATCGAATATTATATAACAACATGCATACTTTACAAAATTTATAAATACTACCCACAACTATAACATTATATCAAATCCATACCATAATATAAAAAAAAAAAAAATATTTCGAGAGTATTAAATATTTATTCATAAAATCTGGGGTCTCACAATCTCCCCTCCTTATGGAATTTCGCCCTCGAAATTTACGTACGTACCTGAAATGCTGAAGAGGTGAGGATACCTTGTCAGATTCTAACTCTTGAGGTATAACCTTTGAGTGTTGAATACGATTCTTCTTATCCAAGATGTTAACATGTATCTCCTCATACGTTAAATCTTCTGCTATCTCGTCCGGTTCTAAATTAATAATGTGGTTCGGGTCGTCCACATTTTTACATAACATCGACACGTTAAAAACGTTATAAACACGCGACATACTTGGCGGTAAAACGAGTATATAAGCCACAGTTCTTACTTGATCGAGGATTTAAAATGGGTCAATTAAATCGAGGGTTGAGATTTCCTCTCTTCGTCGATTCTTGCTTCTAGAATAACGCCCTTTTGAACCTTCTTCTTCACATTCATCAGCTCCGGGTTTGTAGCTTGAGCGGCTTTAACTTTATCGATTAAAGTCGATTCTACTCATATATTCGTTATCTTCACGTGGGTTCCTAGAGTCTTTAACTCTATCTTCATCATTTGTAAGTCGTACGAAATGGGTCTTTGTGTTAACAACATCGCACTCGTAAATGCATACAATCTTCTACTAAACGCGTCAGCTACCACGTTCGCATTTCCACGATGATATTGCATGGTATGATCGTAATCTTCAACAGCTCGAGCCAACGTCTTTGGCGCATTATACGTTCATTTTGGTTGAAGAAATATTTGAAGGTTTAAGAAATGGGTTTTGTACTGGGGTCAATACAAAATTCGATTTCACGCTCTAAGGGTAGACTACGAAGTCTTTAAGAATACGACAAGAAATTTATTAACGATAGAAATATCATTCAAAACTGTGACTCTTATCTAAGACTTGGATAGTACGTCACATTGATACCTATCAACTTGACATCGTCATTCACAACGTCCCCTACGGAAAGTTCGGCTTCGGTGCATTCCACACAAGGAAGTCACCAGCAAAAGGCTCGTGGCTCTTTACTTATGGCTTGATATGACAATGATTGACTTTAGTGGTTTGGTTGCTTGAATTCACATAGCAGGTTGGTTAGGAATATGAAAGTTAACCACCTTACGAAAAGAATGATGAGTAGTTAACCAATCGTTCCTAAAATCACATCAAAGGCAAGTATTTTCAAAGAGATACGATCGACAAGTAACGTGAAAGTGTTTATTTGAACAAGATTTATAAATAGTGGATGTAACGAAGGTTTCTACTATCGAAGTTTCAACCAATAAGTCAAAGTATAATTTCTTCGAAGTCAAATTTAAACGTTGAGCGCAAGCAAGAGAGATAAAAGAATAGGTAGAACCGGTATCTAATAAGGTATAGACTTCGCAAGAATTTATAATTAACTAACCTGTGATAACTTCGTTCGATTCCTCGTTAGGGTAATTCAAAACTCGATGCTGGATTTTCCCAATTACTGTCGAAAAAAAAATTACATATCATCTATTTTAGCTTTCTTGGATCGGACTTCTCTTTTCACAATATCAACGCGTCGTGCGGCTTTTACCCATGCATCTTTCATTCTCACTCGTTCATTTATTTCTTCTTTCAGCTGCTCCTTGACATTTGAATTCTTAGATTCCAGCTTTAATATCATATACTCTGCCAAAGAGTGCTTCTGTTCAACCATCGCACATCGGGTAATACAATTTTGAATTATTGCATCCCTTTGTACTACGACCGCCTGTCGTTCTTCAGCCTGCTCTTCTAACTCATGAATACGATTTTGTAATTCTACATTTTGATCAATAAGTTCTTCTAATAAATCAACCTCAGGTTCCTCTTCTTCCTCACTTTCAGTTGCTACCTTTGCGACTAGCTTGAGTGCAACTTTTAATTCCTCAATCACCACATAGATATCTCTAATCACATTAACCTGGTTGGTGATTAGAGGTGTCTCCATGTTCTCATGTGCTTCATTGTTTATCTCAACATTTTTGGATACCATTTGCAAATACTGCCACAAAACAAAGGTTAATCGATATGTAACATATTATTCCTATATTCTGACCGACCAATTAAATACCAAATAAACTTAGGTAGGTCATACTAGCGAAGGAATTCTCCGTCTCTCCCCTCCTAGTTTTATTCTCACATCTTAGCCAGGGATCATATCCCTAAGCTCTGATACCAACTGTGACGCCCCCAAAATTAGGTATACATCACCCATCTTAGGTCGCCAGATACATGGTACAGAATTCAAATACATCTTACTAATACAACTGTCATGTATAACACGACAAAACATAAACTGTGAGTTTGAATACAAATATTGTCTACCAGAGATTATAAAAACTCAAAAAGAATCCTCATTATAATTATTATCACACTATTTCACAGAATAGTGAGGACTACTAATGCTATTCTCTAGATCATCACTCCGTTCCCCGACTCGTCCTAGCTATATTCTCATTTCCTGAAGAGAACAATGAAAGCAAAAGGGTGAGCTCAACTAGTCCAGTAAGAAATATTATGACTAATATAATGCATAATAAATTATCATTAGTCTCCAACAATGTTAAACTGATAAAATATAATAGACATCAAGTTTAACTGCAGCGGAACAAGTAATCAATTAAAAGAGTCAAGTAGAAAATAAAATCTACTATCTTTTATGATTTAAAAGGTTTTTCATGACTTTTATCGCTGGGACTCAGCTTAATAAATAATCCACATCATCGAATCACCCCTGCACTACGGCCAAGGATATTCTTTAGTATCACGACCACAAATTATCCATGCACTACGGCAAAAGATAATCATATTTTCATCAACGGTCCTGATCATGCCATAAAACAATTCATCTTTGCACTACGGCCAAAGAGAATCCATAGCCATGATCATACCAAAAACTGTCCATCAATGCACTACGGCAAATGAGGATTTTTACCACATCATTTGTAACATTACGGTCATGATTACACCGAATAATCTCTGGTCATAATCATACCAAATCCATCTATGCACTACAGGCCACAAATGACTTTCAACATAATATAAATATGAGGATGATGACAATGACATAATAATCAATAAAACAAGTTCAAGAATTAATTTATCCAGGAACCAATAACGTCTAAATTGTCAACATGATACTGCTTTGTGGAGTAAAATTCAAGAATGCTTAGAAGAATATTTTCATGAAAAGATACTGGATGAAATGCAAATATCAAGGATATTCCACTAATTTCATGGAGTATAGAAGTCAAAACTTTAACCAACTGAGTATAATAAAGAATGGAATAACAAAAGAAATCATCATGCATGCGGTACTTCGCATAGACAGGTTATTCCAACAGAATAATAATAACGAAACCAGGTCAGGCAAAATTTGCACCGACAGGATGTTCCAACAGAATAATAATGATGGAACCAGGTCCGGCGTAGAACGCACAGACAGGATATTCCAACAGAATAGTAAAGACGGAACCAGGTCCGACGTAGAACGCACAGACATGATGTTCCAACAGAATAATAAATAATGGAACCAGGTCCGGCGTAGAACGCACAGACAGGATGTTCCAGCAGAATAATAAGGAATGAAATAATAGAAGAATTTCACCAAGTATGCGGTACTTCGCATAAACAGGTTATTCCAACATAATAACAAAGAATGGAATAACAGAAGTTCTCTTCATGAAGATGAAAGAAAGAAATAATATTCCCTACTTTTGAAAGAAACTGGATATAGGAGTAGTGAGGGAGCAGACTTCTCTTCTTCTATAGATTTTCTCTCTATAGCTTCTCTCTATAATTTCTCTCTATAATAATGGCTCTAAAGCTTTAGTGAATTGGTGAAAAATGAAGGAAGAATGAGCTTCTATTTATAGGAAAACATAGTTTCGATAATTGCACGTTTTGGGGCTCGAAATATTATAGTACAATACCTCCAACTTTTCTTTCATTTTTAATTCAATCATCCAAGTATTATCAAACTTGCACCAACTCCCCTAATAGTAAATCATGTGAATCAATAGTAAAATTATGTGACTCAATAGTTCTAAACATGTGAAAAATTAATTACAATATAGTACCTCCCTCTATACCTCCATTTTTAACTTAGTCATGCAAGTATTATCAATCTTGCACCAACTCCCCTAATAGTAACAAGAATGTGAGTCAATAGTATAACATGTGAACAAATAGTTATAATCATGTGAAATAATAGCAATCAATTGCTCATTTATCTGATTAAATACCCGATTGGTCAATATAACCTCCAGATATCAATTATTATCGAAATAAATGTCGATTTTTACTAACACAAACAATTCCAACATAATGAAACCATTTTTATCAAAAATATAAATTTTAAAATTTCAAAGTTTGACTTTTTTCGAAAAAAACAACTGTTGACTTTTTGACCAAATAGTGAATTTCGGAAAATTTTGTGTTTATAGACTATTTTTACTAATTTCGACGTTCCGGACTCAAATATCACGTCCGCGTCTCCAAATTCAACTTCGAACAATATTCATCATTAATATTATAACTCATGAATAGTAACTCGTAAATAGTAACTCGTGAATAGTACTCCGACACGAAAAGTGTCACAAATACCCGAGTGAACAATACTAGAGTGAATAGTAATTTCGGTGAATAGTAACATGTGAATAGTAACTCGTGAATAGTACTCTGATACAAAAAGTGTCCCGAATACCCGATTGAACAATACTGAGTGACTTCTCACATAAGCATCAATAATCATTACCGTGTGCTACTATGCAACCAAGCGTATTACTGTACTTTTAACACTGGGTGTTTCAACAGTTAACGGTAAAACTTCCGCCGTTGTTTCCATAAAACATTTTTGTCGTTTTCTCAATTCGACAATAATTCCGTTGTGGGGTCCACCAATGATTATACCGTCGTACGGATATTCTCCGACAAAAAAAATATTTTCCGACCAATCAAATATTATATAACAACATGCATACTTTACAAAATTTATAAATACTACCCACAACTATAACATTATATCAAATCCATACCATAATATAAAAAAAATAATAAATAAAAATATTTCGAGAATATTAAATATTTATTCATAAAATCTGGGGTCTCACATTATTTAAGAAGTTAATGGCATAATCGTAATAATAAGTTAATTATATTTAATTTAATTTATGGTGATAGAATAAATTAAATAGCTTAATATTTATTATTTATTATTTAAAAATATTAAATATAAATTAATAAGATGAGTCTTATTATTATTATTACTATTATTATTATTTAATTCCTAAAGGAGTTTGAGAATTAATTAATAAAAGTACTCTCATATATTCCTAATAAGATTGGGAGCCTAATTAATTAAAGGAGTTTAATTAATTAAAATAAAATAAAATTCCTTAATTGTTAAGGAGAGTTGCCAACATTTATAAATTAAAAGAGTCTTATTATGGATGAGGGTTGATGCTTTCACAACACACATGAATACGTAATTCCAATAGTTGGGAGAGTACATCCTTTTCTATGAGAGATAGAAAAACTAGGATTTTGCAAAATACTCATCTTCTTGAATCTTTCTTCTTCCTTGATGGATCACCTCTAGAGGTCAAACACTTGGGTGGCTAACGTTGATCAAAAGAAGGAACCAAACCCGGTGGATTCAAGTTGAACGTGAAAATGATTTAATTTAGAGGTGAACTTGTACCTGAGGAAGCTCGAATATTCAAGTGTATGATTCTTGTTCTTTATCTTTTCGTTTAATTAATAATTGTGCATAAAGGATGATCCGGGTATATAGTTTGTAAAATTTTTAAACTCTATTTTATCACGTTTTCGCTTACTTTGTGCAATTTAATTGCGTTCATAAATATTACAAACCTAACAAAAACTACAATAAATCATCTATATCCAGCCATAACACATTATCTATTATAGATGAATTCCTCCAAAACTGGATTGAAGTCCTAAACTGGAAGCAGCTTAATTGTGATAATCCTGATACCTATGGTTCAATGGTAACGAGGCAATGAATTTGGTGTATGCAGTTCTTGGCAGAGTTAAATTTTTGTTGTCATATTTCTTGCATTATTTCAGCTGCATCATGGATTTTATTCTGCTTAAATCAACACAACTTTTCCCCCTATAATTCTAAATAATGTTAAAAGTGCAATGGAGTTATATGAAGACCTTCAGATTATGGTGATAGTGCCTCCAATGGGAGGAGCTATGGCAATTTTTGTGGACTATATTTCACTGTGTTTATATTTATGGCTTCTTCAGCTATTGCATTCTATTATTTGGATTGTGGCTTTGCATGATTTGTTAAGTACTAGCATCCGGTAATTAAATCATTTTCATCATCATTAATAGTTTTTTTTGGCATTATGGTAATACTGTGAGTGCCTGTACAATTGCCAAAAATGGATAAAAACTAATTAGGCAATGTATTCGTTATTTAACTATAACATTGTGTTATATATAACACAGTGCTATACTGCTATGTTTTTGGACACGGTGTTTGTTTGACATGAAGATCCAATATAATTATTAATGTTCGTGCTTTTCAGTTTCCGCATGTAACATGTGATTTTCCTTCAGATCCGAGGACCAAAACTGAGACATTATTTCGTTGTTTTCCCTTTCGTTTGGATGTTAGAATTCTGGTGCAAGTAAGCGTATATGAGACATGGACTCTTCAAAATGAATCAAGTACCTGTGTTAGATATTTGAGGCTTAGTGAGGTTAATGTAATGTGTAACAGACTTCAAATATGCCACTAGCAATCATATCACTATAACAACTGATGAGATTGTGCATTACACTTTCTAAATATTTGTTAGTGCTTTAAAATGAAAGAGGTACCCATTTTTAACCCTATTGGTTATATTATAGACATTTTTATAAGTAAATTAATATATATACACACACACAACTGTTATATAATGTCCTGGGGTTTAGTGATTAGATTAATTCTATACTTGGATATGTATTTGCGCACAAAACGGTTACCCAACTCTATGTAAAATATGCTACAAAAATTTGATCATCGCATAACAATCTACCATATTCTCATTATATTTTAATTTATTAATTTTGCATGTATAAATTTATTATTAACAAAATGAATAATCTCGTCGTAACGTGCGGGTTTGTATCTAGTTTGAACTAATACGATTAGGATCAGGATCCTCTCCATTTAAATGTCCAAATTTAAAGTTATTAGATCTAAGGTTGTGAAGTTGTCATCTCATTTAAAAGTCACTAACTTAACACTAAGAGCATTAACAACAGTTTTCCTAATCAACTATCTATCCCTAATTTTGAAGAATACATCAATAAATTATTATCCAACAGTTTCCTTATCCTTATTTGACTCTCTATTTTAATCCCTTTGTAGGATTTTACTCCCCAATGTAAGGGAATCAAAAGATCATTCTCTATATATACAAAATGACATTTCACACCCTCATTTAACTGGACAACTCATCAATCATACACTCTTGATATTTTTTTTACTACTTCATTTCCGAATTATAAACTTAATATTGACCTTTAAAAAAATTTATTTCAAGCGTATTCAAATTTAAAATTGACATAAATTTATTTAATTTATGTCAATATAATTATAAATATTATAAAAGTATTATTAATAAATTTTATTATTTTCAAAATTTAAATGAATCATATTAAATTTAAAAATCTCCCAAATTAACTTTTTAAAATTTAATATTGATCTTATGTGCATTTTTACCCACAATCCATTCAATACTCACTCCATAAATTATATAAAATTTTTAAAAAAAATAATTATTTTACAGTGAAATATAATTGATAAATTATACTCTTTTATAAATTATAAGATTATTATTAATTTGATGTTTTGACTGTTAGAACTTTTAAATTTTAAATTTTAAATTTCATTATTTAAGGAATCAATATAAAGAACCTGTTGGGTACATAGGAAAAAAATTAAATCCCTATTTTGCAGAATGACCCAATATCACTGCAGAGTAGGAATAAAAATAAGAAAACTGTTGTGAATGCTCTAACTACCTCATTTAAAACCTACTAACCTAATTCTACTCACTTCATTTAAAAATCACTAACATAATTCTAACCATTAATTTATTATTATTATTATTATTATTATTATTATTATTATTATTATTATTATTATTATTTATTATTATTATTATTATAACACTAATAATAATAATAACTTTAAATTTAAATATTTAAATAGAAACTCTCCATTTCAAATTGAAATAGGGAAGATCCTGATCCCTATTTTCAAGCCTAATATTATGCTCAAATATGTATTGTACCCAGATGAATATAATATGTATTATTCTAATATATGTGGGACACACTTTTAATGTTATATGCAACGCTTAATGTTATATTATTAATATTATTATTATTATTATTATTATTATTATTATAACACTAATAATAATAATAATAATAATAATAATATATTAGTCTTATATTAAAATAATAAATAATAATAATTTTAAATAATAATAATAATTTTTTAATAATTTTATTATTATATAACACTAATATATTATTATTATTATTATTATTATTATTAGCACTTTGCTACTATTATTATAACACTAATAATAATAATAATAATAATAATAATAATAATAATAATAATAATAATAATAATAATAATAATAATAATAATAATATATTGGTGTTATATTAAAATAAATAATAATAATAATAATTTTAAATATCATCTCCATTTTGAAATGGAGAGTCTCCATTTTGAAATGGAGTTCAGATTTAAAGTTATTATTATTATTGGTGTTATAATAATAATAATAACAATAACAATAATAATAATAATAATAATAATAATAATAATAATAATAATAATAATAATAATAATAATAATAATAATATATTACTGTTATATTAAATATTTAAGTTAATGGCTAGAGTTAGTTTAGTGACTTTTAAATGAAGTGATTAGAGTTAGGTTAGTGAGTTTTAAATGAGCTAGTTAGAGTTAAGTTAGCAACTTTTAAATGAGGTGTCAACTTCACAAACTTAGATCTAATAATTTTAAATCTGAACCTTTAAATATAGACTGTCCATTTCAAATTGAAATGGAGAGGTGAGGATCCTGATCCATCCGATTGCACATACGTGGGTTATTGTCAACTATTTATGATTTTCAAATAAATTTAAAAAATAACATTAAGAGTCCGTTCGGCAACGACTTATTTAAAATAACTTAAAGTTAAAATATAAGTTATATTAAGTTGTGACTTATAAGTAAAAACATTGAGCATCAATTTGACTTGTAAGTCATAAATTAAATTAAAACAAGTTATGAATGTGTTCGGCTCGTAATTACTTATAAGTTAAAATTAAATGTAAAGATTGCTAAAAAGGATATTAATAAAAAGATGGGCAAAATAGACTTTATATTTGGTCGAACTAAATCATTTTCAAAATGACTTATAAGTCATTTTAAAAGAAGTTATAAATACTTTTTTTTTTACTTAAAAACCAACTTATAAGTAGAAAAATAAGTTATTGTCAAACAGAGGAATAATGATAAATGACTTATAAGTTGGTTTGACAAACTTATAAGTTACTGTCAACATGCTCTATAAGTTTAATTATACTTTCTTGATTAACTCTATACTATTATACTAATACCTTTAAAATAATTTTCATATCAATAGTTATATTAATCAAAATACAATAAATTAAAAGCGATTTTTAAAGAAATGAGACTTAGGAGGTGGTATTCAATTAAGATTTTTAAAGACTTTAAAAGTTTAGTTGTATTCAATCAAGATATTTAAAGAGTTTATAAAAATTTACTGGTATTAAATTACAACTTTTGTAATGTCTTTAAAAATTGGGTGATATTGAATTGAGACTTTTACAAAGTCTATAAAAGTATTTTGGTATTTAAAAAGTTATAAATTTTTGAATTTCTATCAAATGGTAGAGTTTGACAGACTTTAGAAGGAGAGATACTCATATCCAAAGTCTGATCATATCTCTAAAGGCTTTCAAATACTTCTAAATATTTGAGGAAGGGAGAAGATAAACAAAGGAGAAAGAGAAAGATGAGATCAAACAAATAAGAAAAAACAAAACAATATATATATATATATATATATAGAGTCCGGATTTTAAGCTCACCCCTTATCCAACTCACCCGAGCTCACCCCCCTTTAGTGATGAACCCGACGACGGTTCGGTCATACAACCGTCATCTATACTTTTAGTGATGGACAACATATAGCGTCGCTAAAAGTATAGACGACGGTTGTATGACCGAACTGTCGTCAGGTCTGTCGCTAAAGGGGGTGAGCTCGGGTGAGTTGAATAAGGGGTGAGCTTAAGATCTGGACCGTATATATATATATATATATATATATATATATATATATATATATGAGCAAAGATCAAGTGCACACCCCTTATCTTACTCACCCGTGCTCACCCCCCTTTAGGCGACGGTTTCGGTCGTACAACCGTCGTCTATACTTTTAGCGACGCTATATGTTATCCGTCGCTAAAAGTATAGACGACGGTTGTAAGACCCCAACTTTTTATAAAAAAAATTAATTTTTCTCTATTTATTATTTTGAAATAGTAAGGGTTGATTTGATTAATGTTGTAAATTATGGGTAAAATGCGCAAATATTTTAAATAAGCAAGTGGTTATAAAATACTCATTGTTGTCAGAGAATATTCGTTTGGTCGTGGAATATTCTTGCTGTCAGGGAATATTCGTACAACGGCGCAGCCTTGTGTGGGCCCCATAACGGAAAGCGATTGGATGACAAAAATGACAAGTATAAGTTGTTTATAAATAACGGCGCGAGTTACTATTCATGAGTTACTATTCACGAGTACTATTCACGAAGCATGATAATTTTTTTTGTAAAATTTCTATCTTTTAATGTCGGAGTTACTATTCACGTATACGACACTATTCACGTATACGGCACTATTCACGAATACGACACTATTCACAGAAAAATTAAATTTTCTTTTCTGTGTCCAAGATTGTCTGTTATGATTCATATATTTGATTGGATCTATGTTTTGATCATTCTTGAATTTTACTTCGCTATGATTATTTATGAAGTATTTTTGAACTCGGATTGTTTGAAATACGAATCCTTAATATTTATTCTTTTGTTTCACTGGATTCGTTTTCTTTAAAAGATTTTTCATCATCCTCAGTCTTAAATGATGATATAACTGACTATCTTTGGCCTGTAGTGCAAAGATTAATGATTTTATGATGAATATCTTTGGCCCGTAGTACAAAGATGAACAGGTGTTGAGATGAACATGACCAACTGATGAATATCTTTGGCCTGTAGTACAAAGATGAATATTTGATTCAAGATGTTTATTGATTGATGTTACAGGGATAAAATATCGATGATGGACTTTTAAATTCATAGATGATAGTAGATTTCATTCTCTACTTAACTCTTCTAATGAATTGTTGTTTCCGCTGCAGTTGTTGATCTAAAACTTATTGTCTATTGTATTCTATCAGATTTTTTTCTGTTGAGGACTAACGATAATTTGTTCTATATTATCTTAGTCATAATATTCTTTATTGTGCTAGTTGAGCTCACCCTTTTTCTTTTTGTTCCATTTTTCTTCTCAGGAGGCGAGAATGTAGCGGGTACTAGTCGGAATATGGAATGATGGTTCAAGATAGTTATTTTAGTAGTCCGCACTATTTTGTAAGATAGTGTATCAATAAGTATAATGAAGACTTATTTGAGTATGAATACTGTCTAGATGACAATATTTGTATTTAAACTCACAGTATATGTGTTGTCATATTTTGCACGACAATTGTAATAATAAAGTTGTAGTTATTTTCTATACCATGTATTTGGTGACTCAAAATGGGTTGGGTGGAATGGACCTATTTTGAGGGCGTCACAACGGTTGTATGACCAAAACCGTCGTCTAAAGGAGGTGAGCACGAGTGAGTAAGATAAGGGGTATGCACTTGATCCAGACTGATATATATATATATATATATATATATATATATATATATATATATATATATATATATATATCTTTCTCACTTGCTCTCTCTACCTCAATCCTTTCAAAATAAAAACTCTAAAAGGAAAGAGAGCTATTATAGCAGGTGAGGAGAGAGAAAAAGGAGGAAGGGTTAAAAAAAGGGTAACATTAAGCATGCGCGAAACTAGGAGGCGGGGGGGGGGGTCATATGACCCCCCCCCCAACCCTGGAATCTAAAGCATGTTAATATTAGTTAAATTTGATCTTTGCTATGAGATGGTATTAATTTATTTATTTATTCATGTCTTTTCACCTATAATAAATTAACAATACTACTATAAGATAAAATAATGTTAAATAAGTTTGATAATTAATTAATTAATATTACACTCATTTATCTTACGGACTTAATCATACGTGTAAGACCCCAACTTTTCATAAATGAAATTGAATTTCTTCTAATTTTTTTTATTTTGAAATAGTAAGGGTTGATTTGATAAAGGTGGTAAGTTATGGGTAAAATGCGCAAATATCTTAAATAAGCAAGTGGTTATAAAATATTCTTGTTGTCGGGGAATATTCGTTTGGTCGTAGAATATTCTTACTGTCGGGGAATATTCGTACGACGGTGCAGCCTTGTGTGGGCCCCATAACGGAAAGCGATTTGATGAAAAAAACGACAAGTATGATTTTTTTTATAAATAACAGCGTAGTTGTTACCGTTAACACTGTCGGAATACCCGGTGGTTAAAACACAGTAATACGCGGTGTTGCACAGTAGCACACGGTATTGCGCCAATTATTGATTCTTACGTAAGAAGGCACTACTCAATAATTGTTACAGTAATTACTGTTCAATAATTTATTTTATTGATTCAATAATTGTTACGTTGATATTTTATATTATTGTTGTTTCAATAATTGTCACTGCACAGTATTTCCATTATCAGATCAATAAATCATATTATTTTAATAATATTATTAGATAGCATTATTGGCAATGTCTATAAATTTCTGTCTAAGTAGAGGTTTGGTCACTTAATTGCGCGCCAGTAAGGAGAAATCCTTATTGGAAAGCCCCCTTTTTTCTGGGAACGGCCTGGTTGTCAGTATTATGATTCTGTAATATTATTTGTGAATAATTAATTATTGATTTATATGATAAGGAAAATATTTATTTATGTGGATATAATTGGAGGAATTTTTAAAAAAGTGACAATTGTTGAAAACTGATATTTTATCTTTTATGATAAAATAATTCATTTAAATATATTATTATATTTTAATAATATAATAATAATGATATTTTTATGATGAATGTGTGATATATGAATAAATAAGGAGGAAGAGTATTTTTGTTACAATAAATGATAAAAACATGTTAAATATGTCGGTGGGCCTAATTTTTGACTAAAATTTGATTATAGCCTGTAAAATCGTCCGTATGTGGATTTCGGTCAATTTCTGTTTGGAATTTAGAAAAACTTAAACTTACAAAGTTTTAGAAAATTGAATTTCCTATGGAATCATAAGATTCAATTTTTTCTGATAAAAGGGCTATTTATTATGAATTATTAAAGTTCCGGAATAATTGATTTTTAGAGTTTAAAATAATTTTTTTATGAAAAACGTTTTTTGTGAGATGGAGGGCCCCACTTGTGTGGTTAATGTGCTGAAATTGGATTGTCAAAGTGGGCGTAGGAAATTTATACAAATATATTAATATTTTATTAAATTTTTTGCTTTGGTGTTCTAAGCAATTTTCTATAAATAGGGTACTTAGGTTAGAATTAAAAATCATACCAGAAACTGAAATTTTCTCTCTCTATATTATCGAGTGTATTCTTATGAGTATTTTGATACTTTGAGTATTGCTATACGGTGCAAGTTCCTTAAGCACTATATCCAGTATTCCAGACAGAAATACTATTATTTTGAGGTAAGGGATGTTATTTTTTTTAAATGATATTATTTCTTTCAATATTATTATGCCGGAATATTGGTAAAATTTTTCTTGTGAAATTCTTGTCTATTTGTGTCGGGATTACTATTCACGTATACGACACTATTCACGTATTCACGAATACGACACTATTCACCAAAAAACAAAATTTTGTCTTCTTTGTCCCAGATGTCTATTTTTGTTACTATCTTTGATTGTATCCATATTTTGATCATTATTCTTGAATTTTACTCCACTATGGTATGTTATGGGGTATTTTTGAACATTTATAAACAGAAGTACGAATTCTTAATATTTGTTCTTTTGTTTCATTGGATTCGTTTTCTTTAAAATATTTTTCATCATCCTCAGTCCTAAATGATAATATTACTTAATATCTTTGGCCTGTAGTGCAAAGATGAATGATTAACTGATGAATATATTTGGCTCGTAGTGCAAAGATGAACAGGTGTTTAGATGAACATGACCAACTGGTGATACAAATGAATATATTTGGCTTGTAGTGCAAAGATGAATATTTGATTCAAAATGTATATTGATTGATGTTACAGGGATAAAATATTGATGATGGACTTTTAAATATTAGAAGATAGTAGAATTCATTCTCTACTTAACTCTTCTAATGGATTGCTTTTTCCGTTGCAGTTGTTGATCTAAAATTTATTGTCTATTATATTCTATTAGATTTTTCCCTATTGAAGACTAACGATAATTTGTTCTATATTATCCTAGTCATAACATTCTTTACTGGGCTAGTTGAGCTCACCCTTTTCTTTTTTGTTCTATTTTTTTCCTCAGGAGGCGAGAATGTAGCGAGTACTAGTCGGGGAATGGAATGATGGTTCTAGAAAGTTATTTTAGTAGTCCTCACTATTTTTGTAAAATAATGTATCAATAATTATAATGATGACTTATTTGAGTGTGGATATTGTCTAGAAGATAATATTTGTATTTAAACTTTCAGTTTATGTGTTGTCATATTTTGCACGACAATTGTATTAATAAAGTTGTAGTTATTTCTGTACCATGTTTTGGCGACTCAGAATGGGTGATGTATTCCTGTTTTGGGGGCGTCACAGTTGGTATCAGAGCTTAGGGATATGGTCTCTGGCGGAGATCAGGGAATAGAACTAGGAGGGGAGAGACGAGTAAATCCTTCGCTAGTGTGTCCTATCTAAGCTTATTTGTTGATTTGTCAGAATATAGGGATATTATTTGATATGTTAATTTCTTTAATTAACCCTTGTTTTGTGGCAGTATTTAAGAATGGCAGCTGAAAATATTAACGATGGAGTAAATGAGACCGTGGAGACACTATTAATCACCAACGAGGTGAACGTGCAACAGGCCGACAATGTACCTCCTGTAAACAACACTGAGCAGACGATGAATGATGAGATGTTTAGAAGTTTTTTGCGGTTCATGCAAAACCAAACGAGGGAGACTCCTGTTCAAAATACAGGTAGAAAAAATGACAACGCATAGCTGGTCACAGCCAAACAGTTCAAAGAGTTGGGACCACCAGAATTCTGGAGAAAGCCGGATCCGATTAAGGCAGAAACGTGGGTCAAATAAATTATCAAGATATTCGATGTCTTGGGATGCACGGAGGAACAAAAGGTTCCATTCGCCACCTTTATGTTCCGTAATGAAGCAGATTACGGGTGGAAATCTGTGAAGCGTACCCATCCAGCCGAACTCAACAAGTCTTGGGAGACATTTCAGAAACTGTTCAATGACAAGTACTTTCCTAAAAGTATTCGTCATATGAAGGAGGTGGAGTTTATTAGACTGGAACAAAACAACATGACGGTGTCCCAATACGAGGCGAAGTTCGTGAAGTTATCCAGGTTTGCACCTCATTTGGTGGAGAATGAGGAACGTATGACGCGGATGTTTCTGAGAGGTTTGAAACCCGGCATACGTCAGTATCTCATTTCTCATAAATTTTCTCTATATTCAGATGTTGTCAACAGGGCTCAATTATTAGAGCGAGATAATGAGTACGTTCAACCGAGGGACCACAACCAGGGTCATACTGGTGACAGCAGTCATCGGAGCAACGATAACCAGCGGGGAAAGAAAAATACGGACAAAAGCGGTAACCACTCTGGTGGTAATCATGGCCATGATAATAGGAGAGGCGAGTCAAGTGGAAATTTTAAAAAGAAGAGATTCAACAATGACAATGAGAAGACGTCAGCACCAGTATCAACTATTTCTAAGGGAGGAGAACGACCACCGGTCGTATGCTATAAATGTGGAAAAGAGGGACACATCAGCCCAAACTGTCCACAACAGTTCAAGGTATGTTATAATTGTGGAAAGGAAGGACATATCACTCGAGATTGTACTGTAGTGAAGCCAAGTCCAGCGGGGATGGTGACTCAAAAGGCTGTTCCAGAAAAGTCAAAGTTAGCGGTTCCTCGAAGAGCGTTTGTCGTGACTGGTCAAAATACGAGGAACCCAAACGAGGTGATCACGGGTAAGCTAATCATAAAATCTTGTAAAGTTTATACCTTACTAGATACCGGTTCTACCCATTCTTTTATCTCTCCTATTTGTGCTCAACGTTTAAACTTGACTCCGGAGAAATTAGACTTTGACTTATCTATGGAGACTCCGTTAGGAGAAACTTTCATTACATCTACTGTTTATAAATCTTGTTGATCCAAGTTGGCACCATAACATTACCTATTGATCTTATCTCTTTAAAGATACTTGCTTTTGACGTGATTTTAGAAATTTATTGGTTAACTACTCATCATGCCAAAATTGATTATTTTCATAAGGTTGTTAGTTTTCATATTCCTAACCAACTTGTTACTCGAATTCAAGCAACTAAATCACTAAAATCAATCACTGTCATATCAAGCTATAAAGTCATTCGTTTATTGAAAAACGAATGTCAAGCTTTATTAGCCCATGTTATAGATTTGAATAAAGACACGTCAGATTTGAATAATATTTCTGTTGTTAGTAAATTTCCTGATGTATTTCCTGAAGTACTTCCTGGTCTACCCCAGAGCGTGAAGTTGAATTCTTTATTGACCTTGAACCTGATATAAAGCCCATTTTTAAAACCCCATATCGAATGGCTCCTATTGAACTTCAGGAGTTAAAGGTCCAACTGCAGGAGTTGTTGGACATCAGTTTCATTCGTCCTAGTATATCTCCTTGGGGTGCTCCTGTTTTATTTGTAAAGAAGAAAGACGGGAGTATGCGACTTTGCATTGACTATCGAGAATTGAACCATGTCACCATCAAGAATAGGTATCCGCTACCTCGTATTGATGACCTGTTTGACCAGTTGCAAGGAGCACAATTCTTTTCAAAGATCGATTTTCGTTCTGGATATCATCAGCTGAAGATTAGAACTGAGGATATTCCGAAGACTGCTTTCAGAACTCGGTACGGGCATTATGAATTCTTAGTCATGTCTTTTGGATTGACTAATGCTCCTACGGCTTTTATGGATATGATGAACCGAGTATTCAAGGAATATTTAGATCAGTTCGTTGTTGTCTTTATTGATGACATTCTCATATATTCCAAAAGTCGTGAAAATCATGAGCACCATTTGAAGTTGGTACTCCAAAGGCTTCGTGAAAACAAGTTATATGCCAAGTTAAAGAAATGCGAGTTCTGGCTTAAGGAAGTAGCATTCCTTGGGCACGTGGTGTCAAAATATAGAGGATCTGTTGACCCGGCGAAGATTGAAGCAATACAAACTTGGGAGCAACCGAAGTCGGTGACCGAAGTACATAGCTTTCTGGGCTTAACTGGTTATTATCGGAGATTCGTGGATGGATTTTCTCGAATCGCTACTCCGTTAACTCAACTGAATCGAAAAGATACAAAATTCGTATGGAGTGAGGAATGCGAGAAAAGTTTTCAAGAGCTTAAGAGGAGACTCATTTCGGCACCTGTTCTGACAATACCATCTGGTTCAGATGGATTTGTTATCTACAGCGATACTTCAGGCAAAGGGTTAGGATGTGTTCTCATGTAACATGGGAAGGTTATAGCCTATGCCTCACGACAACTCAAAGAATATAAGAGGAATTACCCTACTCATGATCTAGAGTTGGCAGCAGTCGTTTTCGCGTTAAAAATCTGGAGGCACTATTTATATGGGGAGAAAGTGGAGATATATTCGGATCATAAAAGCCTCAAATATTTCTTCACCCAAAAATAACTCAATATGCGACAACGACGTTGGCTCGAGCTGTTGAAAGATTACGACCATACTATTCAATACCATCCTGGAAAAGCGAACGTGGTAGCTGATGCATTGAGTAGAAGATCATATGCGGGATCAAGTACGATTTTGTCAACATAAAGGCCTATTTTGTGCGATTTACAAAAGATGAAGATAGAATTCAAGACTCTAAGGACCCATGCGATAAAGTTAAAGTTGCTCAAGCCACAGACCCGGAGCTGATGCGTATGAAGAAGAAAGTACAAGAAGGTGTTATCCTAGAAGCAAGAATCGATGAAGAAGGAATACTTCGAGTCAACTCCAGACTTTGTGTTCCTAACGACATTGATTTGAAATACAAGATCATGATGGAGGCACACAACACACCGTTTGCAATTCACCTGAAAGTACCAAAATGCATCATGATCTTCGACATACATTTTGGTGGAACAATATGAAGAGAGAGATCGCGAAGTTTATCTCGAGGTGTTTAACTTGTCAACATGTGAAGGCGGAGCATCAAGTGCCAAAGGGTATATTACAACCACTTAAGATTCTGAAATGGAAGTGGGATCACATTACCATGGATTTCGTTACGAGTCTTCCCAAGGTTTCTCAAGGCATAGATCCGATTTGGGTTATTGTTGATAGATTAACCAAGTCTGCTCATTTCTTGTCGATACGGGAGACTTATTCCCTTGAACGTCTTGCTCGTATATATGTAAATAAGATTGTGAGATTGCATGACATGCCAGTATCCATAGTTTCGAATCGTGACCCAAGATTAACTTCACGATTTTGGGTTAGCTTGCAGAAAGCTATGGGCACGGATTTACGATTCAGTTCGGCATACCATCCTCAAACGGACGGACAATCAGAGAGGGCTATTCAAACTCTTGAAGATCTATTAAGACTTTGTGTCCTAGACTTTAAAGGGAGTTGGGATAAATATTTACCACTGGTAGAATTCTCTTACAACAACAGTTATTAAGCAAGTATAGGTGTGGCTCCATTCGAAGCATTGTATGGACGAAAGTGTCACTCTCCAGTATATTGGGAAGAGGTGGGTGAAGCAACATTGTTGGGACCAGAGTTGGTACGTATGACTACAGAAAAGATCCAAATGATTTCACAACGTATACAAACGGTAAAAGATCGACAAAAAGAGTTATGCGGATCTTCATCGAAAGGACGTGGAATATAGTATTGGGGATCATGTATTGTTGCGTGCTGCTCCATGGAAGGGAGTTACAAAATTTGAGAAGAGAGGAAAGCTCAATCCACGATTTATTGGTCCATTTCATATTCATGATCGTGTAGGAAATGTGGCCTATAGACTCGCGTTACCTCCAAGCATGTCTCGTGTTCGTAATATTTTTCACATATCTGTGTTTCGTAAATATGTGAAAGATCCAATCCACATTATTGAGTTAGAACCAGATAAGATAGCTGAAGACTTAACATACGAAGAGGTACCTGTTAAGATCTTGAATAGAAAAGAGCATGTCCTACGCACAAAGTGTGACGCCCCCAAAATAGGTCCAATCCATCCAACCCATTCTGAGTCGCCAAATACATGGTACAGAAAATAACTACAACTTTATTATTACAATTGTCGTGCAAAATACGACAACACATATACTGTGAGTTTAAATACAAATATTGTCATCTAGACAGTATTCATACTCAACTAAGAACTCATTATACTTATTGATATACTATTTTACAAAATAGTGAGGACTACTAAAACAAATGTCTTGACCATCATTCCACACCCCGACTAGTACTCGCTACATTCTCGCCTCCTGAGAAGAAAATGGAACAACAAGGAAAAGGGTGAGCTCAACTAGCCCAGTAAAGAATATTATGACTAAGATAATATACAACAAATTATCATTAGTCTTCAACAGAGAAAAATTTAATAGAATACAATAGACAACAAGTTTTAAATCAATATTCGCAGCGGAAAATAATAATTCATAGAAGAGTTACGTAGAGAATGAAATCTACGATTATCTATGAATTTAAAAGCACATCATCAACATTTTATCCCTGTAACATCAATCAATAAATATCTTGAATCAAATAGTCATCTTTGCACTACAGGCCAAAGATATTCATCAGTTGGTCATGTTCACCTCAACACCTGTTCATCTTTGCACTACGGGCCAAAGATATTCATCAGAAATCATTAATCTTTGCACTACAGGCCAAAGATATTCATTTATGTCATCATTTAGGACTGAGGATGATGAAAAATTTTTTTTAAGGAAACAAATCCAGTGAAACAAAATAATAAATGTTAAGGATTCGTATTTCAGCTATTCCATGTCCAAAAATACCTCATAAATAATCATAGTGGAGTAAAATTCAAGAATGATCAAAACATGGATACAATCAAAGCTAGTACCCAAAATAGATATTTTGGACGAAAAGAAGAAAATTTTATTTTTCGGTGAATAGTAACTCGTGAATTCTAACTCGTGAATAGTAACTCGTGAATAGTAACCCCGACATAAAAAGTTCCAAATTTGATAAAAAGTTCAGATCAATACTTCGGCATAATGATATTGAAGAAAATAATATCATTTAAGAAGAAATAACATCCCTTACCTCAGAAATACGGTACTTCTGACTGGAATACTAGATATAGTGCTGAAGGAAACTTACACCGTATAGCAACACTCAAAGTATCAAATACTCACAAGAATACGCTCGATATAGAGAGAGAAAGAGAGAGAAACTTGTGTTTCTGGTGTGATTTTCAATTCTAACCTAAGCACCCTATTTATAGGAAAATGCTTATAACACCAAAGTAGAAAATTTAATAAATTAATAATATAATTTTCTTAATTTTCTTAGCACACCACATCAGCTGATTTACACCATTAACATGTGCCACTCAAATGTGAAAAACGTTTTTCTTAATAAAAATAATTAAAACTTCCAAAAATCAATTATTTTGGAACTTCAGAACTTCAATAATTCACAATAAATAGCTCTTTGATCAGAAAATTCGAATCTCGCGAGTTTTTATAGGAAATTCAATTCTCTACAACTTTGCAGAAGAAAATTTTTCCAAATTCCAAACAAAAATTGACCGAAATCCATAAACGGACGATTTTACAGTCAATAATAAATTTTCGGTCAAGAATTGTGTCCACCAACACACAAAACATGTGTTAATCATTTAATGCCACAAAAATACTCTTCCTCCTCATATACTCATATATCCCACATTCATTGTAAAAATATCATCATCAATATATTATTAAAATAATATATTTAAATGAATTATTTTATCAGAAAAAGATAAATTATTAATTTTCAACAATTGTCACATTAAAAATTTTCTCCATCTATATCCACATAAAATCACTATTTTTCTCATCATATAAATCAATAATTAATTATACACAAATAATATTACAGAATCACAGTACTGGCAACCAGGCCGTTCCCAAGAAAGAGGGGACTTTCCAATAAGGATTTCTCCTTACTGGCGCGCAATTAGATGACCAAACCTCTCCTTAGACAGAACTTTCTAGACATTGCCAATAATGTTATCTAATAATATTATTCAGATAATATAAATTATTGTTCCGATAATAGAAAATACTGTGTAGTGACAATTATTAAAACAACAGTAATATAAAATATCAACGCAGCAATTATTGAATCAATAAAATACAATATTGAACAGTAATTACTGTAACAATTATTGAGTAGTGCCTTCTTATGTAAGAATTAATAATTTGTGCAATACCGTGTGCTACTGTACAATAACGCGTATTATTGTGTTTTAACCACCGGGTATTCCAACAGTATTAACGGAAACAACTACGCCGTTATTTATAAACAACTTATTTTTGTCGTTTTTTTTCATCCAATCGCTTTCCGTTATGGGGCTCACACAAGGCTGCGCCGTCGTACGAATATTCCCCGACAACAAGAATATTCCACGACCAAACAAATATTCTCCGACAACAATGAATATTTTAGGACCACTTGCTTATTTGAAATATTTGCGCATTTTACCCATAATTAACCACATTAATCAAATAAACCCTTACTATTTCAGAATAATAAATAGAGGAATTTAAATTTCATTTATTAATAATTTGGGGTCTTACAACCTCCCCTCCTTATGAAATTTCGTCCTCGAAATTGACATACGTACCTGGAGTTTCGAAAAGATGAGGATACCTCGCTTTCATTTCCGTTTCCAACTCCCAGGTCATTTCCTCAATAGCATGATTTTTCCACAAAACTTTAACTTGTGGTATGACCTTCGTGCGTAGGACATGCTCCTTCCTATCCAAGATCTTGACAGGTACCTCCTCGTACGTTAAGTCTTCGGCTATCTCGTCCGGTTCTAACTCAATAACGTGGTTCGGGTCTTTCACATATTTACGAAGCACAGATATATGAAAAACATTATGAACACGAGACATACTTGGAGGTAACGCGAGTCTATAGGCCACATTTCTTACTCGGTCAAGAATCTGAAATGGACCAAAAAATCTTGGATTGAGCTTTTCTCTCTTCCCAAATCTTGTAACTCTTTTCCATGGAGCTACACGTAATAATACATGATCCCCAATGTCAAATTCCACGTCCTTTCGATGAAGATCCGCATAACTCTTTTGTCGATCCTGTGCCGTTTGTATACGTTGTCGAATCGTTTGGATCTTCTCTGTAGTCATTCGTATCAACTCTGGTCCCAACAATGTTGCTTCACCCACCTCGTCCCAGCATACTGGAGAACGACATTTTCTTCCATACAACGCCTCGAATGGAGCCACACCTATGCTCGCCTGATAACTGTTGTTATAGGAGAATTCCACCAATGGTAGGTACTTATCCCAACTCCCTTTGAGATCTAGGACACAAAGTCTTAATAGATCTTCAAGAGTTTGAATAGTCCTCACTAATTGCCCGTCCGTTTGAGGATGGTAAGCTGAACTAAATCGTAAATCCGTGCCTATAGCTTTTTGCAAGCTAACCCAAAATCTTGAAGTGAATCTTGGGTCACGATCCGAAACTATGGATACTGGCATGCCATGCAGTCTCACAATCTCATCTACGTATATACGAGCAAGACGTTCAAGGGAATAAGTCTCCCGTATCGGTAATAAATGAGCGGACTTGGTTAATCTATCAACTATAACCCAAATAGCATTTATGCCTTGAGAAACCTTGGGAAGACCCGTAACAAAATCCATAGTAATGTGTTCCCACTTCCATTTCGGAATCTCAAGTGGTTGCAATGGACCCTTTGGTACTTGATGCTCCGCCTTTACACGTTGACAAGTTAAACACCTCGAGATAAACTTTGCAATCTCTCTCTTCATATTGTTCCACCAAAATGTATGTCGAAGATTACGATACATTTTAGTACTACCAGGATGGATTGCAAATGGTGTATTGTGTGCCTCCATCATGATCTTGTACTTCAAATCAGAATCGTTAGGAACACAAAGTCTGGAGTGGACTCGAAGTATTCCTTCTTCATCGATTCTTGCTTCCGGAATAGCACCTTCTTGTACTTTCTTCTTCATACACATCAGCTCCCGGTCTGTCGCTTAAGCAACTTTAACTTTATCGATTAAAGTTGATTCTACGCGTATACTCGACATCATCGCACTCGTTCCTGCATATGATCTTCTACTCAATGCGTCAGCTACCGCGTTCGCTTTTTCAGGATAGTATTGGATAGTGTGATCGAAATCTTTCAACAGCTCGAGCCAACGTCGGTGTCGCATGTTGAATTCTTGGAAGCTCTTCTCGCATTCCTCAATCCATTCGAAGTTTGTATCTTTTCGAGTCAGCTGAGTTAACGGAGTAGCGATTCAAGAAAACCCTTCTACGAATCTCCGATAATAACCAGCTAAACCCAGAAAGCTAGGTATTTCGATTACTGACTTAGTTTGCTCTCAACTGTGATTCATATCCCAATCTTGGATAGCACGTCACAATGACACCTATTAGTTTACTACCACACGAATATGGTATCCCCTACGGAGAGTCTGGATTCAGTGCATTCCACAAAGGAAGTCACCAGATAAAGGCTCGGGTACAAACTTCTACAGTTAGGTTTTTAACTCCTGAAGTTCAATAGGAGCCATTCAATATGAGATTTTAGAAATGGGTTTTGTACCGGGTTCAAAGTCGATACAAAATTCAATATCACGCTTTGGGAGTAAGCCAAGAAATTCTTCAGGAAATACGTCAGGAAACAAACAACAGAAATATCACTCAAATCTGACGTATTTTTGTTCAAGTCCATGACATAGCTAAGGAAACTTGACATCCGTTTTTCAATAAACGAATGACTTTACGGCTTGATATGAAAGAGTTTGACTTCAATGGTTTGGTTGCTTGAATTTGAATAACAGGTTGCTTAGGAATATGAAAACTAACAACCTTACGAAAGCAATCAATTTTGGCATGATGAGTAGTTAACCAATCAATTTTTAAAATCACATCAAAAGCAAGTATCTTTAAAGAGATAAGATCAACAGGTAATGTGATGGTGCTAACTTGGATCAAACAAGATTTATAAACAGTGGATGTAACGAAAGTTTCTCCTAACGGAGTTTCAACAGATAAGTCAAAGTCTAATTTTCTCCGGAGTCAATTTTAAACGTTGAGTATAAGCAGGAGAAATAAATGAATGGGTAGAACCGGTATCTAATAAAGTATAGACTTCGCAAAAATTTATAATTAACTAACCCGTGCTAACTTCGTTCGGGTTCCTCGCATTCTGACCAGTCACGAAAAACGCTCTTCCAGGAACCGCTGACTTTGACTTGTCTGTATCCGCCTCTGGTGTCACCGTCCCAACTGGACTTAACTTTGCAATAGAGTACATTCCACCATTCATTAGTTCGTCGCATTCCTGATCCATGATTTGGATCATTACTCTCCGATCCATATCGAATTGGGGTTGACCGCTCTTCATAGGGTAATTTCGAACTCGATGTTGGATTCTCCCAATTGCTGTCCAAAAAGAGAAATCTATTTCATCTATTTTGGCCTTATTGGATCGGACGTCTTTTTCTACAATATCAACGCGTCGTGCGGCTTTTACCCATGCATCTTCCATTCTCATTCGTTCAGTTGCTTCTTCTTTCATCAGAACTTTGATCATAGCATTCTCAGATTCCAACTCTAATATCTTATACTCTGCCAAAGAGTGCTTTTGTTCGAGCATCGCACAACGGGTAACACAATTTTGAATTGTTACATCTCTTTGTTCCACGACCGCCTGCCGTTCTTCAGCCTGCTCTTCTAACTCATGAATACGATTTTGTAATTCTAAATTTCGATCATAAAATTCTTCTAATAAATTCTCCTCAGGTTCCTCTTCTTCCTCTTCTTCCTCACTCTCAGCTGCTACCTCTGCGACTATCTCGGGTGCAACTATTAATTCATCACTCACCACATGAATATCTCTAATTCCTTCTTCGCCTGACATAACATTATCCTGGTTGGTGATTAGAAGTGTTTCCACGATCTCATTCACTCCATTGTTAACATTCTCAGCCGACATTCTCAAATACTGCCATAAAACAAGGGTTAATTTAACAAATTAACATATCACATAATATCCTTATATTATGACCGACCAACAATTAAGCTTAGGTAGGACACACTAGCGAAGGATTTACTCGTCTCTCCCCTCCTAGTTCTATTCCCAGATCTCCGCCAGAGATCATATCCCTAAGCTCTGATACCAACTGTGACGCCCCCAAAATAGGTCCAATCCATCCAACCCATTTTGAGTCGCCAAATACATGGTACAAAAAATAACTACAACTTTATTATTATAATTGTCGTGCAAAATACGACAACACATATACTGTGAGTTTAAATACAAATATTGTCATCTAGACAGTATTCATACTCAACTAAGAACTCATTATACTTATTGATATACTATTTTACAAAATAGTGAGGACTACTAAAACAACTGTCTTGAACCATCATTCCACACCCCGACTAGTACTCGCTACATTCTCGCCTCCTGAGAAGAAAATGGAACAACAAGAAAAAGGGTGAGCTCAACTAGCCCAGTAAAGAATATTATGACTAAGATAATATACAACAAATTATCATTAGTCTTCAACAGAGAAAAATTTAATAGAATACAATAGACAACAAGTTTTAAATCAATATTCGCAGCGGAAAATAATAATTCATAGAAGAGTTACGTAGAGAATGAAATATACGATTATCTATGAATTTAAAAGCACATCATCAATATTTTATCCCTGTAACATCAATCAATAAATATCTTGAATCAAATAGTCATCTTTGCACTACAGGCCAAAGATATTCATCAGTTGGTCATGTTCACCTCAACACATGTTCATCTTTGCACTACGGGCCAAAGATATTCATCAGAAATCATTAATCTTTGCACTACAGGCCAAAGATATTCATTTATGTCATCATTTAGGACTGAGGATGATGAAAAATATTTTTTAAGGAAACAAATCCAGTGAAACAAAATAATAAATGTTAAGGATTCGTATTTCAGCTATTCCATGTCCAAAAATACCTCATAAATAATCATAGTGGAGTAAAATTCAAGAATGATCAAAACATGGATACAATCAAAGCTAGTACCCAAAATAGATATTTTGGACGAAAAGAAGAAAATTTTATTTTTCGGTGAATAGTAACTCGTGAATAGTAACTCGTGAATAGTAACCCCGACATGAAAAGTTCCAAATTTGATAAAAAGTTCAGATCAATACTTCGGCATAATGATATTGAAGAAAATAATATCATTTAAGAAGAAATAACATCCCTTACCTCAGAAATACGGTACTTCTGACTGGAATACTAGATATAGTGCTGAAGGAAACTTACACCGTATAGCAACACTCAAAGTATCAAATACTCACAAGAATACGCTCGATATAGATAGAGAAAGAGAGAGAAACTTGTGTTTCTGGTGTGATTTTCAATTCTAACCTAAGCACCCTATTTATAGGAAAATGCTTAGAACACCAAAGTAGAAAATTTAATAAATTAATAATATAATTTTCTTAATTTCCTTAGCACACCACATCAGCTGATTTACACCATTAACATGTGCCATTCAAATGTCAAAAACGTTTTTCTTAATAAAAATAATTAAAACTTCCAAAAATCAATTATTTTGGAACTTCGGAACTTCAATAATTCACAATAAATAGCTCTTTGATCAGAAAATTCGAATCTCGCAATTTTTTATAGGAAATTCAATTCTCTACAACTTTGCAGAAGAAAATTTTTCCAAATTCCAAACAAAAATTGACCGAAATCCATAAACGGACGATTTTACAGTCAATAATAAATTTTCGGTCAAGAATTGTGTCCACCAACACACAAAACATGTGTTAATCATTTAATGCCACAAAAATACTCTTCCTCCTCATATACTCATATATCTCACATTCATTGTAAAAATATCATCATCAATATATTATTAAAATAATATATTTAAATGAATTATTTTATCAGAAAAAGATAAAATATTAATTTTCAACAATTGTCACATTAAAAATTTTCTCCATCTATATCCACATAAAATCACTATTTTTCTCATCATATAAATCAATAATTAATTATACACAAATAATATTACAGAAT
This sequence comes from Panax notoginseng, assembly GCA_016801055.1. NCBI lineage: Eukaryota > Viridiplantae > Streptophyta > Magnoliopsida > Apiales > Araliaceae > Panax > Panax notoginseng. The sequence goes on from CM029021.1 coordinate 142,421,815, forward strand.
CACAGTACTGGCAACCAGGCCGTTCCTAGGAAAGAGGGGTCTTTCCAATAAGGATTTCTCCTTACTGGCGCGCAATTAGATGACCAAACCTCTCCTTAGACAGAACTTTCTAGACATTGCCAATAATGTTATCTAATAATATTATTCAGATAATATGAATTATTGTTCCGATAATAGAAAATACTGTGTAGTGACAATTATTAAAACAACAGTAATATAAAATATCAACGCAGCAATTATTGAATCAATAAAATACAATATTGAACAGTAATTACTGTAACAATTATTGAGTAGTGCCTTCTTATGTAAGAATCAATAATTTGTGCAATACCGTGTTCTACTGTACAATAACGCGTATTATTGTGTTTTAACCACCGGGTATTCCAACAGTATTAACGGTAACAACTACGCCGTTATTTATAAACAACTTATTTTTGTCATTTTTTTTCATCCAATCGCTTTCCGTTATGGGGCTCACATAAGGCTGCGCCGTCGTACGAATATTCCCCGACAACAAGAATATTCCACGACCAAACAAATATTTCCCGACAACAATGAATATTTTAGGACCACTTGCTTATTTGAAATATTTGCGCATTTTACCCATAACTAACCACATTAATCAAATCAACCCTTACTATTTCAGAATAATAAATAGAGGAATTTAAATTTCATTTATTAATAATTTGGGGTCTTACATAAAGGTCATACCACAAGTCAAAGTTTTGTGGAGGAACCATGCTATTGAGGAAATGACCTGGGAATTGAAAACAGAAACGAAAGCGAGGTATCCTCACCTTTTCGAAACACCAGGTACGTACGTCAATTTCGAGGACGAAATTTCGTAAGGAGGGGATGTTGTAAGACCCCAACTTTTCATAAATAAAATTGAATTTTCTCTATTTTTTTTATTTTGAAATAGTAAGGGTTGATTTGATTAAGGTGGTAAGTTATGGGTAAAATGCGCAAATATCTTAAATAAGCAAGTGGTTATAAAATATTCTTGTTGTCGGGGAATATTCGTTTGGTCGTAGAATATTCTTACTGTCGGGGAATATTCGTACGACGGTGCAGCCTTGTGTGAGCCCCATAACGGAAAGCGTTTGGATGAAAAAAACGACAAGTATGATTTTTTTTTATAAATAACAGCATAGTTGTTACCGTTAACACTGTTGGAATACCCGGTGGTTAAAACACAGTAATACGCGGTGTTGCACAGTAGCACACGGTATTGCGCCAATTATTGATTCTTACGTAAGAAGGCACTACTCAATAATTGTTACAGTAATTACTGTTCAATAATTTATTTTATTGATTCAATAATTGCTACGTTGATATTTTATATTATTGTTGTTTCAATAATTGTCACTGCACAGTATTTCCATTATCAGATCAATAAATCATATTATTTTAATAATATTATTAGATAGTATTATTGGCAATGTCTAGAAATTTCTGTCTAAGTAGAGGTTTGGTCACTTAATTGCGCGCCAGTAAGGAGAAATCCTTATTGAAAAGCCCCCTTTTTTCTGGGAACGGCCTGGTTGTCAGTATTATGATTCTGTAATATTATTTGTGAATAATTAATTATTGATTTATATGATAAGGAAAATATTTATTTATGTGAATATAATTGGAGGAATTTTTGAAAAAGTGACAATTGTTGAAAATTGATATTTTATCTTTTCTGATAAAATAATTTATTTAAATATATTATTATTTTTTAATAATATAATAATAATGATATTTTTACGATGAATGTGTAATATATGAATAAATAAGGAGAAAGAGTATTTTTGTTGCAATAAATGATAAAAACATGTTAAACATGTCGGTGGTCCTAATTTTTGACTGAAATTTGATTATAGCTTGTAAAATCATCCGTATGTGGATTTCGGTCAATTTATGTTTAGAATTTAGAAAAACTTAAACTTACAAAGTTGTAGAAAATTAAATTTCCTATGGAATGTACATAAAATTCAAATTTTTCTGATAAAAGGGATATTTATTATGAATTATTGAAGTTCCGGAATAATTGATTTTTGGAGTTTAAAATAATTTTTTTATGAAAAACGTTTTTTGTGAGATGGAGGGCCCCACTTGTGTGGTTAATGTGCTGAAATTGGATTGTCAAAGTGGGCGTAGGAAATTTATATTAATATTTTATTAAATTTTCTACTTTGGTGTTCTAAGAAATTTTCTATAAATAGGGTGCTTATGTTAGAATTGAAAATCACACCAGAAACTGAAGTTTTCTCTCTCTATATTATCGAGTGTATTCTTGTGAGTACTTTGATACTTTGAGTGTTGCTATACGGTGCAAGTTCCTTCAGTACTATATCCAGTATTCCAGTCAGAAGTACTGTCTTTTTGAGGTAAGGGATGTTATTTTTTTAAAATGATATTATTTCTTTCAATATCATTATGCCGGAATATTGGTAAGATTTTTCTTGTGAAATTCTTGTCTATTTGTGTCGGAGTTACTATTCACGTATACGACACTATTCACGTATACGGCACTATTCACCGAAAAACGAAATTTTCTCTTCTTTGTTCCAGATATCTATTTTTGTTACTATCTTTGATTGTATCCATGTTTTGATCTTTATTCTTTAATTTTACTCCACTATGGTATGTTATGGGGTATTTTTGAACATGGATAACCGGAGTACGAATCCTTAATATTTGTTCTTTTGTTTCAGTGGATTCGTTTTCTTTAAAATATTTTTCATCATTCTCAGTCCTAAATGATGATATTACTTAATATCTCTGGCCTGTAGTGCAAAGATGAATGATTAACTGTTGAATATCTTTGGTTCGTAGTGCAAAGATGACCAGGTGTTTAGATGAACATGACCAACTGGTGATACAAATGAATATCTTTGGCCTGTAGTGCAAAGATGAATATTTGATTCAAAATGTATATTGATTGATGTTATAGGAATAAAATATTGATGATTAACTTTTAAATCTTAGAAGATAGTAGAATTCATTCTCTACTTAAACTCTTCTAATGGATTGTTATTTCCGCTGCAGTTGTTGATCTAAAATTTGTTATCTATTATATTCTCTTAGATTTTTCCCTGTTAAAGACTAATGATAATTTGTTATATATTATCTTAGTCATAACATTCTTTACTGGGCCAGTTGAGCTTACCCTTTTCCTTTTTGTTCTATTTTTTTTTCTCAGGAGGCGAGAATGTAGCGAGTACTAGTCGGGATATGGAATGATGGTTCTAGAAAGTTGTTTTAATAGTCCTCACTATTTTTGTAAAATAATGTATCAATAATTGTAATGAGGACTTATTTGAGTGTAGATATTATCTAGAAAATAATATTTGTATTTAAATTTACAGTTTATATGTTGTCGTATTTTGCACGACAATTGTATTAATAAAGTTATAGTTGTTTCTGTACCATGTTTTGGTGACTCAGAATGGATGATGTATACCTGTTTTGGGGGTGTCACAATACGTTGGTATCAATTTTTTTGTAAATGAGAATAACTTAATTCATTTTCTTGCTTTGAGTGGTTACTTTCAGTTGTCTCCAAAGAAATGATCAGAACCACAATATAAGATTTTGAATGTATAATATTATAATTTGTAATTTATCTATAAAAGTAGTTAATCAGTTAACTAAAAAATTCAAAGTCTGATTAATAGTCTCATAGTTCAGGGAGAATTAATATATATATATATATATATATATATATATATATATATATATATATACACACACACACACACACACACAGAGAAAGGATCAAGAGTAGAACTCTTAAGTAGTAGAACTCCCTTAAATAATAGAATTGTATTAAAACGACGTAGTTTTGATAAGACGCGGTGGCATTTTTGTAAATATCATGCCACCGCATATTTACAAAAATGTCACCGCGTCTTATCAAAACTACGTCGTTTTGATACAATTCTATTATTTAAGGGAGTTCTATTATTTAAGAGTTCTACTCTTGATCCTCTTCCTATATATATATATATATATATATATATATATATATATATATATATATATATATATATATTTAAAGTTATTAGACTCACAACTCATAAGTTTATAATGGTTGGAATATGATATTGTGAAATATTATAATTGCACTACAAGAAAAATGTTTATCAGCGACCGCTCATCAGCGACCGTATATAGTCACAGATACATATCAGCGACCGCATACGGTCGCTAATAGGCGTCGCACAAAATCTAGTCGCTAAGGCGCGCATCAGTGACCACTATTAGCGACCGCTATATCTGCGACCGATAAGAGCGACCGAAATGATAAATTCGGTCGCTGAGCTGAGTCAGCATGGACTATGTACATAGCTGACGTGGTCCACGTGTCAGCGACCGGTATCAGCGACCGGATGCGGTCGCTAATAGTCTCAAATATTATATCGGTCGCTAATAAGTATCAGCGACCACATGCGGTCGCTGATATGAAAAAAAATTAACAGATTTTTGTTGTTTTGCAAAATTCCCAAAAACCTGTGCCTGTTTTGTACCTGCTTTATCCCAACCCACATACACAACAAGATAAACAGCATACACAATAAAATAAACATCCATTGTACCCACCAACACATACACCAAACTAGTTTCAAAACTAGTTTAAATAACATAACTGAATATACAAGTTATGAACATACAATAAGTTACAAAAGTGATATATATATATAAAACAGGTACGTCAAGCATCATCGCCTCCTTGATCACCCTGTAATTAACAAAATAATAAAATTAATTACAAATATATACTAACTATGTTAATATTTGTATATTACGACAATATATACAACAAATTGATTTTATACCTCGTCGCTATCCCCATGATGTGATGCTGCTGTCGCCGCCACTGCTTTAGCTAACTCCTCAGGATCCAGAGCCCCCAGATGCCCGCCCAGTATCGTCAGAAGATTTCGATCTTGACATATAGCTCTAACACAGTCAGCCGGAGTATGAACAGCTGGATGGCTCGATGACTGTGTAGACTGGGTAGAAGAGCAGCCTGAGCCACTGAAGGATGGGTGTCGTCGTTGTCCTTGACCTTTAATGTAGTTCTTCTTCACAACAGGCGCCCTCTCCCACAACTCTTGATCAATAGACGGACGTGGAGTGCCTTCAGGATAGCGTTCATTCAATAAACGCTTATAAGTGTCCTGTCATCATGTTAACAATTAAATAGTGAAAAATAAATTAATTCTGTAAGCATTGATAAACAAGATCAAGTTGTTAAAATTTATTACCGCTATCTGGATAGCCTCAGGCAGACCATCACGGGTGGCCACGTACACATCCAGCCAATGGATAGGTGTACCTTGAGACTGAGATTCCTATACAAAAAAAAAGCATAATATTACTAAGTAAAAATGTGATATATTTTCTACAATTCATGATTTTAAACATATTAAAACTTATAATTAAATACGTACTCGGGCAGTGATATGCTGCAACTGTGAAATACTACCACCCTTGTATGTCCCTTTAGCCTTTTCGCCTTCGGGTACACCCGAGGATCTGTTGCTGGCGGCAGTCTTTCGTCTTTTCACCCAACTCTCAGCCCTCCATTGAGCACACATCTCAGCTCATATGGCCTGGGTGCACCACCAGGGACTATGCTCGTGCATGTAATCTTCTCCCTGGCCTGGATGGTCGATCTCTGCATTGTGAAGGGCTTTTTGTCTTTCTTTATTCAAATTGTTTTTGGTGCGGACCGCGCACTTCTGCCAAAATAATGTCTGTATCACTGAAGCCTGCGCGTCCTCCCATCTATACCGTTTCTGCAAATAAAACAACAATAAAAACATTACTAAATAATTATCCTTCGAATACTAAATAATTATCCTTTGTCATAATTAAAAAAATATACCTGAAATTCTGCCCAAACAGCATCCTTGTGGGCGATAGGTGTGCTCGTCCATGTAATCACAGGTGTAGGCCAATTCTGTAAACACAGCTGTGATATACACTTGACGATCTTATTATCTGAAAAATTACTATAATATACAACATCAATTAGCATATATTAAAGCAAATTATATCTAAGTTATAATACTTATGAATATTTTTCAAACTTATACTTAAAAAAAAATCGCCAGAGTCTCCCCTGTAATATAGACTAGCCACATGCACGACGACATGCATATATGGACATTTCTAGGCACCCAATACACAAACCAAGAGAAATATACAAACTTTCAATACAATATATAAGACCAAAACAATAACGATTGAATGCAAATTAAAGCAGTAAAAAATTCAAACCCATATACATTACCAATATAATATCAATCAAAACATTACCAATATACAATAAATGGAATCTTAAATGATATATGCGGGATGTACGTGCTATTCGGAGGAGGGCGAATCTGAATAAGAATCCGATCATCTGGATTACTAGGGGCCTTGGGCACATGATTAGGCCCCCTACCCAAGCCGCGCTTTTTCTGCGCTGCTTCAGAAGCCATCTGACAATAAACATGTATATATGAGTCATGTTATTATGAGTCATGTTTGATTACATGTATATATGACAATAAACATGACAGTGATATAAACATGTATATATATGAATATAAAATGACAATAAACAAAAGTTATATTTAAATAGTTTAGTACATAAACATGCATGACAGTGATATAAACATGTATATATATGAATATAAAAAAGTGTAATGCTAAACATACATTTCAAGTGTCAGTGTCTGATTCAGAATCAATTTGTATACGTGTTGCAGATTCATAACCATCATCTGCTTCAGATTCAGTGTCAGATTCAGTCAATAACTCTTCCTCCTCAGTATCAATGTCATCTGACACAAGTATTGACTCAGGATCTAATTCATGTGGTTCATCTCCACCATCTAACTGGATTACTTCATTGTCGTCCTCCACATTTATTATAGTTTGACTATGAAGCATCTGCTCTTGGTAAATCTCCCCATCAACTAATTCTACACGACTACGCGCGGGAGTATGAATTACAACTTGCCAATCTGTAGGCGGTCTATCCCTTTTCCTAACAGGACTAGGAGTGTAGTATACTTGTACTGTTTGAGTTGGTAAAATAAACGGTTCGTTGGAGTACGCAGACCTATGGAGGTCAATATCGACGATTCCATGTCTGTCAACACGTATCCCTTTTTCTGAATCAAACCAACGGCACTTGAACAAGTGAATATGACCCCCGTAAGTGCCCTTGTACGACAACTCTACGATTTCCTCCAACTCCCCATTTATGATGCTTATAAATACATATAGATGTATATGTACATATATAACATGAGTGTGCATCATATATGATTATTCGGGAATTGAACAAGGATACATGCCAAAACAAATCTACACAGCTTGAGATCGACTACCCAAAAAGGCATGGTATATTGTTGTCATCCTACATTTTTTAACTGACACCAATTCAGCTAGATCCCATTTATTGTTGAATACGAATGCATATCGAAATTCCTAAAAACTGTTTTTGACACTTCTCCATTTCTCCAATTTTGACTACTTGAATAGTCTAAGCATGTGTATTTTAGTTTCCTAAGGATACTTTTATCATCATCTCACTTTACTTGGTCATCTAGCCAATTTTAACCTATTAAAGCTCACTTTAGGCTCGATAATAGATCCTAACTTGATTTTCTTAGTAGCTTTGGTCATTGCAATGATTAGGAATCATCACAAGCATGAGTTTGCAATTTTATATGAGTTCCTTATAGTCTTATAAGATCAGGTACTAAAGGTCACCCAAAATAGTCCACTTTTGGGCTAAAAATGTGACTTTTCACAAGTTTAATGCTCAAAACAGTTTAGGCTTGGTTTCTTTACCTTGTGTAGCTTACTTATGTCATATTATGACTATTAAAACTTGCCCACATGGTCCAGGTATGGGAATTCTATACTTAGGTCTTAGTTGCCACTTAAAGCTTACTTTTCATGACTTTTAAACATGAAATTTGGTCAATACACAACACAGACCACAACTAAGTTAAGGAACACCTTTTAAATGATATGTGTAGACAATATAGGGACTCCATACTGTCTTAAAACTTTAGTTGCAAAAATTTGCTATAATAGTTCTCATATAGGCATAGATTTGACTATAATTTCATAAACAATCCACATGTAGGCAAAAGAAACCTTTAGGCATTCAAATAATTTTAAAATCATGATAATAAAATTACCCTATATCCATTATCATACTTGTATCAGTTAGCTAACTTCTTCACATCCAAAACGGTTCATACAAGGTACTTTAGGCATGATTAAGTACTAAATTATACTAACAGTCCCCAAGCCTTCCAATATAAATATTATTACATCAAATAATTGCTATAAATATCAATACCTATAATATAATGGCTATACAAATTGACTAAAAATAGAAGAAGAAACTTTATTTTAATAACAGTTTATTTTATAAATTTTAAAATAAACTTTAATTAGTTCATTGTCATTAGTTGCCTTTTTAATCTTAATTAAGGCATATTCATTTTTGATTTAGGGTTTGTCTAAACCACATTCAATTAACAAATTAACAAGGTTTCTAGTAGATTTTAAGTGGGTTACCTATGTAGAGGCGGTGGCAGGTGGTAGGAGGCGGCGGCGGCGGCACGACACGAACTTCTTCTCTTCTCCCCCCTTTCTCCCTCTTCTCTCTATTCGGACCTCCCTCTTTTCTTTTCTCTGCGTTCTGTGTCGAACGAATGCTGGGTACTGATAACATTTAGTTTGATCAGCGACCGCTATCAGCGACCACATGCGGTCGCTGATTTTTAATGACATGGACTTATCAGCGATCGCATGCGGTCGCTAATTTAAAGTGGTCGCACAAAACATTGGCGCCAACATTTCCAGCCAAAATTTTGGTGGCAAATTTATACTAGCGACTGATCAGCGACCGGATGCGGTCGCTGCTAAAACATTAGCGACTAGATTACGTTACGGTCGCAGATGATGGTCGTTGTGACTAATATCAGCGACCGACGGTGCGGTCGCTGATAGTGTTGGTCGCTGATAGACCTTTTTCTTGTAGTGTTGGGCAAAATAAATTTGAAAGAAGCACTGCAAGCGTCCATAAATAAATTTTTCAATTGATGTATTTTGACCCCCCTCTAAAAATATTCCAGTTCCTCCACTGACATTAAGGGTTCCAGATAGAATCGATTGTATAAATGGTGATAACAAATATTTTAATATCATTTTATACTTCTTCTCACTCATAAAAAAAATCTCATTTACTATATTTGTAAATATTAAGGAGGTATTTTTTTTATGTTTATTTTTAAATAATAAATTTGTTAATTTTGTTATTTGTTAAAAATTATAAATTGTTAATTTAGTAATAATGACTTGATTGGAAAACGACAATGAACAATTTTAAAATCGAAATTGTTATTTTATATTATTGGTAAGAGAATTTTTTTTTTATGAAATATGACATTTTCTTGTAATAGACTAGGTATGATATAGTAATTCAACTTCAACAATGCCTTTTATTTCAAATTAGGTTGTGACATAATCAAAATATTTTAATATTATTTAATATCGTACTCATTTCATCTAAAATATAAGATCTTTTTTGAGATTTTGTGATTATGTCTTAAACAACTTATATATAATGGAAAGGAGGGAATAATATATTTGTTAAAATCTTGAAAATAATGATTAATAAATTTGAATTAATGAATTTAAATAAGTAATAAGCAAAATAGTAATCAAAATAATGCCAAAAATTCATCTTTCCCGGTACTTCAAGTCCAAGTAAAACTCTAACTCACTCATTATCTACAATAAATTAATAATAATCTATAAAATAAAAATTATAAACCGTGCTGAAGTCTTGCTCGTTTATTTAGCAAGTGGATCTTGAACCAGTCTATAATACTACTACTTTATAACCCTTTTAATTTTTATATACAGTATATATTTCCTCAATTAATATATTTTCCCCTATGACTAGAAATTAAGCGCGCAGCCTATAACGCTTGGCACACCAGATTATCTCCTCTCCCTCGTGATCTCTCTCCATAGTTTGAATTGAAAATATTAATCAAATAAGCATTTTAATAAGTAGAAAGAAGAAAGACCCATCTGGCATCTACCGCTTGATCACCGCCGCTGTGTAATTATTCGAAGTTTCGAACACTCGCCCAACCCACAATTTCCCAATTGACAAAAGAAATATGCAAAAGCATGTATAATGAATTCCTGCTACTCTTCACACTATCTTCGCCTGCTTTCTTTAACTAAGCAATTGACCTCTCACGTCAACCAAGCCCGCCATGAGCAAGCCCTCTCTCTCTTCCACCACATTCACTCCTCCCTTTCTCTATCTCTCGACACCTTCGTTTTCCCACTCGCCCTCAAGTCCTGCGCCGCCGTCCACCGCCCGCAGCTTGGCACAACCATTCATGCACTCCTAGCCAAAGCCTCCCACGTCTCCAACAACCCATTTGTCGCTTGCGCTCTTGTCGACATGTACGGCAAATGCGTTTCTATTTCGTCTGCTCGCAAGCTGTTTGATGAAATTCCTGACAGAAATGTTGTTGCGTGGAATGCCATGATTTCACTTTATACCCATTCTAATAATGTTTCCATGGCATTGCAGTTGTTTGGAGTTATGGATGTTCCGCCTAATCATTCTACTTTTAACTCGATTATAGCCGGTTTGTCTGAAATGGAAGATGATGGGTCGTATAAGGCGATTGAGTTCTATAGGCGGATGCAAGACTTGGGTTTGAAGCCTAATTTGATTACTGTTCTTGCTTTACTACGTTCTTGTGTTGGTATAGCGGCTTTGAATATGATCAAGGAAATACATGGATACTCAATTAGGAATGATATTGATGAGCATTCCCATTTGAGGAGTGGACTAGTGGAGGCTTATGGGCGATGTGGGTGTCTTGATAATGCTTGTACATTATTTCAGAGTATGAAAGAGAGGGATGTGGTTGCGTGGAGTAGCTTAATTTCCGCGTATGCATTTCATGGGGAGGCAAGAACTGCGCTTGAAATCTTTGCACAAATGGAGTTGGCTAAAGTAAAGCCTGATGAGATCACTTTTCTTGGGGTGTTGAAAGCTTGTAGTCATGCAGGCTTGGCTGATGAAGCACGGATATACTTTGCTCGTATGCATAAGTATTATGGTGTGGAACCTAGCAGTGATCACTATTCATGTTTAGTGGATGTTTTGAGTAGAGCGGGGAGATTGCACGAGGCTTATAAGGTCATAAGAGAAATGCCCGTGAAGGTGACTGCAAAAGCGTGGGGAGCTCTGCTTGGGGCTTGTCGAACTTATGGAGAGATGGAGCTGGCAGAGATTGCAGGGAGAGCTTTGTTTGAACTAGAACCTAATAATGCTGCCAATTATGTACTAATGTCAAGAATTTATGCAACTGCTGGGCGACATGATGAAGCTCAGGGAATGAGAAGAGAAATGGAGGAGAGAGGAGTGAAGGCAGCACCAGGTAGTAGTTGGGTCATCAATCAAGACTGAGGCAAAAATTTTAAGCTCTTAAAGGAGTTTGTTGCTTAATTTTTAATGATTGAGATGATCAGAGATAAATGGACGCTGGATATGCTTTTCTGTGTCAAATAGACGGATAAATTATCGAAATTTACTCATGTTAGTATATGCTTGATTCCCTTGTAAAAGGGGAAGGGAATGGAAAGTTGAAATCTAGGCTGCTGTATTGTTCTATTACGTGATCTTTACATATGCATTTTAATGTATTGGAAGATGTCCCATTTTAATGATATGTCCGAAGTTTGAATTTTTAGATTTTAGTATTGGCAGTGATGATTTATTACACACAGCTTTAATGCCAGTTCTGCTTCAGAAAATTCTTGATTGATAGAGCTATGCAAACACCGCATAATAAAATATAATATATTCTATTTTTCATAAAAAATAAAATTTATATATATATATATATATATATATATATATATATATCAAGAGCATTCTTTTTAAATAGCATTCTTTTATTAAAATTACGTCGTTTTGGAGGGACGCGGTGGCATTTTTATAAATATAATGCCACCGCGTATTTACAAAAATGTCACCGCGTCCTTCCAAAACGACGTAGTTTTAATAAAAGAATGCTATTTAAGGAGGAATGCTATTTAAAGAGAATGTTCTTTATCCTAACCGTGTGTGTGTGTGTGTGTGTATATATATATATATATATATATATATATATATATATATATATAACAAACTGAGATAACTTCTACCGACAGTTTTGAAAAATAGGTAAGTGGGGGTCCAAATAATAAACAAAATTTACAACAAATACTTCAATAAAAACTTCTCTTTTTATCTCAATTCACTTGGTTTCACAAAACACATTTTTAATAACATTTATCATTAATATTATAACTCACAATATTAACAACTAGATCATTCTCAGGGAAGAGTGGACTTTCCGATAAGGATTTTTTACTATTGGCACACAATTAGGTGACCAAACTCCGGCTTTCCGATAAGAATTTCTCCCTATTGGCGCGCAATTAGGTGACCAAACTCTTTCCTCGACAGAACTTTCTAGACATCGTCAATAATATAAATAATAATATGAATAACTTTGTCGTTTCAATTATTGATTTAATAATATAAAATATTGTGACAATAATTGAATCAATAACGTGAGATACTATTCAACGATTACTGTGGCAATAATTGAATAAAACTGAGTGACTTCTCACGTAAGCATCAATAATCAATGTTACTGTACAATATCGTGTGCTACTATGCAACCACGCGTATTACTGTACTTTTATCACCGGGTATTTTAACAGTTAATGGTAAAAATTTTTGCCGTTATTTTTATAGAAAGATAATTCCGTCGTTTTCTATTCCATTGTAGGGTCCACCAATGATTGTGCTGTCATACTAATATTCCCTGATAAAACGAATATTCCCCGACGACCAATTAAATATTTTATGACAATTTACATACTTTACAAAAATTATAAATATTACTCACAGCAATAACATTTTATCAAATCTATAACATAATATTCAAAATGATATTTCAAAAAAATTAAATTATTATTCATAAAAGTTAAGTTGGGGTCTTACAATAAGTCCCACTTTCATCTGTGGTGAAAGTCTAAAATTTGTACAAATATCAAATTTTATATACGAGTTTTCTGGTATATACAACATCAGTTTGTACATTCTAGAACTTCTAGGCTAATACCCCTACCACCCAAAAAAACCGAAACGAAAAAAGAAGAAGAAAAATAGAAAAAAGAAGAAGGAAAAAAAGAAGGTTAGACTAAGCTAGTTTGGGCCTCAAATAATACATTTGGGTCAAGCGATTGTTCAACATGATAACATCAGGCATCATGCAGGGGATAGTTAGGCCCTGTAAGTCTTAGGGGGTGTTTTATAAAAATTAAATAAATTTGAATTTGAATGAGTTAAATTTAAATTTAAATAAAAAAAAATTATTTGATAATTGACATGTCTAAAATATTTAAATGACAAAACTTTATTATTTTATCCTTCTAAAAAATTCAAAATTATTGTAAATTTATTTAATATTACTTAATATAATAATTAATATTTTTTTTACTTCATTCAGCTGTTCATTCAGCCATTCAGCTAAAAAAATCTGATTTAACCATTCAGCTCGTCCATCTTACCGATTCAGTCATTCAGATCAAAACAAACGCACTGACCGATTCAGCCATTCAGATTCAGCTCTTCTAATCGGTCAGTGCGTTTGTTTTGGTCTGAATTACTGAATCGGTAAGATGGACGAGCTGAATGATTATGTCAGATTATTTTAGCTGAATGAGCAGCTGTATGAAGTAAAAAAAATTAAAAAAATTTTTAAAAAATATTAATTATTATATTAAGTAATATTAAATAAATTTACAATAATTTTGAATTTTTTAAGAGGGTAAAATAATAAAATTTTATTATTTAAATATTTCAAATATATCAATTATCAAACATATTTTTTCATTAATATTCAAATTCAGCTCATTAAAATTCAAATTCAGATTTATTTAATTTTTATCAAACATCCTCGCCCACGAGCTTAGTTCATTTTTTAGGGTTTCAGAACAGAAGTTACCATCCATCTATATATAAACGAAGACTCTTTTCCATCTCTTCAAAAATGAGTCTCAAAATTCCATTGGGAGCTAGGTTTAGGGTTTCAACAGAAATAATTTGGTTCCTGTAAGATCTCTCTCTAGCGTACGTAAGTTTTGATTTTATGCGCTTTTTGATTTTCAGTCGCTTTTGCACGTAGCACCCCGGGCTTCTCTGAAACATTTTGTGGATGAGGAAGAAAGCCCCAATGCTCGTGCTAAAACATTGCTGTTAAGTGTTGCAGTTTAGCCCTTGTACCAACTTTTCCACGGCTTTTCTGTGTCAAATCGACGACTAAATTATCGAAATTTACTCATGTTAGTATATGCTTCATTCCCTTATAAAAGGGGAAGGGAATGGAAAGTTGAGCATTTTTTTCTTCTAATTTTTGAAAGAAAGAGTCCAACTTTTGCTTTGCTTTCCCTGTCCGTACATTCTAAACAAAACTCACTAACACACAAAATTAGCTACATTTCCAAATGTTTACCCTGATGATAATCAAATGGGTTTGTTTTCATATTTGGTTTGAATTTTAAATTGTTGGCCATGATTATATGTTATCCGCGCTTCTGAGAGTAATCAGTGAAGCAGAAAGGATAAAAATGGTTGAATTTCTTAACATGAGCCTACTTTGATATTTACATATGCATTTTAATGTATTGGAAGATGTCCCATTTTAATGATATGTCCGAAGTTTGAATCTTTAGTTTTTAGTATTGGCAGTGATGATTTATTACACACAGCTTTAATGCCAGTTCTGCTTCAGAAAATTCTTGATTGATAGAGCTGTTTTAGTCTGAGCCTATTTTATTTCCTTAATTTCGTTTTTAGATGTATGTGGTGTAATTTTATTGGTGTACCATTTTGGTGTTGCTGCATTCATGTGTTGGTGGATTAATTTGAGATGTTTCTACATTTACTTGTTTCAGATATACTTCTAATTGGTTTCTGTTGCAGCTGTCTAAGTTACTTCCTTTCTTTTAAATACAATAAGTAATTGAATGGTATATTATTTACATCATTGTCAATTTTTGTAATTGCCAGTGATGATTCAATCCACTATATGAGGTGCAGTGGAGCCAAGACCTTGTTTACAGGGAGAACCTCCTCGGTTAAGCTACATTTTAAGTGATATTACTGGGTTTTACTGAGGCAAATGTTTTCATTTGAAATCTAGGCTGCTTTATTGTTCTATTACATTATATACATAATTTTATTTTTTTTGTAATTTTATTGAATTGGAATTGAATTGCTATCAATTTGTTCTAGTAGTTTGGAGATGTGTGGTTAAGAGTATTGATAAAAACAACAAACTGATGGAAGCAGTGGAGTGTTGCAATGAGGATGAATATCTAATCCCAACTCTTTGAGACCTTTCAACAAGGTCTGGGAGTATACTCTTATCCATCATGTCTGAGCTTCACATTACTTGTTGATTTATCACTTGTTACACAATTCTCCTAATATCATCCAAGCCTCTTGTTACAAGAGTTTCTTTAATCTAAAGTAAATAATTTGAAGTTTTAAATAACTAGCCCCATATGTAATCCTGAGTTTCACTGTATTCTTTACCCTTGAATGAAAGTGGGTATAGAGTCTGAAAAACTCAAAAAGTGTGTGTTGTCATCAGCTTCTTCTCTTGTATAACCCACGGGACTGGAGTTAAATAACAGCCCAACATTTCTAAGTGGTATATCTTTTTTCCCTATATTTTCTCATTTGCAGGAATGTGTTGGACTGATGGATTGATGACTTGTTTAGCTTCTGGTCCTTGGGAATACATTGGCATTGCTATGACTATTTATATTGTATTTGTTCTGCTGAAAACTGAACTACCATTGTTAAGGTTAACATATTTGTAGATCTTGGATTTTGCATTTGGGTAGATTATGTGCTGCCTTTGATTAAATATTTTGCAGCGTAAATTTATGAAATAAATTAAAGGATGGGGTTGATGCCAGTTATGCTTTAGAAAAATCTTAATCGATACAGATATAATTTTTGTCTCATCCTTTTTGCGTCTTTAAATTTATATTAACGTCATTGTATGGCTGAATGTGTAATTTTTATGCAAATGGGTTGAGGGCAGTGATTTGATATCCATGTACTGTATTTGTGGTTATGTTCAAGACTGTTTCCAGGGATTTGTGGTGTGGTAATGCTCAAGTATGGCTGAATGTGTATTCATGTATTAAGTAAGTTTCAAATATAAATTAGTTTTGTAATTGTTTGCTTGTACTTGTTTTAATGTACTTTCTTGCTATTTGAGTACAAGTTGGATGGATGGATGATAATTGATTTAGTATTGTAATATAATGCTTCATTTGATTAATAGGGTTATAATTTTGTAATTTTCACATTGCTAATGAGGATGCAACCCGCTTGTGTGACGTGTAGAGAATGTTTTACTGGGAAAACTAACTTGGTTGAGCCACATTTCATATGATATTTTACTAGGTTTAGCCAGGCAAATGTTTTGAATTTGGACCACACTGCTGGGATTTATTTTTGTTACATTAACGCTCTGTTTCTGAGTTTGGAACAGAAAAGAAAAAGGATAGAAAACTTAAATTAGAACAGAAAAGAAAAGAATAGAAAATTTGAAGTTTTTGTTTGTGTTGTTTTTGAGTTTTTAATAGAAAAGGATAGAAAATTTAAAATTGAGGAAATAAGTTGTAATTTAAAATTTATTATATTAAAAGTTGAGGATAATATGGGAATTATAAAAATATTATTTATTTTAATTTCTTTTTCTTTCAAATTAGGTCAATTTTGGACGGAATTTTTTTGTAAGAAAAGTGGCTAAGTTTTTTCTCAATTTTTTTTATATTTTATTTATTAAAAAACTTAGAAATATAAAAATTGAAAATAAAATTTAAATTTTTCGTTTTTTTTTTGTTCATTTTAAAATTCAGAAACAGAGCGTAATAGTAGGAAATGAAAATTTTAAAGTTTACGGGTGATGCAATTAGTAGGGGTGTAAATCGAGCCAAGTAGTTCGGTACTCGACTCGAGATCGGCTCGAAAATATGATTCAAAGTTCGAATTCGAAGTTGATCCGAGTCGAATCTGATCCATACTCGTTTTCTGTTTAATGACACACGAGTCGAATTCGAGCATATCAGTGTTCGCTCATATTAGGGTTCGAGTATTTTATTTTTCTCGAACCATACTCGATACCTCCTCGATGGATCATATTCGAATATTGGTCTGATCCATGTTAATAAGCTAAATATGTGATATTTATATCAATCATTATAATTTATAAAGTGTAGTATGAAATTGTATAAACTTGTACTTGAATAAATCAATTAATTGAATGTCAATTTATATTACATTCTTTATAATTTCAATACATAATAAAAAGTGAAAAAGTTATATATATATATATATATATATATATATATATATATATATATATATATATTAGTTAAGTAACCAATTTAGTATGTAGTGGTTCAATTTTAAGTGAAATGGTTCATATTCGAAACTCGATTAGAAGGAACATGAATAACTCGCTTTGTAAACGAATCGAGTACTTACGAGCCGAGTAGGTCCGATTAATGATCCGAGTCGAATCTGGCGCAAAAATATAAATTCCTTATCGAATCCGAGTCGAATTCGAGCTCAATTTTTTCGAGTCGAGCCGAATCTGAGTATGAAGATGTTCGTTGATATTCGATTCGTTTACACCCCTAACAATTAGTTGGGTGGTTTGATTCAATAAGCTCAATGTCAGCTTCATTTAAGGCACAAAATGCCTTGAACTATGTTGAATGTTTGACTAATATTTTTCACAATGTATAGGCCAATGTGTTATGGTGGTTAGTCGTGGGTGGGAGCCAGAGGAATACAGGCACCTTTTATCAACCTCCCATAATACTCCTCCCTCTGTCCCAAGAACTTTTGTGGGCAAATTGATCATTTTTATAAGAATTAATTAATAGATTTTTTAAATTAATAAAGGTAAATATTTAAATTAATACTAAATTGTATATGGTTTATAATGTTAATAGGCTTTTTGCACATATATATATATATATATATATATATATATATATATATATATATATATATATAAAATAATAATAAAATATATTGATTTGTAAAGTAATCGATTTGACCATAAAAATTAATAACAGAGACCGAGTATTGAAAATAACAAGTCTAAGAATGACCAATTAAACCCAAAGCATGGGTAATTAAATTGAACCCCTTTGAATATTGTCATTTTTGGGGAGGGTTGTGAAAATGACAATAAATGTTGAGAAACCTGCCTACTAGATGTAGTCACGAAGTCAAGAAGAGATATCCGCGTTCCAGATGTGAAGTTACTGCCGGAAATGAATTGAGTCGACCTAAATATTGATTTGCTCAGATTTAATTTACAAAATTTATTGAGTATAAAATAAAGTTTATTGAGGCTTATCTAACAATAGAATCGAGCACGATCTCGAATCGAGTCCGAACAGTTTAAATTTTTCAAACGAATATGATCCGAGTAATAATAGAAAATAACAATTTGAAAAGATTCGAGTATTTTATTGAACTTTAAAATTTGCTCAGAATCATTTAGATTTTGAGTCAAGCTTGAATCGAACTTTTAGTTGAGCGAGTCGAGTTCGAATCGATCTTTTAACGAGTACGAATCGAGTCCGAATTATTTATTCATTTTATAGCTTTAGCTGCGGGAACATCTTCCAACGAGAAAAAGAACTCTTTCTTTTTTCAAAATTTGACTGTAAGATCGAACAGTAGTTTCTCCCGAATCTTCTTCTCCCAAAAAAAAAAACTCTTTTCTTTTTTTCATACTCTCATTTATTCTCTTGGTGGAATTCGAGGTGCATGAAATTAATTAAACATTTTTTTTTCAAACATATTTTCGTAAGTTGGTAGTATATAGAATGAACTCACCTTAATTTTTCAGTTATGATGTTGTTCATCTGTTTGATTAGAACCAACGTAATAAAATGATCAAGTGAAAATTACACAAAACAAATGATGAGTTTTTTTACGTGTATCAGTGCAATGTGAATTATGTATGGTGACTTCTTTTTTATTTATAAACATAAGATATATAGTACATATACATCAACGATGGGGATGGCCATCAGCATCTGTTTGATCAGTTTTATGAATATAATGAATGTTTGGTAACATCAGGGTCGGAGTTTGGCTCGGATTATCACCTAACACTCTAACATAAACTCCCACTTTTAATATTGAAATTTATTTCAATATTATTCTTATTTTTAATTTAATAATGTAAATATCATAAGATTAAATCAAAATGAACCTGATAATCATATTAGTGGGATAGCAACTTTCATGCAAATTGAGCTTTTTCTTCTTCTTTTTTCCTTCTATTTTTTCATACGGTGACTCATTCAATAAGCATTTCTAACATGAATTAGATTATAAACAACCTTTTTATATATCTGTCATAAAAAATGTAGCAATTATTTATAAATTAAGATGTAAATTATGTCTAATAAGGTCTTAGCTATATTATATAGATTAAGATGTAAATTATGTTAGCCTTATCGTTTATACCAAAGTGTTAGTGATGCATATAATGAATATTTCATAACATCATAATTCAAACAACTATCTGGTCTAATAAGTACTCTATCCGTCCCTATTTAAATGACATTTTAGAGATGGATACAAGAATTAAGATAATAATTGGAAAGCATTAAATATAGTACTCAATTGTTTATAATACTCTTAAATCATTAATTTATCATAGCACAAGAGTTTAAAGTACCAAAAAAATAGGTAGAGTAATAAAAAATAATTTTGAAAAAATTGTCATTAATTTTTCTAAATTTAAATAAACGTCAATTAATTAGAGACAAATAAAAAACTTAAATAGGGACTGAGTGAATACTTAATAAGTAATGATAAAGACGAATTTATACATAGTATCTGGTCTAATAAGTAATGATAAAGACGAATTTATGCATAGTCCGAGGCTCCGAGCTGGAGTGTGGGTCGGTGGTGTCGGAACTGGAGTACCGTGAATTTATGCATAGTCCGAGCTGGAGTACCGTGAATTTATGCATAGTCCGAGCTGGAGTGTGGGTCGGTGGTGTCGGAACTAGAGTGCCGCGGAGTGATTGAAATCCGAGCCAGAGAGTTCGAGTCGTCGGAGTCGGCACTGGAGTACGGCGGAGTGATTGAAATCCGAGCCAGAGAGTTGGAGTCGTCAGGGTCGGAGTTTGGCTCGGTACAATAGTCCGACCGATTATCATATTCCTGTTCTTCTTGTTCCATGTCGGTTAAAACATTATTTCTCTGTCTTTTGGATGCTAACATCTTTTCTATCATAACCAAAGCTGCAAAGAACTACGTACAGATACAAGACCATAAGGTTTCAAAATCAAATTGCAATTAATATATCAAAAGAATTTTCAAAAAAATAATTAATACTCCCTCCATCCTCAAAATTAGAGATATAATTAGCATGTCGTATGTATGGAGTAGTATCTCTAATGTCGGAACGGATGGATGGAGTATCTAACACTACATGCATGCATCAAATTAATTCAAAAGAATTTTCCATGGACATATAAATTAATTAAGAATGAGAAGGAAAAAAAAAACTCACTTCACAAGATGAGCATTGGCGATCTTGTTGCGAAAACTTGATGTAGTGTTGTTGAAGGCAAGCATAGACGTTGTTTATCTGTTTTTGATGTTGTTCTTGAACTTGTTGAAGGTAAGCATTCATGTTTATCATCTCTCTTAGGTGCTGTTCTTGAAGCTCTCTAATATATCGAAACATGTATGCCTTGATCTTCTTGTAATTTTTGAACGTGGGCGTACAAGTTATCCATGATGTACAAGTTATCCATGATTTGCAAATAGAATGACTGATTGGAGCTTCGAAATTATACTATATATACACACAATCGGTATATGTTATGTTTGGTTATCTATTCAGATTAAGATTTGAAATTGTGCATTAAATCCTACTCCCACTTAATTATGGATATCTACTAAATACGTACTTCTAAATTAGTTAAAATGATCAAATAATATTAACCCAATCTAATCAAAACAATTTATAGTTGTATAAAAGTTCCAAAACGTCTAAAAGAGTTAAATGCATTTAAAATTATTTTTCTATATGAGTCACCAAAATATATAAATAAATCTAATTAATAGTAATAAAAAAAATTCTAATACAATATATATATTTACTAAGAAAATCTAGTAGTAATTAAACACCCTAATCTAAAATATTTACCAAAGACTAATCTAATAGTAATTAAACAATCTAATAGATATTTTATGCAGACAAACTTTAATTAATATATAGAAAAATTATATACTATAATAATTATCTAAAAAAGTGAATTTTAAATGCAATTTTTTAATAGAAGAAACAAATATAGAAATAAATGTTCAATGCAATGAATTTTTTATTAGTATGGACTAAAGATAGACACTGATAAGGATTGATTTGGGCTACCTATAAGTGTACAGAGTTTTGTGCATAAAATGGGCTTGTTAGTTTCGATTGAAAAATTACGCAAAAATATAGATATTGGTATAATTGAAAAAATTCTTTATATTAGGTAGAAGTAATTGTTAAAATAATATTAAAAAAAGGATCAATTACATATTCTATTATATTTTTTAAAATAATTATAACAGTAGTACACTCATAAAATATTTACACAATTAATACACTTTTCATATTTATTTACAATATTAGTGCAATTAGGATTCCTTAATTTAGAGAATTATTATGCAATTAGGATTCCTTAATTTAAGAGATTAGTATTAATTTACTTATTAAATTAAGTAATTAATAAGTCAACCATATAGCACCTCCACCACCTAAGCCTCCACCCCTACCTACACCTACTACAACACCTCCACCAAATACTCCACCTTTCACACCTCCAAGTCCGCCGCCACCTCCTAAGCCTCCACTGCCTAAGCCTCCACCCCCACCTACACCTTCTCCAGCACCTCCACCTCTCCCACCTCCAAGTCCGCCGCCACCAAGACCTCCACCTTCACCACACCACCAAGACCTCCACCATGCCCACGTCCAAATCCACCACGACCACCGCTGCCTCTGCGACCACCAAAACGACAATCATCATCACGCCATGGAGAATATATTGATCCACCTCCACACCTTCAGTTTTTTCATATTGCAGTGGGTTTTCAAGGTAACTAATTCAATTTTATTAAGTTACCAATTATTTTGAATGTGATGCAGTTGGTAGCCAAACCTTCATGCAGTTGCCAAACTTTCAGACCAAGATAACCAATTCATACTGCAGGTGTGGAGGTAGATTTGATTACCTTGATATAAAGGTTTAGTTACCTTTATACCAAGGTTTGGTTACCTTTTTAAGAAGGTTTGGTTATCAACATTACATTACACATCACTCTCTTATCTATCTCTTTCCTATGCAGTGTTCTTATTTCTTTTGGACATGAAATTGGGTCTCACCAGCGAAGGGAAAGATGAAGATGACTGGCGAAGGAGAGGAGGAAGATGACGTTGCCAAACTTTGATTATTTGAATTTGAATTATTATTTTTGAATTTGAATTTATTTTTAGATCCAAGATATTTGAATTTAAATTATTAATTATGATCGTTGTTTCTCCTTGATTTTAGGTTTTCTTATTATTATGAATTGAATCCTATACTAATTCCCTAAATTAAAGAATCCTAATTGCACTAATATTACAAATAAATATGAGAAAGTGTATTATTTTTGTAATTATTTTTTGATGCACTAATGGTGTAATTACTTTTTAATTGTTGTATATTTTTGTAAAGAACCCAAAAAAAATACTAATGGTCTAATTGGTTGCTACATTGGAATGAGAATGAGCGTTCCTATTTATATGTTTGGTACAGGATTTTGATCAATTGATGTTTTTTTTTTAAATTTGTCAGTTAAAAGAGAATTGTCAATCTTTAGCCATCCTGATGAAATAAACATTTTTTAAACATATAATTAGGCATTTTATTGAATGTTAATTCCCTCATGGTAGACACATAATTCTTACATTTTAGTATCCTTAATTTTGTCTTAGTTTATTTAATTAATATATTTTATTTTATTTTGTAGGATTTAATATTTGTTGCAATAAAGTCAAAATCTTTGTGATCAAGCAATATTTAATTCTCTTTTTTACGCAAATAAATAAATAAGAAGAATCCTACACGGAGAATGAAAGATGTGGAACAATTTTGGTGTGCAAGTTAAAGAAAAGTCCATCTATAAGATATATTTGAAAGAAGTTGAAACCTACCCGGAAAAGAATTAATATTTTATGTCTATAAATAGAGGATTATCAAGAGAGGAAAAAATATTAGGTATTTTTTATGTAGTAGTTTAGCTTAGAAGTAAGAGTATGATTTTATTTTTATAAAGGGAGTTCTGTGACGCCCCCAAAATAGGTATACATCACCCATTCTGAGTCGTCAAATATATGATACAGAAACAAATACAACTTCATTAATACAATTGTCATGCAAAATACGACAACACATACACTGTGAGTTTAAATACAAATATTGTCTAATAGACAGTATTCAAACTCAAAAGGAGTTCTCATTACAATTATTGATACACTATTTTACAAAAATAGTCAGGACTGCTAAAACAACTTTCTAGAACCATCACTCCATACCCCGGCTAGTTCCTGCTATGTTCTCACCTCCTGAGAAGAAAAATGGAACAAAAAGGAAAAAGAGTGAGCTTAACTAGCTCGGTAAAGAATATTATGACTAAGATAATATACAACAAATTATCATTAGTCTTCAACAGGGAAAAAATTTGATAGAATATAATAGACAACAAGTTTTAGATCAACAACTGCAGCGAAAACAACAATCCATTAGAAGAGTCAAGTAGAGAATGAATTCTACTATCTTCTAAGATTTAAAAGTCCATCATCAATATTTTATCCCTGTAACATCAATCAATATACATCTTGAATCAAATATTCATCTTCGCATTACATGCCAAATATATTCATTTGTATCACCAGTTGGTCATGTTCATCTCAACACCTGTTATTCTTTGCACTACGGGCCAAAGATATTCATCAGTTAATCATTCATCTTTGCACTACAGGCCAAAGATATTCATCAAGTATCATCATTAAGTACTGAGGATGATGAAAAACATTTTAGAGAGCGAATCCAGTAAGATAAAAGGATAAATATTAGAGATTCGTACTTTAGATAATTCAAGTTTAAAAATACTCCATAATAAACCATAATGGAGAAAAATTCAAGAATGAAGATCAAAACATGGATACAATCAAAGATAGTAACCATAATAGAGATCTGGGACAAAGAAGAGAAAATTTCATTTTTCGGTGAATAGTGTGACGCCCCCGAAACCGGGTCCTCTGACCCCGGTTTGGTCATCACAATAAAATACAAACATCTACCTCTAAACAACATACGATAACTAAAATACGAAAAATAATAAACGCACGTCGTTCATTCCAAAGGTGTTACTAGTCCCAAGATTCGATAACCTTAATAAAGTCTTACAAACATACCCTATAATAGTAATTAGGGTTCATATTACATAACAGTAATTTAAACTAAGCACAAAATAAATTTTGCTTCTCGCAATTATCCTACATCTTCCCTTTACCCTTGTCCTTCTCTGAGGTCTCGGGCTTAGCTGCAATATATTCATGATATAGCAAGGATGAGTAACATGTTTACTCAACAAGTTTAAATACAACAATAAGGATATATCATGATGAATAAAAAAATATCTGGTAATGGATTCAACAATATGAATATCGCAAACAAAGATAATGATTGCTTTTAGAATAATTGCTAGTCAAATAGACTTTGAACTATAACACTCTAATGGAATCAATAGCTAATTGACCCTTTGGTTACTGGCTACAGAATAAGTACTTAAGGGGATTAGTCTCGCGTACACTATGTATATGCATAACATTTAAATCTGCTATGTTGTATCTTATATTAGATACCTGGGGTACTCCCCTATCATAAAAGGGGTGTTCTTTCAGTCTAAGAATCCTTACCATCAATTGGTTTGGATAGCTTTTATAAAATTTCATAGGCTTGTCTGACCGGACAAAGGTTTAGACTCTATTTACCACAGTTCAAGAATTTTTGAACTTTAAATGATGTATAAGTGCAAGACTGTACGAACTCAAGTGCACTAAGTACGAATATCAATAATATCGATGTGGAATAATTGTAAGGAAATTAAACCACTTAATAGCATGCTTGGAAATAAGATTCAAGCTTAAATGAATAACTTTCAATTCAACAATATCCTGCTCAATGTAATATGAGAAGGATAGGAAAACTTTCACAAATTCAAAGTTATGTAAGTTAGGAAACTTGCAACATAATAAATTCGAATACTTGCTCAATATAATTTAGGGTAAGTTTAGGGAACATGCTTAACAAAAGTAGGGTTCAAGGAACTTGCTCAATAAAAGTAGGGTTCAAAGAACTTGCATAAACATATACCTATTTGCACCAAATAAAGGTAGTGCGTAAGGTTTAGATACTTGCTTACGATATGCGTCAATTAAAGTAATGCAAAGGTTTAGGATACTTGCCTGTTTGCTCAGCTAC
The DNA here is from genome assembly GCA_016801055.1 of Panax notoginseng. NCBI lineage: Eukaryota > Viridiplantae > Streptophyta > Magnoliopsida > Apiales > Araliaceae > Panax > Panax notoginseng. The sequence goes on from CM029021.1 coordinate 142,447,564, forward strand.
AATATAATATTAGCTTTAACTAGCTCGCGTTGAAACGACCTAACATTAACAAGTCGGTCTTTCAATTAGTACGTGTAAACTAAGATGAGTCCACACTTAAAAGAAACAAGTCATCACATAGCATGCTTCTCAACACATTATATGACATATTGGTCACACCTTACAAAGTAAGTAACCATATAAGTATGCCTTGAAAGTCAGAATCAAAAATAGAATCTATTTGTGACTGCAGACCGGTGCAGCTGCGCCTGGTCTAGGCTTAGGGACGGCGTAGCTGCGCTGTCCCCTAGCCAGACCAAGTTTGAGCTGCTGCCCTCCTGACTTCAGTCCAACTCTTACACACCAATTACACATATCTTTTAACGTACGTACATGCTAGAGTTTCACATATAACACATGACCATACTTGAATTCATTACTTCAAGTTTAACTTACACATTATATGTCATTAAAACACAAAAATCATGTAATCATCAAGTTTAATACATATGAATAATGTTTTGGAGTAATATAGCTATAACATGACATCTTACTACTTTAGTATCTAAGTACTCACATAATATGCACTTATGTTTGAAAATATGTCCAAGGTTGTCTTTGAAATCATTTTAACACGAATGATGTAAGATAACACATATGAGACAACTTCAAAACTCTTTTCATAAGGAGTTAAGTCATGCCAACCTCCTTTCAATATCAGAATCTAAATTTCTTAGCATTCATGTTCATTAGCCTTAACTAAGCTTTTCTTTTCAAATTAAGTTCTAGCACAAAGCAAATCAAGTTGGTCATGGATACAATAGCTATGAATCATACATCATGATCATTTAGGTTCTAAATCAGTCATGTATATGGTCTCGTAAGTTCAAAACTTGTGAACATAAGTTTTCCTCAAAGTTAGTTTTGAAAACTCTAAGTTTTGTTACAACTTTCTTACTAATCCAAGTTGATTACTTCATACCACATACACAAGCTTTTCATAACATGTTATATTACTCTATAGGTATGTATCTAGGTCATAACATCAAGTTAGTAACACATATAACCAACAGAAACCAGAAACTAGAACTGAGGTTCAGCGCAGCTGCGCTGCACCCTAGTACAATTAGGGCGCAGCTGTGCCATGCCAGAAACAAAACTGATTTTGGGTTACGGAGCAGCTACGCTGCACCCTAGTACAAATAGGGCGCAGCTGCGCCATGCCTACATCAGAGACAGTAAGCAGACTCTGTTTGTAGAGCCTTAACCCTTAACCATTCTCCTTGAATTAAACATGCTTCATACCAACATTTAAGAGTTCAAACAAGTAAGGCTACTCCTTAAACACATTATAGCATGCTAATTCACTTTGACTAACAAAGTATCTCAAGTAATTTCAATAAATTGACAAAACCCATTTCAAGAACACAAGTTAAGATTTTATACCTCTTGAAGCTTAAAGAACTTAGTTTCTTCCCTCTGTGATTGCTAACTTCTTCTTTAAACAACACACACTCAAACTTAAATTTCTCAGAGGTTCCACAGCCAAATACAATCAACATAAACTTTGAGAATTTGGCTACTAGTTATAGAAGAACTTTGGACTGGGAATTAGCTTTGTATGGAAGGTTGAGACTGGAATGTAGAAGGAGAATACATTGGTTCTTGAGGGGTTGCTCAACCACCCACCATCAGCTACCTTCCTAGCCAATAATCACAGACTTGGAAGTTACGTATATAAGGTGCAGGGTACTGTTCATGTACTGGGAGGTCACTCATTTTGGGACAAACATCTAATCTGAACAACAAGCTTGGTTTGGTTACTATAATTCCCAAAATGTGTAAATGTTACAACACAAGGAAATTTGGGAATTATTTATGTACTCTCATGAATGCAAATAACTCTTACTATATAGTCTATATATATAATATATAGACATATTTATGTGTCACCTTGTACTATATATAATATATAGCTAACTACCATATAATAAAGGTTTACTATATTGCACAAATTTATCAAATAAATATATAAATCATTTTATATATTATTAATCTCTTACACATTGATTATTATTATTCATAATAATTATTAATTAACACTATCAATTAATTACTCATAATTGCAATTAATCAATATGCTCAACTCTTGCTACTATATTCAAATAAATTGAATATTTAATTAATAATAATCCTATCAATTCTTTGATATCAAACCCTTAGGGTTAGTCCACTAATTTAAGTAACTATTAGTGACTCCCTTTAATCATTTCATAATTTCACATAACCACGTAAGGTTTTAAATAACTCACAAAGCTAACTCATTAAAATTAAATAACATATTTAATTAATAAGGAGCTTCAAATTCGTGGTCGTTACATCCCCCCCCCCCCTTATAAAATTTCGTTCTCGAAATTGTAAAAATAAGGTTACTCAAATAAAAACGGATAATTCGCTCTCATTTTCTCTTCTATCTCCCATGTAGCTTCTTCTACTGCGTGATTCCTCCAAAGAATCTTAATGGAATGGATAATCTTACTCCTCAGCTTCTGTTCCTTCCCATCTAGTATCTGGACAGGAACTTCCTCGTATGATAAGTCTTTCTCGACTCGGATCGGTTCATAAGAGATAACATGCTTATAGTCTGGTTTATACGGCCGTAACACTGACACATGAAACACGTTGTGAATGTGCTCAAGTTCAGGAGGTAACGCTACCTCGTACGCCACTTCACCGACTCGCCTCAGAATCTCGAACGGTCCTATGAACCTAGGGCTCAACTTGCCCTTCTTCCCATAACGAATCTTCCCTTTCCAGGGAGATACTTTCAGAAATGCATAGCTCCCTACTTCAAAATCTCTCTTCTTATGATGTAAATCCGCATACTTCTTCTGACGATCTTGAGCTGCTACTAATCGTGCTCTTATCACCTTGATGATTTCTACCGTCTGTTATATCAACTCTGGTCCCAACAATCGACGTTCTCCAACTTCGTCCCAGCATAAGGGCGTTCTACATTTTCTCCCATACAGTGCTTCGTACGGCGGCATTCCAATACTGGCGTGATAACTATTGTTATACGCGAACTCTACTAATGGAAGGTGATCCTCCCAACTACCCTTGAAGTCCATCACACAAGCTCGGAGCATGTCTTCAAGTGTTTGAATTGTCCTCTAACTTTGCCCATCGGTCTGCGGATGATACGCGGTACTCATTCGTAGTTGTGTCTCCATTCTTTCTTGAAGACTCTTCTAGAAGTTTGAGGTGAATCGCGGATCTCTATCTGATACAATAGATACCGGCACCCCATGCCTCAAGATAATTTCTTTGACATACAATTTGGCTAATTGGTCCAAACTATACTTAATATTAATCGACAAAAAGTGAGATGACTTAGTAAGACGGTCTACAATTACCCATATGGCGTCGTGCCCTTTTTGCGTTGCTGGAAGTTCCACCACAAAGTCCATTGTGATGTGCTCCCATTTTCATTCTGGAATTTCTAATGGTTGTAATAACCTGCTTGGTCGTTGGTGCTCTGCCTTGACTCTCTGACAAGTTAGGCATCTACTTACGCATTCTGCAACTTCTCTCTTCATGTTTGACCACCAGAAGTGCTGACGCAAATCTTGGTATATCTTTGTGCTTCCTGGGTGTATCGAATATCTCATACGGTGCGCTTCTTGCAAAATCTCCTCTCTCAGTTCTGGTACTAACGGTACCCAAATTCGTCCCTCAAATCTTAGCAGTTCAGTGCTATCAATCTTAAATTTCAACTCATCACCTTCAGTCAATCGCATCTTGATGTTATTGCAATCTTCGTCCTTTTCTTGTGCCTCTTTGACCTTATCCAATAAAGTCGGGATTGTTGTTAGCGTAAATAATAGCTCGTCGGTCTCCATCGGATACCTAATTTCCAAGTCTACTCGTTCGAAATCTTTCACCAATTCTTCTTGAATGATCAACTTCGATAACTTCTCTCTTCCTTTTCTGCTCAAGGCATCTGCCACTACATTTGCTTTGCCTGGATGGTACAGAATTTCACAATCATAATCTTTGATCAATTCTAACCATCGGCGCTGCCTCATGTTTAACTCTCTTAGCATGAAGATATACTTCAGACTCTTATGGTCCGTATATATCTCACACTTCTCGCCATACAAATAATGCCTCCAAATCTTCAAGGCAAAAATTACTGCAGCTAACTCCAGATCATGAGTCGGATATCCCTTCTCATAATCTTTTAGCTGGCGTGAAGCATACGCAATGACTCTGCCGTGTTGCATCAGTACACAGCCAAGTCCCTTGTGTGACGCATCACTATACACTATAAACCCTCACTTGTTGTCTGGTAAAGCCAACACAGGTGCTTGACTAAGCCTCTTCTTCAGTTTTAGGAAACTTTCCTCACACTTCTCCGTCCAAACAAACTTAACTGCCTTTTTGGTAAGGTTGGTCAACGGTGATGCTAATTTCGAAAAATCTCTAATAAATCTTCGATAGTATCTCACCAATCATAAGAAACTCCTGATTTCTGTCGGCGTCTTCGGCTGCTCCCAGTTGATAACCGCTTCTACCTTCGCTGGATCCACCGAAACACCATTCTTGTCGATAACGTGCCCTAAAAATTGTACTCTCTGCAACCAAAACTCACACTTGGAGAATTTTGCATACAACTTTTCCCTCCTTAATGTCTCCAACACTTTCCGAAGATGCTCGGCGTGTTCTTCCTCCGTCTCTGAATATACTAGAATGTCATTGATGAAAACGACAACAAACTTATCTAAATACTGTTTGAACACTCTGTTCATCAAATCCATAAATATTGCTGGCATGTTCGTCAATCCAAATGACATAACCAGAAGCTCAAAGTGTCCATACCGAGTTCTGAATGCCGTCTTTGGAATGTCCTCCGGCCTCACTTTTAGTTGGTGATAACCAGTTCTCAAGTAAATCTTTGAAAAGTACATTGCCCCCCCTCAATTGATCAAACAAATCGTTTATCTTGGGCAACGGGTACTTATTCTTAATGGTGACTTTGTTCAACTCTCGGTAGTCAATTAAAAGTCTTAGCGACCCATCTTTCTTCTTCACGAATAAGACTGGTGCTCCCCACGGTGATACGCTCGGTCGAATGTATCCCTTATCTAACAACTCTTGCAATTGAGCCATCAGTTCTTTTATCTCTACCGGTGCCATACGATACGACGCTTTGTATACCGGTGCTGTCCCCGGTGCCAAATCAATAACAAACTCAATCTTTCTATCCGGTGGCAATCCCAGAATCTCGTCTAGGAAGACATCAACGAAATCCTTTACAATAGGTATCTGACTCAGTTCGCCCTCGACTCGTCGAGTATCAACCACATGAGCTAAATAACCTATACAACCCTTCCTAAGCAATCTTTACGCTTGCACCATCGTCAAACAATGAGATTATCTTGGCGATTTACTACCGTAAAATACCACCTTTCACTTATTCGGAGTCTTAAGGTGTACACACTTCTTTTTACAGTCTATCACTGCTCCGTGAACCAATAACCAATCCATCCCAAGGATTACATCGAACTCCCCCAGACGAATCGGTATCAAATCCACTTTGAGCTTAAAACCTCACAATTCGGCATAACAGTTCCTATGAATGTATTCTACGGGAATAATTTTCTTGTTCGCTACTTCTACGTTCATAGGGTGTTCTAATCTCTCACGGGGTAAGTCTAGCTGTTTAGCAAATTCTTCGAAAACAAAAGAACACCTTCTTGTACTTTCTTCTTCATACGCATCAGCTCCGGGTCTGTGGCTTGAGCAACTTTAACTTTATCGATTAAAGTTGGTTCTATACATATACTTGACATCATCGCATGGGTCCTCGGAGTCTTGAATTCTATCTTCATCTTTTGTAAATCACACAAAATGGGCCTTTGTGTTGACAACATCGCACTTATTCCCGCATATGATCTTCTACTCAATGCGTCAGCTACAACGTTTGCTTTTCTAGGATGATATTGAATGCTATGGTCGTAATCTTTCAACAGCTCGAGCCAATGTCGTTGCCGCATGTTGAGTTCCTTTTGGGTGAAAAAATATTTGAGGCTTTTATTATCCGTATAAATCTCCACTTTCTCCCCATACAGGTAGTGCCTCTATATTTTCAAGGCGAAAACGACTGATGCCAACTCTAGATCATAAGTAAGATAATTTCTCTTATATTCTTTGAGTTGTCGCGAGGCATAGGCTATGACTTTCCCATGTTGCATGAGAACACATCCTAACCCTTTACTTGAAGCATCGCTGTAGATAACAAATCCATCCAAACCAGATGGTATTATCAGAACAGGTGCCGAAATGAGTCTCCTCTTAAGCTCTTGTAAACTCTTCTCGCATTCCTCGCTCCATACGAATTTTGTATCTTTCCAAGTCAGCTGAGTTAACGGAGTAGGGATCCGCGAAAATCCTTCCACGAATCTCCGATAATAACCAGCTAAGCCCAGAAAGCTACGTACTTCGGTCACCGACTTCGGTTGCTCCTAACTTTGTATTGCTTCAATCTTCGTCGAGTCAACAGATACTCCATGTTTTGACACCACGTGCCCAAGGAATGCAATTTTCTCAAGCCAGAACTCGCATTTCTTCAGCTTGGCATATAGCTTGTTATCACGAAGCCTTTGCAGTACCAGCTTCAAATGGTGTTCATGATCTTCACGACTTTTTGAATAGATGAGGATGTCATCAATAAAGACAACAACGAACTGATCCAAATATTCCTTGAATACACGATTCATCATATCCATGAAAGCAGCAGGAGCATTAGTCAATCCAAAAGACATGACTAAGAATTCATAATGCCCGTACCGAGTTCTAAAGGAAGTCTTTGGAATATTATCAGTTTTAATCTTCAGTTTATGATATCCAGAACGAAGATCGATCTTTGAAAAGAATTGTGCTCCTTGCAACTGGTTGAACATGTCATCAATGCGAGGTAGGGAATACCTATTCTTGATGGTGACATGGTTCAATTCTCGGTAGTCAATACAAAGTCGCATACTCCCGTCTTTCTTCTTTACGAATAAAACAAGAGCACCACAAGAAGATGTACTAGGACGAATAAAATCGATGTCCAACAACACCTGTAGTTGGACCTTTAACTCCTGAAGTTCAATAGGAGTCATTCGATATGGGGTTTTAGAAATGGGCTTTGTACCAGGTTCAAGGTCAATAAAAAATTCAACTTCACGTTCTGGTGGTAGACCGGGAAGTTCTTCAGAAAATATGTGACGCCCCCAAAATAGGTCCACACGACCCATTCTGAGTCGCCAAATATCACATTATAAAAATCAAATACAAGCTTCATTTATATAACTGTTGAACTGTCGTGCAGAGTACGACAACAGTTAACTGTGAGTTTTAATACAATATTATCTCGTAGACAGTATCCAAACTCAAATTGTTACAATGCCATATAAAATACAGCAGCAAATATTTGAAGACCCCAAAGAAGAACGAGAAGATTACTATCATATTCATTCTAATGAGGTGCACTTTTGACGCTTTCAAAGTCGCTATTGTTGTTCACCAAAATCAATTATTAAGTGACGTATAAAATATAACACCCACATCTTAGGTCCTCAATACAATTATGTATTGTACGTCATGTCATTTTATAATGTACTGATAAACTCCAACAGTCTCGGACCATCACACTATTTTCCTGTTATCCCCGCTCGACCCAGCTACACTCTTATTACCTGAAAGGAGTTGTGAAGCGAAAAGGGTAAGCACAAATAACCCAGTAAAGAATATCATGGCTATGATAATTAATTTATCAACAGCCTTTATCAGAATAAATCAGAGATTTAGAACATATGGTAGATAATAAAAGTTTTCAACCATAATTGCAGCGGAATCAACAATCCCTTAGAAGAGTCAAGTAGAACATAATGTCGACTATCTCCTCTAGATTAAAAGCCCATCGTTGATAATTTATTCCTGTAATACTCATCAACAGTTCTTTGTTATACCCAAGACAAATAGAACTTTCAACACTTGTCTTCACCTGAACCACCAAAAATGTTAGTTAAATTCACAATTCGTATTTATAATAATGTGAATTAACAGTTCCTTCTTGCCACAAAGGCTTAATAGAACGTTTACTCAATATCCTTACCCCAAGGTTGAAGATATTCAAATGTAATAACAATGATCATACCAATCAGTTGTCTATCTTTGCATTACGGGCCAAAGATATTCAACTATAAAACTAATGGTCATGATCATACCAACCAATTGCCTACCAGTGCACTACGGTCAAAGACATTCAACTGTTAACTAATGGTCATGATCCTGCCAATCACATCATTGAATTATCCATGCACTACGGCCAAAGATATTCGTTAGTATCACTAGTGGTCATGATCATGTCATACAACTGTCCATCTTCGCAATACGGGTCAAAGCTATCAAACAATAGATCATCTTTGCACTACATGTCAAAGATATTCAACAACATATCATCTTTGCACTACAGGCCAAAGATATACAACTGTAAAACCAATAACCAATAATATAATAAAGAATGGAATAATAAAAGAATTTCACCATGTATGTAGTACTTCGCATAGATAGGTTATTCCAACATAATAATAAAGAATTGAATAACAGAAGAATTTCAGCATGTGTGCGTAATCCGCACAGACAGGTTATTCCAACAGAATAATAAATAATGGAACCAGGTCATGCGTAAACGCACAGACAGGATATTCCAACAGAATAATAAAGAATTGAATAACAACAAACTTCACCAGGTATACGGTAATCCGCGTATACAGGTTATTCCAACAGAATAATAAAGAACTCAATAACAACAGACTTCACTAGGTATACGGTAAACCGCGTATACAGGTTATTCCAACAGAATAATACATACAGAATAATAAAGACGGAACTAAGTCCGGTGTAAAACACAAAGACAGGAAATTCCAATAGAATAATAAAGACGGAATAATATAAGGATTTCACCAAGTACAGGGTATGCCGCGTATACAGGTTATGTATAGGGTATGCCTCGTATACAGGTTATTCCAACAGAATAATAAAGAATAGAATAACATAAGAATTTCACCAAGTACATGGTATGCCGCGTATACAGGTTATGTATAGGGTATGCCTCGTATACAGGTTATTCTAACAGAATAATAAATAATGGAATAACAGAAGTTCTCTTCATGAATACAAAAGAAATAATACCCCTTACTAGTACAACAAATAATATCCCTTACCATAATAATATCCCTTTACCTTTCAAATAAGAGTATTCCGACTAGTAGGGCGAGGATATACTCCAAGAAAACTTGCATTACTCTCAAAGTTTTCTTAAACTCTAAAGAAATACGCTCAAGATTATAGAAGAAGAATTCTCTCTATAGTTTCTCTCTCTAGAGTTCCAGTGAATTCGTAAGAAATAATGAAGGAATGTGCTTCTATTTATAGAAGAATGAAATGAATAGTAACCAACCCATGAACGGTCCAGATTGATTTACTTTAATCGGACGGTCCATATTTAAAGCAAAATCTTTTAAATAAAATATAATATATTCTAATTATTACCTAATAAAATAAATAACTTTATAAAAGTATTTTGTTTTATATAAAAAGATTTTACTATGCAAAATACTATGCAACACTATGCATAATAAAATATAATATATTCTATTTATAGAATAACTTTAATAAAGTATTCTGTTTTATATAAAAAGATTTTACTATGTAAAATACTATGCACAATAGAATATAATATATTCTATTTATAGAATAACTTTAATAAAGTATTCTGTTTTATATAAAAACTTTTACTATATAATTTCAACCAACGGTCTGAAAAATTAGTACATTTCTTCATTGAATAATATTGTACCCAAAAATGATTTGAACCGAAAATAAATATATTGTTCGGGTGAATAGTAACTCGTGAATAGTAACTCGTGAATAGCAACTCATAAATAGTACTCCGACACAAAAAGTGTCCCAAATACTCGAGTGAACAATTCTAGAGTGAATAGTAATTTGGGTGAATAGTAACCCGTGAATAGTAACTCGTGAATAGTAACTTCGACATAAAAAGTGTTCCAAATACTCGAGTGAACAATACTAGAGTGAATAGTAACCGGGTATTTTATGACAACTTGTCAACTTAAAAAAAAATTCACATATCACCCTTAACTTTAACCTTTTATCAATTTAACCATTTACTAAATAGAAAAATTGAATACTTTTATTTCATAAAATTCGGGGTCTCACAATCTCCCCTCCTTATGAAATTTTGCCCTCGAAATTTACGTGCGTACCTGATATTCGAAGAGATGAGAATACCTTGCTTTCTTTTTGGATTGTACCTTCCCGATAATTTCCTCGCTACCATGATTTTCTCATTTCTCATCTCTTATATTTCAGATATCATTCTAGAATATAGCTTCAAAACAAAGGTTAACCGACATATCACAATTTATCCACTTATCAAGTAAACAATTTCAGCTTAGGTAAGTCACACCCTAGCGAAGTATATTACTCGTCTATCCCCTCCTAGTTCTAAACTAATATCTCCGTCAGCGACCATATCCCTAAGATCTGATACCAATTATGACGCCCCCAAAATAGGTCCACACGACCCATTCTGAGTCGTCAAATATCACATTATAAAAATCAAATACAAACTTTATTTATACAACTGTTGAACTGTCGTGCAGAGTACGACAACAGTTAACTGTGAGTTTTAATACAATATTATCTCGTAGACAGTATCCAAACTCAAATTGTTACAATACCATATAAAATACAGCAACAAATATTTGAAGACCCCAAAGAAAAACGAGAAGATTACTATCATATTCATTCTAATGAGGTGCACTTTTGACGCTTTCAAAGTCGCTATTGTTGTTCACCAAAATCAATTATTAAGTGACGTATAAAATACGACACCCACATCTTAGGTCCTCAATACAATTATATATTGTACGTCATGTCATTTTATAATGTATTGATAAACTCCGACAGTCTCGGACCATCACACTATTTTACTGTTATCCCCGCTCGACCCAGCTACACTCTTATTACCTGAAAGGAGTTGTGAAGCGAAAAGCGTAAGCACAAATAGCCCAGTAAAGAATATCATGGCTAAGATAATTAATTTATCAACAACCTTTATCAGAATAAATCAGAGATTTAGAACATATGGTAGATAATAAAAGTTTTCAACCATAATTACAGCGGAATCAACAATCCCTCAGAAGAGTCAAGTAGAACATAATGTCTACTATCTCCTCTAGATTAAAAGCCCATCGTTGATAATTTATTCCTGTAATACTCATCAACATTTCTTTGTTATACCCAAGACAAATAGAACTTTCAACACTTGTCTTCACCTGAACCACCAAAGATGTTAGTTAAATTCACAATTCTTATTTATAATAATGTGAATTAACAATTCCTTCTTGCCATAAAGGCTTAATAGAACGTTTACTTAATATCCTTACCCCAAGGTTGAAGATATTCAAATTTAATAACAATGATCATACCAGTCAGTTGTCTATCTTTGCACTACGGGCCAAAGATATTCAACTATAAAACTAATGGTCATGATCATACCAATCAATTGCCTGTCAGTGCACTACGGTCAAAGACATCCAACTGTTAACTAATGGTCATGATCCTGCCAATCACATCATTGAATTATCCATGCACTACGGCCAAAGATATTCGTTAGTATCACTAGTGGTCATGATCATGTCATACACATGTCCATCTTCGCACTACGGGTCAAAGCTATCAAACAATAGATCATCTTTGCACTACATGCCAAAGATATTCAACAATATATCATCTTTGCACTACAGGCCAAAGATATACAACTGTAAAACCAATAACCAACAGTATAATAAAGAATGGAATAATAAAAGAATTTCACCATATATGCAGTACTTCGCATAGATAGGTTATTCCAACATAATAATAAAGAATGGAATAACAGAAGAATTTCAGCATGCGTGCGTAATCCGCACAGACATGTTATTTCAACAGAATAATAAATAATAGAACCAGGTCATGCGTAAACGCACAGACAGGATATTCCAACAGAATAATAAAGAATTGAATAACAACAGACTTCACCAGGTATACGGTAATCCGCGTATACAGGTTATTCTAACAGAATAATAAAGAATTGAATAACAACAGACTTCACCAGGTATACTGTAAACCGCGTATACAGGTTATTCCAACAGAATAATAAATACAGAATAATAAAGACGGAACTAGGTCCGGTGTAAAACACAAAGACAGAATATTCCAACAGAATAATAAAGACGGAATAATATAAGGATTTCACCAAGTACAGGGTATGTCGCGTATACAGGTTATGTATAGGGTATGCCTCGTATACAGGTTATTCCAACAGAATAATAAAGAATAGAATAACATAAGGATTTCACCAAGTACAGGGTATGCCGCGTATACAGGTTATGTATAGGGTATGCCTCGTATACAGTTTATTCCAACAGAATAATAAATAACGGAATAACAAAAGTTCTCTTCATGAATACAAAAGAAATAATACCCCTTACTAGTACAATAAATAATATCCCTTACCATAATAATATCCCTTTACCTTTTAAATAAGAGTATTCTGACTAGTAGGGCGAGGATATACTCTAAGAAAACTTGCATTACTCTCAAAGTTTTCTTAAACTCTAAAGAAATACGCTCAAAATTATAGAAAAAGAATTCTCTATAGTTTCTCTCTCTAGAGTTTCAGTGAATTCGTAATAAATAATGAAGAAATGAGCTTCTATTTATAGAAGAATGGAATGAATAGTAACCAACCCATGAACGGTCCAGATTGATTTACTTTAATTGGACGGTCCATATTTAAAGCAAAATCTTTTAAATAAAACATAATATATTCTAATTATTACCTAATAAAATAAATAACTTTATAAAAGTATTTTGTTTTATATAAAAAGATTTTACTATGCATAATAAAATATAATATATTCTATTTATAGAATAACTTTAATAAAGTATTCTGTTTTATATAAAAAGATTTTACTATGTAAAATACTATGCACAATAGGATATAATATATTATATTTATAGAATAACTTTAATAAAGTATTCTGTTTTATATAAAAATATTTACTATATAATTTCAACCAACGGTCTGAAAAATTAGTACATCTCTTCATAGAATAATATTGTACCCAAAAATGATTTGGACCGAAAATAAATATATTGTTCGGGTAAATAGTAACTCGTGAATAGTAACTCGTGAATAGTAACTCATAAATAATACTCCGACACAAAAAGTATCTCAAATACTCGAGTGAACAATACTAGAGTAAATAGTAATTTGGGTGAATAGTAACACGTGAATAGTAACTCGTGAATAGTAACTCCGACACAAAAAAAGTGTCCCAAATACTCGAGTGAACAATACTAGAGTGAATAGTAACCGGGTATTTTATGATAACTTGTCTACTTAAAAAAAATTCACATATCACCCTTAACTTTAACCTTTTATCAATTTAACCATTTACTAAAATAGAAAAATTGAATATTTTTATTTCATAAAATTCGGGGTCTCACAAAATACGTCAGGAAATTCACTAACAACAAAAATATTATTCAAATCTGACGTGTTTTTGTTCAAGTCCATAACATGGGCTAGGAAAGCTTGACATCCGTTTTTTAATAAACGAATGGTTTTATGGCTTGAATTCGCATAACAGGTTGGTTAGGAATATAAAAACTAACAACCTCACAAAAATAATTAATTTTGACATGATGAGTAGTTAACCAATCAATTCCTAAAATCACATCAAAAGCAAGTATCTTTAAAGAGATAAGATCAACAGGTAATGTGATGGTGCCAACTTGGATCGAGCAAGATTTATAAACAGTGGATGTAATAAAAGTTTCTTCTAACGGAGTCTCCACAGATAAGTCAAAGTCTAATTTTTCCGGAGTCAAGTTTAAACGTTGAGCACAAGCAGGAGAGATAAAAGAATGGGCAGAACCGATATCTAGTAAGGTATAAACTTCGCAAGAGTTCAAGATTAGCTCACCCGTAATTACCTCGTTCTGGTTTCTCGCATTTTGGCTAGTCACGACAAACGCCCTCCCTTAAACCACCGACTTTGTTTTGTCCGTAGTCGCCTTTGGTGCCGCCATCTCAGTTGGACTTGACTTTGCTACCGGACAAAATCGGGCTATATAAACGTCTTTTCCACAACTGAAACACACCTTGGAAGGCTGTGAACAGTTTGGACTTATGTGTCCCTCCTCTCCGCATCTGTAGCATATAACTAGCGGTCGTTCTCCTCCCCTAGAATTTGTTGTTGGTGTTGGTGCTGGTGCTGACGTCTTCCCGTCATTGTTGAATCTCTTCTTTTTAAAATTTTCACTTGGCTCACCTTTCCTATTATCATGGCCACGATTACTACCCGAGTGGTTATCACTTTTGTCCATATTTTTCCTCCGCGCTGGTTATCATCGCTCCGATGACTGCTGTCACCGGTATGACCTTGGTTGTGGTCCCTCGGTTGAACATACTCATTATCTCACTCTAATAATTAAGCCCTGTTTACAACATCTGAATATAAAGAAAATTTATGATAGATAAGATATTGTCGAATCTCGGGTTTTAGACCTCTCAGAAATATCCGTGTCATTCGTTCCTCATTCTCTACCAAATGAGGTGCAAACCTGGATAACTCTGCGAACTTCGCCTCGTACTGGGACACCGTCATATTGTTTTGTTCCAGTCTGATAAACTTTACCTCCTTCATATGACGAATACTTTCAGGAAAGTACTTATCATTGAACAATTTTTGAAATCTTTCCCAAGACATGTTGAGTACGGCTGGCTGGGTATGCTTCACAAATTTCCACCAGTAATCTGCCTCACCACGGAACATAAAGGTGGCGAATGGAACCTTCTGTTCTTTCGTGCATCCCAAGACATCGAATATCTTGGTAATTTACTTGACCCACGTTTCCGCCTTAATCGGATTCGGCTTTCTCCAGAATTCTGGTGGTCCCAACTCTTTAAACTGCTTGGCTGTAACGAACTACGCGTTGCTATCATTTCCACCAGTATTTTGTACACGAGTCTCCCTCGTCTGATTTTGCATAAACTGCAAAAAGCTTCTAAACATCTCATCATTCATCGTTTATTCGGTAGTGTTGATTACAGGAGGAATATTGCCTTCCTGTTGCACGTTCTCCTGGTTTGTGGTTAAAGGTGTTTCTACGGTCTCATACACTCCATTATTAACGTTCTCAGCTGCCATTCTTAAATACTGCCATAAAATAAGGGTTAATTAAACAAATTAACATATAACATAATATCCCTATATTATGACCGACCAACAAATAAGCTTAGGTAGGACACACTAGTGAAGGATTTGCTCATCTCTCCCCTCCTAGTTCTATTCTCCGATCTCCGCCAAAGACCATATCCCTAAGCTTTGATACCAACTGTGACGCCCCCAAAATAGGTATACATCACCCATTCTGAGTTACCAAATACATGGTACAGAAATAAATACAACCTCATTAATACAATTGTCGTGCAAAATACGATAACACATACACTGTGAGTTTAAATACAAATATTGTATAATAGACGGTATTCAAACTCAAAAGGAGTTCTCATTACAATTATTGATACACTATTTTACAAAAATAGTGAGGACTGCTAAAGCAACTTTCTAGAACCATCACTCCATACCCCGGCTAGTTCCTGCTATGTTCTCACCTCCTGAGAAGAAAAATGGAACAAAAAGGAAAAAGGGTGAGCTCAACTAGCCCAGTAAAAAAATTATGACTAAGATAATATACAACAAATTATCATTAGTCTTCAACAAGGAAAAAATTTAATAGAATATAATAGGCAACAAGTTTTAGATCAACGACTGCAGCGAAAACAATCCATTAGATGAGTCAAGTAGAGAATGAATTCTACTATCTTCTAAGATTTAAAAGTCCATCATCAATATTTTATCCTGTAACATCAACCAATATACATCTTGAATCAAATATTCATCTTTACACTACTGGCCAAAGATATTCATTTGTATCACCAGTTGGTCATGTTCATCTCAACACCTGTTCATCTTTGCACTACAGACCAAAAATATTCATCAGTTAATCATTCATCTTTGCACTACAGGCCAAAGATATTCATCAAGTATCATCATTAAGGACTGAGGATGATGAAAAATATTTTAGAGAACGAATCCAGTAAGATAAAAGGACAAAGATTAGAGATTCGTACTTTAGATAATTCAAGTTTAAAAATACTCCATAATAAACCATAATAGAGAAAAATTCAAGAATGAAGATCAAAACATGGATACAATCAAAGATAGTAACCATAATTGACATCTGGGACAAAGAAGAAAAAATTTTATTTTTCAGTGAATAGTGTTGTATACGTGAATAGTGCCGTATACGTGAATAGTAATCCCGACACAAAAAGGTAGAAATTCCACAATAAAATTCATATCAATATTTCAGCATAATAATATTGAAGAAAATAATATCATTTACGAAGAAAATAACATCCCTTACCTCAAAATAACAGTATTTCTGATCGAAATATCGTATATAAAGCCGAAGGAAACTTGCACTGAATAGCAACTCTCAAAGTATCTAAAGACTCACAAAATACGCTCGATAATATAGAGAGAAAGAAAACTTGATTCTTGTGATTTTCAATTCTAACCTAAGCACCTATTTATAGGAAAATGCTAGAACGCCAAAGGAGACTAAATTAATAAAATAATAATATTATTTTCTACGCATGCCACAAGCCACCTACCATCCCTCCACATTTAAAATTTAATTCAACACATTTTATCAAGAAAGGACAAAAGTGGGTCCCACCCCTAATTTTAATAAAAATATTTAATTTTCGAAACTTCAATAATTCATAATAAATAGCCCTTTTATCAGAAAAGTTCGAATCTCATGTACTTTCCATAGAAAATTTAATTCTCTACAACTTTGTAGCTTTAAGATTTTTCAAATTCCAAACAGAAAATGTCCGAAATCCACATACGGATGATTTTTAATACCTCCATTCTGACAAAATACTGATAAAATACCTCAGCATTAATTTCTTCATTTATAACCACATAAAATAAATATATCCACATAAAATAAATATTTTCTTATCATATAAATCAATAATTAATTATTCATATATAATATTACAGAATCACAATTACGACAACCAGGTCGTTTCCAAGAAAGAGGGGGCTTTCCGATAAGGATTTCTCCTTACTAGCGCGCAATTAGGTGACCAAGCCTCTCATTAGACAGAACTTCCTTAGACATTGCCAATAATGTTAGCTAATAATATTATTCAAATAATATGAATTATTGATCTGATAATGGGAAATACTGTGTAGTGACAATAATTGAAACAACAATAATATAAAATATTAACTCAGCAATTATTGAACCAATAAAATAAAATATTGAACAATAGTTATGTAATAATTATTGAGTAGTGTCTTCTTACGTAAGAATCAATAATTCAAAAATACTGTGCAATACCGTGTGCTACTGTGCAACCACGTGTATTACTGTATTTTAACCACCAAGTAATCCAACAGTGTTAACGGTAACAATTACACCGTTATTTATAAAACTCAAACTTGTCATTTTTTTCATCCGATCGTTTTCTATTATGGGGCCCACAAATGACTGCGCCATCGTACGAATATTCCCTGACAGCAAGAATATTCAACGACCAAACAAATATTCCCCGACAATAATAAATATTTTATAACCACTTGCTTATTTTGAAAAGTTTGTACATTTTACCCATAATCAAAACATTATATCAAATTAACACCTTATTATTCAAGATAATAATTAGAGAAAATTTGATTTTATTTATAATAAGTTGGGGTCTTACAAGTTCTCTTATTTATTTTTAATCCACTTCTTCTTTATTTTAGTTAGTTTGTTTATTTTCATGTATAGCTAATTTTTTATATCTATGATGAAGATGAAATTAAATAATTATTCATGATAATATTCTTCATCTTTCTATTATTTATGCTTTTATATTTAATTGAGTTCGCCTTCATATTTCGTTATTAAAATACCTTCGTTTTATAGTTCTTATGTGATTTTAAATTAATTAAGATGTTTTAATATATTATTGTTAAAGTACGAGTTTTTCATAATCCATTATTACTCGAAAAAGTTTTGATAGTTATAGTTAAATCTTAAATTTTTATAGTATATGATTTTTCACGTTAATTGTAAAATTATTAAATTAAAGAAAAAGGATATCAAAACCATAGTTAATTTATAAAAATAGAAGAAATTGAATTACTTATTATATATATTATTTAATGGATTCAGATTCCTAAATTACTTTTTCATTATTAGTTTTCATATTCTAATCAGTTTAATTGTAGTTAATCATTTTTTCATATGTATTTATAATTTGCCTAAAATAAACATTAAGAATATTTTAAAATTAATCTAATCTATGTGAGTTCTACCTATATTTATCAGTTCTTTAATTTGACAATACAATTAAATATTTTTATCACACCACCTCCCTTTTTAAATTACCAAACAAAAGAATGAACATTCTTTTTAAAAATGCTCGTTCCATTCCCCCAAACCAAACATGCCATAACGTAAATTATAAAAATGAAAAAAAAGAGTTGGTATTATAATTGTCTATGGGTAGCTAAAACATAAGATCAGTAATGATAAAAATAAAGATCATAAGAAAAAAACAAGTGAATGAAAGTATAACTTTTTTTATTATAGTTTGTGAATTAAAAGAGAAATTTTTATTTTCAGAAAGATGCCTATTTTTTATTGTAATATTAAAATTGAAGAAAATCTTGTTCAATTCATTGAAGGTTTCTTATATATTTTTAAAAATTATAAATACGGAATTGTAGTCTTACTTTCTCTCCATTTTTGTGTATTTTTCTGCGGTTTTTAAAACTCATAATGATAATGGCTAAACCTCTCCAAAGTCAATAGCCATCATAATCATCAATATAATGTCTCTTACTCTTTCAGCCCTCTCCTCTGCGAGCCCATCTCTTCACATTCCGTTCAGACCCTCTTCTTCAAATACCCGCCTCTTTTCTGGGATTCGGTCTCCAGTCATTCCTTTTCGATCTTCCCCCAACAACATACAATTGTTCAATTTTGAGCGCAGCCATAATTACTCAGGGAAGAAATTGGGATTTTCATTAGGGGGAAATTTTGGGTTTTCCATAAAAGCGGGAAATGGGGAAGGTGGAGAGAGAAAGATAGTTGCTGGTGATGAAGCTGAACAGGAAGCTCGAGGGCAGAGTACTATGCCTGAGAGGTTCAGGTACTTAACCAAGGAAGCTCCTGAGCCGCCTGTCAGGTGGCCTTATTTCATTGGTATCTCCACTACATATGTATTTACTGATTTTAGTTGTTCATGAATTCTTTGTAGTGGTTAGATTTTTCTTAAATAACGAAAGCTGCCAATTGTTAATTAGGTTATGCCAGTGGAAGAATCAATGCTATTTGATTGTCATGTTTGATTCTGAGTTTTATATGCAGTTTCAGTTTTAGTTAGATTTATATTTTATATAAATAAATGCAAAATTAATTAGTTTATTTTCTCTTTAATGATGCTTTTGGTTATTATTCACTTGGAGACCTGTGTTAATTTGTATTTGGATAAAATATGCTAATTTATACGTCTAGAAAAAAACAGTTTGATTGGACATATTATAACTCAATAGAGTGTTAGAGTGTGTTATGAATATATAAAACCACTATATTTATTTTGCATGAAAATTGAAATATTTGATTTTAATGTTAAGCGCATGAAAACATATTTGCATCTAAACGAACAATCAATTTGTCTTTATCTACTTATTTTTGCTTAGAGTGGGGGTTTCAAACATAATATATGTAAAACACATTTTAAAAAACAAAACAGAAAAAGAATGGGGAATTTGTTTGTTCGGGAGCAAAATAATAGTCGTCTCTTGCATAAATCTACATTATAATCGTGTGGTACGATCTCTGGTTGTACTCCTGGTCTCTGTTGTAGAAAATGATGAGGCTCAACTAAATGTTTGAAAGATTTACTTTTGAATGCTGATTGAAGAAATTAGAACTATTAGTTCTTTTCTAGCTGCAGTGTGTAGCCTCAATATATCTCATGATCATCTAACTAGGGGACACTCTAAAACACCTTCCGATGTGCATACTGGAGGCTAATACTACCTCAACATCTAATGAAAGCAAGCTTATTCTTCCTCCTCATAATTCCATGATGTTCTGAGCATCTCCTTCATTCAATCACGTAATCTCAAAATCAACGATAAACTTCACTTCTTCCCATATTCTTCGTAGCTTCCCTGTTTGCTCTTAGTGACGAAACAGTTAACTTTCCTTTGCTATCAGGAATCATCATCCAGTAAAGTTTCTTATGGAAGCCTCATCTTTGTTCATCTTGTACAGTCAATAAGACAGTGCCATATCAGCTTTTGCACCGAAAAGATGGTATTTGACATTCATTATAGGCTGTTCATGGACAGCTATTACTGGTCCACATTTTCAGTCAGCAATGTAGGGGATGTCACCTTATATAAGTAAATTAATCAATGTACAATCATGCTATAAACTCCATTTTTCTAGTACTTCGGGTTTTTTTTCTCTCTCCTTTATAAAGATTCTGCCTGTATATTATGCTAATAGTTTATCATTCTTCATTGTTGTCTGGTCTACTGCTACCATAGTGCCAGAAATTCCATATGCTTCTGGCAATGAGATGAACTACTTAATTGGTTTATTCAAATATTATTCTTCACTTTTTCAATATTCCCAATTAAGCCTGAATTAATATAATCTTATAACACATCAGTTTCTTTTGGTTTACGTGCTTTGTACATGTGTTTGCTGACTTGACTGTTTCTACTCGTAAATGTTGTGAAGTTGAGCTACCTGTTGAGCTGGATTTAGAAGTGCTACCAAATCTGTATTCTCTATATTGTTTTTATTTCCAGCAAGGAGGACTGACGTTCCAGGACAGTTTTACCATGTAAATAAATTTATTAGAAATGTGGCTTAGGTTTGGTCTGTAATCCGAAATCTAAACCAGTCTTCAAAGCATTCCACTTGGAAATGATGAACCTAATAAAAGAATATTTTGAAATCCTTCTTTCGTAGGAAGTGGCTTATGCACTTAAGCTGGAATAGAGCCCATAATATATATACACCATTTTGTACTCCTCAAATTGTCAAAATATGTTGTTCCATATGTAGGCACATCCGAAATATAATCATGGATTATACTTCTTTTTGCTCAGCTTCTTATTCTTCCATCTAATAGTTTGTAGAACTTTTAGCCCGCAACAGATACTGACTTATTTGTTGTATTAATCAATAATTTGCAGCGCTGGCTTTCCTTATCTATGCTTGGAGAACAGTCTTGTGGGAACTTTATAACTGGAAAAAGGCAGCGGCAAGGATATTTCAATTTTTAGGATACCTCTCAAAACTTGCATTGGCCCTAATTTTTCATTTTATAGGTGATCCAATTACTTCTATGATCAGAGGTATTGAAACTGCACTTTACACTGTTCGAGCTTTCTACTCGGGGATATTGGCATACGCCCCTGTTCCAGAACTTACGCTGATTATCATGCTGGCATCTGTTGTACTTGCTATTGCCGAGGCCACAGTTCCAGACTCAGTAAGCAGCCAACCTTATCTTCTTACAATAGCAGGTCTAACTGGCTTTGCTGCTGTCAGAGGCTTCATCTCTGAGCCTTTCTTCTGGACACTTCTGATGGGTATGTTTGGATTTGCTCGGTTTGTGAAGAAGAGAGACTATGTCTCATCGGCATTGCCTGTTGCAGCTATTCTAGCAGCCGTTGGAGAGCCATGGGTTAGAGTAGTGGTGATGGCCTCGTATCTGGCTTTGGCTATTAGTCATCATTCAAGCAAACCTTTGGAAGTAAAAGAAACTGAAACACCTGCAACAGGTAGGAGGGTTCCTATCCCATTGCTATGTGCAGCATTGGCTATTGGTGTCCGTGTTGCTGCTAAATGGGCTGGCTACCGACACTTAACATGGATGATAGTTTGACGACATGGTGGCTATCAGATTCTTTCGGCTCAAAGATGCTATGCCTTGCCTTGTAGATGTCAAGGAAGTGTCGTCTTTAGAAGATGAAAAATGTTGTGAAAAAATGTTGAAGCGCAGGGAATGAGAAGAGAAATGGTGGAGAGAGGAGTGAAGGCAGCACCAGGTAGTAGTTGGGTTATCAATCAAGACTGAGGCAAAATTTTTAAGTTCTTAAAGGAGTTTGTTGCTTAATTTTTAATGATTGAGATGATCAGAGATAAATGGACGCTGGATATGCTTTTCTGTGTCAAATAGACGGCTAAATTATCCAAATTTATTCATGTTAGTATATGCTTGATTCCCTTATAAAAGGGGAAGGGAATGGAAAGTTGAACATTTTTTTCTTCTAATTTTAGAAAGAAAGAGTCCAACTTTTGCTTTGCTTTCCCTTTCCATACCTTCAAAACAAAACACACAACATCAGCTACATTTCAAAATGTTTACGCTGATGATAATCAAATAGGTTTGTTTTCATATTTGGTTTGAATTTTAAATTGTTGGCCATGATTATATGTTATCCGCGCTTCTGAGAGTAATCAGTGAAGCAGAAAGGATAAAAATGGTTGAATTTCTTAACATGAGCCTACTTTGATCTTTACATATGCATTTTAATGTATTGGAAGATGTCCCATTTTAATGATATGCCCGAAGTTTGAATCTTTAGTTTTTAGTATTGGCAGTGATGATTTATTACACACAGCTTTAATGCGCTTCAGAAAATTCTCGATTGATAGAGCTGTTTTAGTCTAAGCCTATTTTATTTCCTTAATTTCGGGGGTGTTTGTTTAGAGATGAACGAGTTCGGGGTGTTTGTTTAGAGATGAACGACTGAATGGCTGAATCGGTCAGTGCGTTTGTTTTGGTCTGAATGACTAAATCGGTAAGATGGACGAGCTGAATGATTAAGTCAAATTTTTTGAGTTGAATGGCTGAATAAAGTAAAATTTTTTTTTTTTAAAAATATTAACTATTATATTAAGTAATATTAAATAAATTTAAAATAATTTTGAATTTTTTAAAATAATAAAATGTTGTCATTCAGATGTTTCAGACATATTAATTATCAAACATTTTTTTTTATTCAGATTTAGCTCATTCAGATTCAGATTCAGATTCATTCAGTTTTTATCAAACACTTCCTTTGTTTTTAAATGTGTTTTTAAATGTATGTGGTGTAATTTTTTTGGTGTACCTTATTAGTGTTGTTGCATTCATGTCTGAGTTAGTGGATTAATTTGAGATGTTTATGCATTTACTTGTTTCAGATATACTTGTAATTGGTTTCTGTTGCATCTGTCTAAGTTACTTCCTTTCGTTTAAATAAAATAAGTAATTGAATGGTATATTATTTATATCATTGTCAATTTTTATAATTGCCGGTGATGATTCAATCCACTATAATAATCAATTTAAGAACTCGTTCGCGGCAACAAAAAAGTGGTTCGAAGTCTCTTTCTTTTTATCAACTTAGTTCTCTTTTAAGTTGTGGATTATATGAAAATTATAAAAATATTAATTACTCTAATTTCTTTTCCGTCCAAATCAGGCCAATTTTGGACGGAAAATTTTGGCGGGAAGGGTGACTAAGTTTTTATCCATTTATTTTATTTTCTGTTTATTAAAAAACTCAAAAGCATAGAATTTTAAAAGAAAACTTAAATTTTTCATTCATTTCTTTTCTTTTTTGTCTATTTTAAAACTATAACAGAGTGTTAGTCTAACTTTGCTTTGCGGAGTTATGTTTTAAAACAGGCTCTAGTCTTCCCATACGCATGCTATCTAAGCGTACATCATAGTCGATTAACAAGGACCTAGGTCAAATACCAGTTTCTAATAGTTACCCGTTTTCGTATGTTAGTGTTTTCATGTGTTTTTTTTCTATCTATATGGTATAAAACATCTCATATCACTCTTATGTTAATTCTTTTCTACAGATTGGAGTTTGCATCACCATAATATCAGAGTTGGAGTGATTTGTCATTTGTGCAATTGTTGGCACATATTCAGCACTTACACACACCGCGGACAAAAGGACCTGATACAAATCGAGGGCAGATTTAGCTCTCTGCATTCACGCATTATTGTTCTTGTATATGCATTCAAACTATGAGTGAAACTCCACTATTGAAGAAAAAAGAAAACCAAAGTCACAAGAGACTCAAAGGGGAACATTGGATCGGATAGCTTGAAAATCTTTTAGCGGTAATATTTTTATAATATTTGTATATCCGTATAATGTTAGTAGAAATTGTATCATAGTATAATTAATATTGTAAATTTATCATTATAATATTTGTAACATATGTATTTTTATATATAAACGAAATTAAAGTTTTTCTAAGTTCGAATAGAAAGGCTCGCGAATTATTCGTTGTGAAAACGAGTCGAGTAACTCCGAGCCAAGTAATATCGAGTAATTTATCAAGTCGAACTTGAGCATGTTTGGAAATTATCAGTTCGAATTCGAGTCGAACCTGAACACAAATTCTCTGATCCGAGTCGAACTTGAGCATTAGGGTGTTCGTATCGACTCGGAATCATTTTCACCCCTAGTGTTAGAGAACTCATTTAATTTTATATTCATTAAACAACAACCCAAAAAACGGTCGGGTGCAGGTTTTTATCAATCTGTCTACGACGACAATTTGATGGGACCGGTCTAGCGATCGTTTTTTTCAATGTTTTTGATGTGATTTGGATACATATAAAAAATAAGGGTTATTAAAAAATACTAAATTTTGTAAAAATCCCAATTCGAATAAATATTATACATTTTTTAAGAGTTCTTAAAAAAACGATCCCTAGACCGGTACCCCTAGCATTTCTGGGTTTTTATACATATATTCAAAGAAATTGATATTTTTAAGAATAAAAATGATAGTTTTATAAGTTTTTTTTTAACATAAATAATAAAATAAGTCCCACTTTCATCTGCGGTGAAAGTCTGAAATTTGTGGAAATATCAAATTTTATGAGTTTTCTGGTATATACAACATCAGTTTGTACATTCTAGAACTTGTAGGCTAATACCCCCACCACCCAAAAAAACAGAAAAGAAAAAAGAAGGAAAAAAAGAAGGTTAGACTAAGCTAGTTTGGGCCTCAAATAATACATTTGGGTCAAGCAATTGTTCAACATGATAGCATCAGTTATCATGCAGAGTATAGTTAGGCCCTGTAAGTCTAGCCTAGTTCATTTTTAGGGTTTCAGAACAGAAGTTACCATCCATCTATATATAAACGAAGACTCTTTTCCATCTCTTCAAAAATGAGTCTCAAAATTCCATTGGGAGCTAGGTTTAGGGTTTCAACAGAAATAATTTACTTCCTGTAAGATCTCTCTCTAGCTTACGTAAATCTTGATTTTATGCGCTTTTTGATTTTCAGTCGCTTTTGCACGTTGCACCCGGGCTTCTCTGAAACATTTTGTGG
Source organism: Panax notoginseng (assembly GCA_016801055.1). NCBI lineage: Eukaryota > Viridiplantae > Streptophyta > Magnoliopsida > Apiales > Araliaceae > Panax > Panax notoginseng. The sequence goes on from CM029021.1 coordinate 142,473,184, forward strand.
ATGAGGAAGAAAGCCCCAATGCTCGTGCTAAAACATCGCCGTTAAGTGTTGCAGTTTAGCCCTTGTACCAACTTTTCCACGGCTTTTCTGTGTCAAATCGACGGCTAAATTATCGAAATTTACTCATGTTAGTATATGCTTCATTCCCTTATAAAAGGGGAGGGGAATGGAAAGTTGAACATTTTTTTCTTCTAATTTTTGAAAGAAAGAGTCCAACTTTTGCTTTACTTTCCCTTTCCATACATTCAAAACAAAACTCACAAACACACAACATTAGCTACATTTCCAAATGTTTACCCTGATGATAATCAAATAGGTTTATTTTCATATTTGGTTTGAATTTTAAATTGTTGGCCATGATTATATGTTATCCGCGCTTCTGAGAGTAATCAATGAAGCAGAAAGGATAATAATGGTTGAATTTCTTACTATGAGCCTACTTTGATCTTTACATATGCATTTTAATGTATTGGAAGATGTCCCATTTTAATGATATGTCCGAAGTTTGAATCTTTAGTTTTTAGTATTGGCAGTGATGATTTATTACACAGCTTTAATGCCAGTTCTGCTTCAGAAAATTCTTGATTGATAGAGCTGTTTTAGTCTGAGCCTATTTTATTTCCTTAATTTTGTTTTTAGATGTATGTGGTGTAATTTTTTTGGTGTTGCTGCATTCATGTCTGAGTTAGTGGATTAATTTGAGATGTTTCTGCGTTTACTTGTTTCAAATATACTTCTAATTGGTTTCTGTTGCAGCTGTCTAAGTTACTTCCTTTCTTTTAAATAAAATAAGTAATTGAATGGTATATTATTTACATTATTGTCAATTTTTGTAATTGCCAGTGATGATTCAATCCACTATATGAGGTGTAGTGGAGCCAAGACCCTGTTTACAGGGAGAACCTCCTTGGTTAAGCTACATTTTAAGTGATATTACTGGGTTTTACTGAGGCAAATGTTTTCATTTGAAATCTAGGCTGCTTTATTGTTCTATTACATTATCTACATAATTTTTTTTTTGTAATTTTATTGAATTGGAATTGAATTGCTATCAATTTGTGATAGTAGTTTGGAGATGTGTGGTCAAGAGTATTTGATTAAAACAACAAACTGATGGAAGCAGTGGTGTGTTGCAATGAGGATGAATATCTAATCCCAGCTCTATGAGACCTTTCAACAAGGTCTGGGAGTATACTCTTATCCAACATGTCTGAGCTTCACATTTCTTGTTGATTTGTCACTTGTTACACAATTCACCTAAAATCATCCAAGCCTCTTGTTACAAGAGTTTCTTTAATCTAAAATAAATATTGAAGTTTTAAATAACTAGCCACCTATGTAATCCTGAGTTTCACTATATTCTTTACCCTTAAATGAAATTGGGTATAGAGTCTGAAAAACTCAAAAAGTGTGTGTTGTCATCAGCTTCTTCTCTTGTATAACCCACGGGACTGGAGTTAAATAATAGCACAACATTTCTAAGTGGTATATCTTTTTTCCTTATATTTTCTCATTTGCAGGAATGTGTTGGAGTGATGGATTGATGACTTGTTTAGCTTCTGGTCCTTAGGAATACATTTGCATTGCTATGACTATGTATATCACATGTATTTATTCTACTGAAAACTGAACTCCCATGTAAAGGTTAACTTATTTGTAGATCTTGGATTTTGCATTTGGGTAGATTATGTGCTGCAGCGTAAATCAATGAAATAAATAAAAGGATGGGGTTGATGCCAGTGTTGTGCTTTTGAAAAATCTTAATCGATACAATGTATTTTTAGTCTCATCCTTTTTGCATCTTTAAATTAATATTTATGCGTCATTGTATGGCTGAATGTGTAATTTTTATGCAAATGGGTTGAGGGCAGTGATTTGATATCCATGTACTGTATTTGTGGTTATGTTCAAGACTGTTTCCAGGGATTTGTGGTGTTGTAATGCTCAAGTATGACTGAATGTGTATTCATGTATTAAGCAAGTTTCAAATATAAATTAGTTTTGTAATTGTTTGCTTGTACTTGATTTAAGGTATTTTCTTGTTATTTGAGTACAAGTTGCATGATTTTGTAATTTTCACATTGCTAATGAGGATGCAACCCGCTTGTGTGACGTGTAGTGGATGTTTTACTGGGAAAACTAACTTGGTTGAGCTACATTTCATATGATATTTTACTAGGTTTAGCCAGGCAAATCTTTTGAATTTGGACCACACTGCTGGGATTTATTTTTGTTACATTAATAGTAGGAATTGAAAATTTTAAAATTTACGGGAGATGCATTAGTTGGGTGGTTTGGGATTTTACATTTGATTCAATAAGCTCAATGTCAACTCCATTTAAGGCACAAAATGCCTTGGAACTATGTTGAATGTTTGACTAATACTTTTCGCAATGTATAGGCCAATATGTTATGGTGGTTAGTCGTGGGTGGGAGCCAGAGGAATACAGGCACCTTTTATCAACCTACCATGATACTCCTCCCTCTGTCCCAAGAACTTTTGTGGGCAAATTTGATCATTTTTAAAAGAAATTAAATATATATATTTAGATTTTTTAAATTAATGAAGGCAAATATTGAAATTAATACAAAATTGTATATAGTTTATAATGTTAATAGGCTTTTTGCATATATATAAAATAGTAATAAAATATATTGATTTGTAAAGTAATCGATTTGACCATAAAAATTAATAATAATGGTCAACTCCATTATTTTTATTAGCTTTAAGAAAAATAGTCCTATATGGCTGCTCCTCCATAGCACAGTGGTGTTTTCATCTTGGGCCTGACCCAAATCCCGAATCTATAATTTAGTGCGTATAAAATTGTATATATAATTATTTGTACGAACTTATAAAAATTAGGGCCATGTACCTATAATTTATTATTTGGTTATATATATATATATAGAGAGAGAGAGAGAGAGAGAGAGAGAGAGAGAGTTTGGATCCAATTCAGGTGTTCGGACTGGATCGACTCTCTTTATATAGAGTAAAACTTCTATTTAGGAATAGACTTGGGACCAAATTATTTGTATTCTAATTGAGAGGTTATTACTAAATAGAGGTATTGGTACAAAATATTTTTTGAACACCTAAAAATATTCACTTTAACAAAAATATCAATAAGAACTCCCTAATAATTATTATTCAAAAAATATTTATGCAAAGTAGTTTTTTATAGGAAAATATGGTATTTTATATGAAATATAGTCTTTTATAGAAAAATATAGTATTTTATAGGAAACGTAGTCTTTTATAGGAAAATATAGTTATTTATAGAAAATGTAGTCTTTTATAGAAAATGTAGTCTTTTAAAATTAATATTGTCTCTCTCTCTATATATATATATATATATATATATATATATATATATATATATATATATGAAATTATTACTATATAGAGGTATAGTTTTTTAATACGAGACTTAAAAAGTATATAACATATTATAATTTAGAAGTTATTCCTATTTATAATTAGCCCAAATTGGGACCAAATATTTTTATAATATTATAGAGGTTATTCTTATATAGAGTATTCCTAAATATGAATTTTACTATATATATATATATATATATATATATATATATATATATATATATATATATATATTGTGTGTGTGTGTTATACCTACACAAAAGAGTGATGCGGGGAAAAATTGTTGCTCATGTACTAGAAGTTTGCTCGTTACTTGTACGAGTATCATGATTTGTAAATTATAAAGGGGAAGTGATATTTTTACAAGTAAAATAGATAATTTCAATAAGATTCTTCTTCCATGAACAGTAAGTGAGAACTGATATTTTCATATGATCTTCCTTCACATGAGTATACAGTGAGTTCCACCTTTATATGTGAAGGAACCATGTGTGTGATGTCTCCCAAATAGTTTCACACAACTCATTTTGAGTCGTCAAATACATACTACAAAATTTAAATATAAACTTTTTTATTTACAGCGATTAAACTGTCGTGTAAAATACGACAACACATATACTGTGAGTTTCAATACAAATATCGTACCGCATATAGTACAACAATATTTATACCCAAATTATTACAATACCGTATAAAATACGACAACACATGTTTTAAGTCCTCAGTATAATTATTATTATATTATTTTACAACATGGTGAAGACTAGTAACTAACTCTGACCATCACTCCATTTTTCGACTAATCCCAGCTACACTGTCATTTCCTAAGAAGAACAATAGAACAAAAAATAAAATGGTGAGCTCAAATAGGCCAGTAAAAAAATATTATGACTAAGATAATGAAGAATAAGTTGTCTATAGCCTTCAACAGTGATAAATCAGATATTTAAAGATAATATAAGTTTTCAACGATAACTGCAGTGGAACAAACAATATATTAGAAGAGTTAAATAGAACACTATGTAAGACCCCAACTTTTTAATGAATAAAATTGAATTTCCTCTATTGTGAATAATAAGGTGTTAATTTGATATAATGCTTTGGTTATGGATGAAATGTGCAAATTTTTTTAAAATAAGCAAGTGGTTATAAAATATTCATTGTTGTTGGAGAATATTCGTTTAGTCGTGAAATATTCTTTCTGTCGGAGAATATTCGTACGACGGCGCAACCATTTGTGGGCCCCATAACAGAATAATTGTCGGATGAAAAAAATGACAAATTTGCATTTTTATAAATAACGACAAAATCGTTACCATTAACACTGTTGGAATACCCGGTGGGTAAAGTAAAATAATACGCGTTGTTGCACAGTTGCACACTGTATTGCACATTATTTTTAAATTATTGATTCTTACGTAAGAATGCACTACTCAATAATTGTTACAGTAATTACTGTTTAATATTATATTTTATTGATTCAATAATTGCTACGTTGATATTTTATATTATTGTTGTTCAATAATTCTCACTGCACAATATTTCCCATTATCAGATCAATAATTCATATTATTTGAATAATATTATTAGATAACATTATTATTGTCAATGTCTAGAAAATTCTGTCAAGGAAAGGTTTGGTCACCTAATTGCGCGCCAGTAAGGAGAAATCTTTATCGGAAAGCCTCCTCTTTCCTGGAAACTGCCTGGTTATCATTATTGTGATTCTGTAATATTATTTGTGAATAATTAGTTATTGATTTATATGATAAGAAAATATTTATTTGATGTGGATATGAATGATGGATTTATTTATGTAGTTATAAATGAAAGAATTAATGCTGAGGTATTTTATTAGTATTTTGTCGAAATGAAGAACGAAATTTAGAAATTTTCAGAAATTAGTTTATTACTTGATTTTGTAAAATCTATAACTCTTTGTGCATACTGAGTTAGGAGGTGAGCCATATATCAAAAGAAAGCCCTGGAAGTAATCTAAATGTAGAAATTTGAATCACCCAAAAATCCTTTGTAGATTTGTCATGGTGAATTTTTGAATGAAATTGGTCTGAAAGACTCATAATCCGAAAAATCAGTGTTCTTGAGATATATTGCGTGAGTTATAATTTTTAATCCGACTGTTGGATCGTTGTGATTTTTGGATATGTTATACATATATAATTTGAGTATATATCCACAAATTTTGAACCGTTAAAAATGAACGTATGATTTGTAATTAATTTTAAGAAGTGACTGATTCAGAAATTGTTTTTATAAATGATTTTGGTGAAAATTTCTGGAAGGTGGGCCCCACTTTTGTTTTTATTTGAAAGCATGTGCTGAATTAAAGCTTCAAATATGGTGGGCTGGAATTTTCAACTTGGCATGCATAGAAATAAAATAAATATATTATTTTATTAATTTAGTCTCCTTTGACGTTCTAGCATTTTTCTATAAATAGGTGCTTATGTTAGAATTGAAAATCACACCAGAAACAAGTTTTCTTTCTCTCTATATTATCGAGCGTATTTTTGTGAGTATTTAGATACTTTGAGAGTTGTTATTCAGTGCAAGGTTCCTTCGACTTTTCATCCGATATTCCAGTTAGAAGTACCGTTATTTTGAGGTAAGGGATGTTATTTTTTTGTAAATGGTATTATTTCTTTCAATATCATTATGCCAAAATATTGGTCTAAATTTTTTATCAAATTTATAACTTTTTGTGTCCGGGTTACTATTCACGTATACGGCATTTTTCACAAATACGACACTATTTACCGAAAAATAAAATTTTCTCTTTTTCGTCCCAGATGTCTTTTATGGTTACTATTTTTGATTGTATCCATGTTTTGATCTTTATTTTTGAATTCTACTTCACAATTGGTTATTATGGAGTATTATTGAATTTGGATAAACCGAAATACGAATCCCTAATATTTGTTCTTTTGTCTCACTGGATTCGTTTTCTCTAAAATATTTTTCATCATCCTCGGTCCTTAATGGTGATACTTGATGAATATATTTGGCCTGTAGTGCAAAGATGTATGATTACCTGATAAATATCTTTGACCCGTAGTGCAAAGATGAACAGGTGTTGAGATGAACATGACCAACTGGTGATGCAAATGAATATCTTTGGTCCGTAGTACAAAGATGAATATTTAATTCAAGATGTATATTGATTGATGTTACAGGGATAAAATATTGATGATGGACTTTTAAATTCATAGATGATAGTAGATTTCATTCTCTGCTTAACTCTTCTAATGAATTATTGTTTCCGCTGCAGTTGTTGATCTAAAACTTGTTGTCTATTATATTCTATCAGATTTTTCCCTGTTGAAGACTAATGATAATTTGTTGTGTATTATCTTTGTCATAATATTCTTTACTGGGCTAGTTGAGCTCATCCTTTTCCTTCTTGTTCCATTTTTCTTCTCAGGAGGTGAGAATATAGCAGGAACTAGCCGGAGTATGGAGTGATGGTTCTAGAAAGTTATTTTAGAACTCGTCACTATTTTTGTAAAATAGTGTATCAATAATTGTAATGAGGACTCCTTTTGAGTTTTAATACTGTCTATTAGACAATATATGTATTTAAACTCACAGCTTATGTGTTGTCGTATTTTGCACGATAATTGTAGTAATGAAGTTATATTTGTTTCTGTACCATGTATTTGGCGACTCAGAATGGGTGATGTATACCTATTTTGGGAGCGTCACAGTTGGTATCAGAGTTTAGGGATATGGTCTCTGGCGGAGATCGGGGAATAGAACTAGGAGGGGAGAGACGAGTAAATCCTTCGCTAGTGTGTCCTACCTAAACTTATTTGTTGGTCGGTCATAATAGAGGGATATTATGTGATATGTTAATTTGTTTAATTAACCCTTGTTTTACGACAGTATTTAAGAATGGCAGCTGAGAACGTTAACAATGGAGTAAATGAGACCGTGGAGACACCTTTGATCACCAGCCAGAGGAACGTGCAACAGGAAGGCAATATTCTTCCTGTAAACAACACTACTTAACAAATGATGAATGATGGGATGTTTAGAAGCTTTTTGCAGTTCATGCAAAATCAGATGAGAGAGACTCGTGTACAAAATACGGGTGGAAATGATAACAACGCGCGACTTGTCACAGCCAAGCAGTTCAAAGAGTTGGGACCACCAGAATTTGCGGGAAAGCCGGATCCGATTAAGGCGGAAACATGGGTTAAATAAATTACCAAGATATTTGATGTCTTAGGTTGCACGGAGGAACAGAAGGTTCCATTCGCCACATTTATGTTTCGTGGTGAGGCAGATTACTGGTGGGAATCTGTAAAGCGTACCCAGCCTACCGCACTCAGCATGTCTTGGGAAACGTTTCAGAAGCTGTTCAATGATAAATACTTTCCTGAAAGTATTCGTCATATGAAGGAGGTAGAGTTCATCAGACTAGAACAAAACAACATGACTGTGTCTCAGTACGAGGCAAAGTTCGCAGAGTTATCCAGGTTTGCACCTCATTTGATAGAGAATGAGGAACGAATGACACAGATATTTCTGAGAGGTCTAAAACCCGAGATTCGACAATATCTTATCTCTCATAAATTTTCTTTATATTCAGATGTTATGAACATGGCTCAATTATTAGAGCGAGATAATGAGTATGTTCAACCAAGGGACCACAACCAGGGTCATATCGGTGACAGTAGTTATCGGAGCGATGAGAACCAGAGCGGAGGGAAAAATACAGACAAAAGCGGTAACCACTCGGGTGGTAATCGTGGCCGTGATAACAGGAGAGGTGAGTTAAGTAGAAATTTCAAGAAGAGGAGATTCAACAATGATGGGAAGACATCAGCAGCGACACCAGCACCAACAACAAATTCTAGGGGAGGAGAACGACCGCCAGTTAGATGCTACAGATGCGGAGAGAAGGGACAGATAAGTCCAAACTGTTCACAGCCTTCCAAGGTGTGTTTCAATTATGAAAAAGACAGTCATATAGCCCGATTTTATCCGGTAGCAAAGTGAAGTCCAACTGAGATGGCGGCACCAAAGGCGACTACGGACAAAACAAAGTCGGTGGTTCAAGGGAGGGCGTTTGTCGTAACTGGCCAAAATGCGAGAAACCCGAACAAGGTGATCACGGATAAGCTAATCTTGAACGCTTGCGAAGTTTATACCTTATTAGATACCGGTTCTACCCATTCTTTTATCTCTCCTACTTGTGCTTAACGTTTAAACTTGATTCCGGAAAAATTAGACTTTGACTTATCTGTGGAGACTCCGTTAGGAGAAATTTTTGTTGCAACCACTGTTTACAAATCTTGTTTGATCCAAGTGGGCACAATGACATTACCTGTTGATCTTACCTCTTTAAAGATACCTGCTTTTGATGTGATTTTAGGAATTGATTGGTTAACCACTCATCATGCCAAAATTAATTATTTTCGTAAGGTTGTTAGTTTTCATATTCCTAACCAACCTGTTATGCGAATTCAAGCAACTAAACCACTAAAATCAATCAATGTCATATCAAGCCATAAAGCCATTCGTTTATTGAAAAATGGATGTCAAGTTTTCTTAACCCATGTTATGGACTTGAACAAAAACACGTCAGATTTGAATAATATTTCTGTTGTTAGTGACTTTCCTAACGTATTTCCTAAAGAACTTTCATGTCTACCCCCAGAATGTGAAGTTGAATTCTTTATTGACCTTGAACCTGGTACAAAACTCATTTCTAAAATCCCATATCGAATGGCTCCTATTGAACTTTAGGAGTTAAAAGTCCAACTACAGGAATTGTTAGATATCGGTTTCATTCGTCCTAGTACATCTCCTTAGGGTGCTCCTATTTTATTCGTAAAGAAGAAAGACGGGAGTATGCGACTTTGTATCAACTATAGAGAATTGAACCATGTCACCATCAAGAATAGGTATCCGCTACCTCGCATTGATGACCTATTCGACCAGTTGCAAGGATCATAATTCTTTTCAAAGATCGATATTCGTTTTGGATATCATCAGCTGAAGATTAAAACTGAGGATATTCCAAAGACTGCCTTCAGGACTCGGTACAGGCATTATGAATTCTTAGTCTTGTCTTTTGGATTGACTAATGCTCCTGCTGCTTTCATGAATATGATGAACCGTGTATTCAAAGAATATTTGGATCAGTTCGTTGTTGTCTTTATTGATGATATCCTCATCTATTCCAAAAGCCGTGACGATCATGAGCACCATTTGAAGCTGGTACTCCAAAGGCTTCGTGATAACAAGCTATATGCCAAGCTGAAGAAATGCGAGTTCTGGCTTGAGGAAGTAGCATTCCTTAGGCACGTGGTGTCAAAACATAGAGTATCTGTTGACCCAGCGAAGATCGAAGCCATACAAAGTTGGGAGCAACCGAAGTCGGTAACCGAAGTACGTAGTTTTCTGGGTTTAGCTGGTTATTATCGGAGATTTGTGAAAGAATTTTCTCGAATCGCTATTTCGTTAACTCAGCTGACTCGGAAAGATACAAAATTCGTATGGAGTGAGGAATGCGAGAAAAGTTTCCAAGAGCTTAAGAGGAGACTCATTTCGGCACCTGTTTTGACAATACCATCTAGTTCGGATGGATTTGTTATCTACAGCGATGCTTCAGGCAAAGGGTTTGGATGTGTTCTCATGCAACATGGGAAAGTCATAGCCTATGCCTCGCGATAACTCAAAGAATATGAGAGGAATTATCCTACTCATGATCTAGAGTTGGCAGCAGTTGTTTTCGCGTTGAAGATCTGGAGACACTACCTGTATGGGGAGAAAGTGGAGATTTATACGGATCATAAGAGCCTTAAATATTTTTTCACCCAAAAGGAACTCAATATGCGGCAACGACGTTGGCTTGAGTTATTGAAAGATTACGACCATACCATCCAATACCATCCTGAAAAAGCGAATGTTGTAGCTGACGCATTGAGTAGAAGATCATATGCGGGTACGAGTGCGATATTATCAACGCAAAGGCCGATTTTGTATGACTTTCAAAGGACGAAGATAGAGTTAAAGGCTCCAAGTACCCACGTGATGATATCAAACATACGAGTAGAATCGACTTTAATCGATAAAGTTAAAGTTACTCAGTTTACGGACCTGGAGCTGATACGTATGAAGAAGAAAGTGCAAGAAGGTGTTATTCTAGAAGTAAGAATCGATGAAAAAGGAATACTTCGAGTCTACTCCAAACTTTGTATTCCTAATGATTCTGACTTAAAGCATAGAATCATGATGGAGGCGCACAACTCACCGTTTGTAATCCATCCTGGGAGTACCAAAATGTATCATGATCTTCGACATACATTTTGGTGGAGTAATATGAAGAGAGAGATCGCAGAGTTTATCTCGAGGTGTTTAACTTGTCAACGAGTAAAGGCGGAGCATCAAGTGCCAAAGGGTCCATTGCAACCACTTGAGATTTCAAAATGGAAGTGGGAACACATTACCATAGATTTCGTTACGGGTCTTCCCAAAGTTTCTCAAGGCATAGATGCGATTTGGGTTATTATTGATAGATTAACCAAGTATGCTCATTTCTTGCCTATACGGGAGACTTATTCCCTTGAACGTCTTACTCGTATGTATGTGAATGAGATTGTGAGATTGCATGGCATGCCAGTATCCATAGTTTCGGATCGTGACCCAAGATTCACTTCACGATTTTGGGTTAGCTTGCAGAAAGCTATGGGCACGGATTTACGATTTAGTTCAGCATACCATCCTCAAACGGACGGGCAATCAGAGAGGACTATTCAAACCCTTGAAGATCTATTAAGACTCTGTGTTCTAAATTTCAAAGGAAGTTGGGATAAGTACTTGCCACTGGTGGAATTCTCCTACAACAACAGTTATCAGGCAAGTATAGTTATGGCTCCATTTGAAGCCTTATATGGACGAAAGTGTCGTTCTCCAGTATGCTGGGACGAGGTGGGTGAAGCAATATTGTTGGGACCAGAATTGGTACGCATAACTACAGAGAAGATCCAAACAATTCGACAACGTATACAAACCGCACAGGATCGACAAAAGAGTTATGCGGATCTTCATCGAAAAGATGTAGAATTCAATATTGGGGATCATGTATTGTTACGTGTTGCACCATCGAAGGGAGTTACAAGATTTGGGAAGAGAGGAAAGCTCAATCCACGATTATTTGAGATTCTTGACCGAATAGGAAATGTGGCCTATAGACTCGCATTACCTCCAAGCATGTCTCGTGTTCATAATGTTTTTCACATATCTGTGCTTCGTAAATATGTGAAAGACCCGAACCACATAATTGAGTTAGAACCAGACGAGATAGCCGAAGATTTAACGTACGAGGAGATACCTGTTAAGATCTTGGATATGAAAGAGCATGTCCTACGCACGAAGGTTATACCACAAGTTAAGATTTTGTGGAGGAATCATGCTATTGAAGAAATGACATGAGAATTGGAATCGGAAATGAAAGCGATGTATCCTCACCTTTTCGAAACACCAGGTACGTACGTAAATTTCGGGGACAAAATTTCATAAGGAGGGGAGGTTGTAAGACCCCAACTTTTTAATGAATAAAATCGAATTTCCTCTATTGTGAATAATAAGGTGTTAATTTGATATAATACTTTGGTTATGGATGAGATGTGCAAATTTTTTAAAATAAGCAAGTGGTTATAAAATATTCATTGTTGTCGGAGAATATTCGTTTGGTCGAGGAATATTCTTTCTGTCTGGGAATATTCGTACGACGGCGCAGCCATTTGTGGGCCCCATAACAGAATAACTGTCGGATGAAGAAAATGACAAATTTGAATTTTTATAAATAACGGCGTAATCGTTACCGTTAACACTGTTAGAATACCCGGTGGGTAAAGTAAAGTAATACGCGTTGTTGTACAGTAGCACACGGTATTGCACAGTATTTTTAAATTATTGATTCTTACGTAAGAAGGCACTACTCAATAATTGTTACAGTAGTTACTGTTCAATATTTTATTTTATTGATTCAATAATTGCTACGTTGATATTTTATATTATTGTTGTTCAATAATTATCACTGCACAATATTTTCCATTATCAGATCAATAATTCATATTATTTGAATAATATTATTAGATAGCATTATTGGTAATGTCTAGAAAGTTCTATCAAAGAGAGGTTTGGTCACCTAATTGCGCGTCAGTAAAGAGAAATCCTTATCGAAAAGTCCCCTCTTTCCTGGGAACTGCCTGATTGTCATTATTGTGATTCTGTAATATTATTTGTGAATAATTAATATTGATTTATATGATAAGGAAATATTTATTTGATATGGATATAAATGATGGATTTATTTATGTAGTTATAAATAAAGGAATTAATGCTGAGGTGTTTTATTAGTATTTTGTCGAAATGAAGAACAAAATTTAGAAATTTTTATAAAATTAGTTTATTACTTGATTTTGTAAAATTTATAACTCTTTGTGTATAATGAGTTAGGAGATGAGCCATATATCAAAAGAAAGCCCTGGAAGTAATCTAAACGAAGAAATTTGAATCACCTAAAAATCCTTTGTAGATTTGTCATGGTGAATTTTTGAATGAAACTGGTCTGAAGGACTCGTAATCCGAAAAATTAGTGTTCTTGAGATATATTGCGTGAGTTATAATTTTTAATCCGATCGTTGGATCGTTGTAATTTTTTGGATATGTTATACATTTATAAGTTGAGTATATATCTACAAATTTTGAACCGTTAAAAATGAACGTATGATTTGTTATGAATTTTAAGAGGTGACTGATTTAGAAATTATTTTTATAAATGATTTTGGTGAAAATTTCTAGAAGGTGGGCCCCGCTTTTGTTTTTATTTGAAAGCATGTTCTGAATTAAAGCTTCAAATATGGTGGGCTGGAATTTTCAACTTGGCATGCGTAGGAATAAAATAAATATATTATTTTATTAATTTTGTCTCCTTTGGCGTTCTAGCATTTTTCTATAAATAGGTGCTTATGTTAGAATTGAAAATCACACCAGAAATAAGTTTTCTTTCTCTTTATATTATCGAGCGTATTTTTGTGAGTATTTAGATACTTTGAGAGTAGTTATTCAGTACAAGATTCCTTCGACTTTTCATCCGATATTCCAGTCAGAAGTACCGTTATTTTGAGGTAAGGGATGTTATTTTTTTGTTAATGATATTATTTCTTTCAATATCATTATGCCAAAATATTGGTCTGAACTTTTTATCAAATTTAAAACTTTTTGTGTCGGGATTACTATTCACGTATACGGTACTATTCACAAATACGGCACTATTCACCGAAAAATAAAATTTTCTCTTTTTCATTCCAGATATCTTTTATGGTTACTATCTTTGATTGTATCCATATTTAGATCTTTATTTTTGAATTCTACTTCACAATTGGTTATTATGGAGTATTATTAAATTTGGATAAATCGAAATATGAATCCCTAATATTTGTCCTTCTGTCTCACTGGATTCATTATTTTTTAAAATATTTTTCATCATCCTCAGTCCTTAATGGTGATACTTGATGAATATATTTGGCCTGTAGTGCAAAGATGTATGATTACCTGATAAATATCTTTGGCCTGTAGTGCAAAGATGAACAGGTGTTGAGATGAACATGACCAACTGGTGATGCAAATGAATATCTTTGGTCCGTAGTGTAAAGATGAATATTTGATTCAAGATATATATTGATTGATGTTATATGGATAAAATATTGATGATGGACTTTTAAATTCATAGATGATAGTAGATTTCATTCTCTACTTAACTCTTTTAATGAATTATTATTTCCGCTGCAGTTGATCTAAAACTTGTTGTCTATTATATTCTATCAGATTTTTCCTTGTTGAAGACTAATGATAATTTGTTGTATATTATCTTAGTCATAATATTCTTTATTGGGTTAGTTGAGCTTACCCTTTTCCTTCTTGTTCCATTTTTTTTCTCAGGATGTGAGAATATAGCAGGAACTAGCTGGGGTATGGAGTGATGGTTCTAAAAAGTTGTTTTAGCAGTCCTCACTATTTTTATAAAATAGTGTATCAATAATTATATTGAGGACTCCTTTTGAGTTTTAATACTGTCTATTAGACAATATTTGTATTTAAACTCACAGTTTATGTGTTGTCATATTTTACACGATAATTGTAGTAATGAAGTTGTATTTATTTCTGTACCATATATTTGGCGACTCAGAATGGGTGATGTATACCTATTTTGGAGGCGTCGCACACGATGTCTACTATCTTTTACGATTTAAAAGTTAATCGTCAATATTTTATCTCTGTAACATCAATAAATATTTCATGTTCATAATTATGCAAATCAACAGTTTATCTTTACACTACGGGCCAAATATATTCATTTGTATCACCAATGGTCATTATCATGTCAAACACCAGTCCATCTTTGTATTACGCCCAAAGAGAACTTTCACAACAATTATTTATTTGTAATACCAAATGTCATAATTATACTGATAAACAATTCCTGGTCATAATCATACCAATCAACGGTCCATCTTTGCACTACGGGTCAAAGATAACTTTTCATCTCAATTTAAGTCTGAGAATTATGACAATGATATAAAGGATGAATAGAAATAATAAGAACAATAAGATCAAAAATAAAGTTTAGAGATTTATAATTTAATTTATCCAGAGTCCAAGAATGTTCAAATTGTCAACATGATATCCAAAATTTTGATTATAGTTCAAGAATAGAATAAATAAGGTTCACAATTCAACTATAACGTGTGAAACGCAATAGGAAGTTTCAGGTGAAAGGATATTAGATGAATAGCAAACTATTAAGGAAGTTCTAGCAGTACTTCTACAGGGACCAGGGAATCCGACCGGTCCAAATTTTTTAATTTTTTTTTGCTTTGACTCCTAAAAAATATATAGTATTTTTTTTCAATTGGAAATTTTACAAAATTCAGTAATTTTGGTACAATTTGGATACATATAAAAAACAGCGTTATACAGTCTGTGCAACACTTCTTTTTATATATATCCAAATTACACCAAAATCACTGTATTTTGTAAAAAGTTCAATTGAAAAAATATTATACATTTTTTTGGGAGTGAAAGCAAAAAATAAAAATAAAAATAAATTTGGACCGGTCGCTAGACCGGTTGTTATCCCCTGGTCGCCCAAGACTTATTGAAGATCTAAATAGTTTAGGTATTTTGTAATCAATTTAGTTGAAAAAAATATTATACAATTTTTTGGGAGTGAAGGCAAAAAAAATAAAAAAAAAATAAATTTGGACAGGTCGAGACCGATTGGAATCCCCCGGTCGCCCAAGACTTATTTAAGATCTAAATAGTTTAGGTATTATCTACACTCAAAGTATGTTTATACTCAAAAAAATAATCACAATATTATAGAAGAATAATTTTGTGTTTCTGGTATAAGTTTCGTTGCTCAATTGAGCAACCTATTTATAGGAAAATGGTTAGCACACGTTTGACAATTGTGCAAACTAAGCACACAGATCGCGAAAATTGTTTGATCGTCTAATTTTTTTTAAAATAATATAATATTCTAATAAAATAGATAACTTTATATATAATATAATATATTCTAATAAAATAAATGTGACGCCCCCAAAATAGGTATACATCACCCATTCTGAGTCGTCAAATACATGGTACAGAATTCAAATACAACTTAATAATACAACTGTCGTGTAAAATACGACAAAATATAAACTGAGAGTTTTAAAACGAATATTGTCTCCTAGACAGTATTCAACTCAAATGGAGTCCTCAATACAATTATTATTATACTATTTCATAGAATAGTGAGGACTACTAATGCAAATATCTGGACTGTCACTCCATTCCCCGACTAGTCCCAACTATATTATCATTTCCTGAAGAGAACAATGAAAGCAAAGGGTGAGCTCAACTAGCCTAGTAAGAAATATTATGACTAAGATAATGCAGAATAAATTATCGTTAGCCTTCAACAGTGTTAAACTGATAAAATATAATAAACATCAAGTTTAACTGCAGCGGAACAAGCAATCCATTAGAAGAGTCAAGTAGAGCATGATATCTACTGTAAGACCCCAACTTATTAATAAATAAAATTAAATTTTCTCTATTTATTATTTTGAAATAGAAAGGGTTGATTTGATTAATGTGGTTAGTTATGGGTAAAATGCGCAAATATTTCAAATAAGCAAGTGGTTATAAAATATTCATTTTTGATCGGTGAATATTCGTTTAGTCGTGGAATATTCTTGCTGTCGGGGAATATTCGTACGACAGCGCAGCCTTGTTTGGGCCCCAGAACGGAAAGCGATTGGATGAAGAAAACGATAAGTATAAGTTGTTTATAATTAACGGCGTAGTTGTTACCGTTAATACTGTTGGAATACCTGGTGGTTAAAATACAGTAGCACACGGTATTGCACCAATTATTGATTCTTACGAAGGAAGGCACTACTCAATAATTGTTACAGTAGTTACTGTTTAATATTTTATTTTATTGATTCAATAATTGTTACATTGATATTTTATATTATTGTTGTTTCAATAATTGTCACTGCACAGTATTTTCCATTATCAGATCAATAATTCATATTATTTGAATAATATTATTAGATAACATTATTGGCAATGTCTAGAAAGTTCTGTCGAATGAGAGGTTTGGTCATCTAATTACGCGTCAGTAAGGAGAAATTCTTATTGAAAAGCCCCATTTTTCCTGTGAACGGCCTGGTTGTCATAAATGTGATTCTGTAATATTATTTGTGAATAATTAATTATTGATTCATATGATAAGGAAATATTTATTTTATGTGGATATAAATGAGGGACATATTTTTATGGTTAAAAATGAAGGAGTTAATGTTGAGGTTTTTATCAGTATTTTTGTCGGAATGGAGGTATTAAAAATCAGAATTTTTGAGATATTTTGCGGGGATTATAATTTTTAATCAGACCATTGGATCGTGATAATTTTTGGATATGTTATACATATATAAGTTGAGTATGTGTCCACAAATTTTGAACCGTTAAAAATGAACGTATGATTTATTATGAATTTTACGAGATGACTGGTTCAGAGATTGTTGAATTTTCAGAGTTTATCATTTTGGTAAAAAAATATAGAATTGGTGGGCCCCACTCTTGGTTGGTGAAGAATTGTACTGAAATTTTTATTCAAATGTGGTAGGCTTGAATAGTAGCAGGTAAAGCCATCAGGTTGCAGGTTAAGTCTATTTCGGCGTGCTAATATTTTCCTATAAATAGAGGGCTAAGTTAGAATTGAAAATCACACCAGAAACATGTTTTCTCTCTTTCTTTTTCTAGATTATTGAGTGTATTTTGTAAGTATTTAGATGCTTTGAGAGTTTCTATTCATCAGAGCAAGTTTCTTTCAACCTTATACCGGTATTCCGACCAGAAGTACTGATATTTTAAGGTAAGGGATATTATTTTCTTCTTAAATGATATTATTTTCTTCAATATCATTATGCTGAAATATTGATATGAGTTTTTTTTTTATCAAATTTGGAACTTTTTGTGTCGGGATTACTATTCACGTATACGTTACTATTCACGTATACGGCACTATTCACGAATACGACACTATTCACCGAAAAATAAAATTTTTCTCTTTTTGTCCAAGATATCTATTAAGGTTACTATCTTTGATTGTATCCATGTTTTGATCTTTATTTTTGAATTCTGCTTCACAATTGATTATTATGAAGTATTATTGATCTTGAAAAAATTGTTATACGAATCCCTACTATTTGTCCTCTTGTCTCACTGGATTCGTTTTCTTTAAGATATTTTTTATCATCCTCAGTCCTAAATGATGATATTACTGAATATCTTTGGCCTGTAGTGCAAAGATGTATGATTACCTGATGAATATCTTTGGCCTGTAGTGCAAAGATGAACAGGTGTTGAGATGAACATGATCGACTGGTGATACAAATGAATATCTTTGGCCTGTAGTGCAAAGATGAATATTTGGTTAAAGATGATTATTAATTGATGTTACAGGGATAAAATATTGATGATGGACTTTTAAATCTTAGAAGATAGTAGAATTCATTCTCTACTTGACTCTTCTAATGGTTTGCTGTTTCCGCTGTAGTTGTTGATCTAAAACTTGTTGTCGATTATATTCTATCAGATTTTTCCCTGTTGAATACTAATGATAATTTGTTGTATATAATCTTAGTCATAATATTCTTTACTGGGCTAGTTGAGCTCACCCTTTTCCTTTTTGTTCCATTTTTCTTCTCAGGAGGTGAGAACATAGCAGGATCTAGTCGGGGTATGGAGTGATGGTTCTAGAAAGATGTATTAGCAGTCCTCACTATTTCTGTTAAATAGTGTTTGAATAATTGTAATGAGGACTTATTTGAGTGTGAATATTGTCTAGAAGATAATATTTATATTTAAACTCACAGTATGTGTTGTCATATTTTGCATGACAATTGTATTATTGAAGTTATAGTTTGTTTTTTTGTACCATGTATTTGGCCACTCAGAATGGGTGTTGTATACCTATTTTGGGGGCGTCACAGTTGGTATCAGAGCTTAGGAATATGATCCCTGGCTGAGATGTGAGACAAGAACTAGGAGGGAAGAGACGGGGAATTCCTTCCCTAGTATGACCTGACTAAGTTTATTTGGTGTTTATTTGGTCGGTCAGAGTATATGGATAATATATGACATGACTATTAACCCTTGTTTTATGGAAGTATTTAAGAATGGCAGCTGAGAACGTTAATAATGGAGTAAATCAGACTGTGGAGACACCTTTGATCACCACCCAGGGGAACGTGCAACAGGAAGGCAATATTCCTCCTATAAACAACGTTACCGAGCAAACTATGAATGATGGAATGTTTAGGAGCTTTTTACAGTTTATGCAAAATCAGACGAGGGAGACTCGTGTACAGAATACGGGTGAAAATGATAACAACGCGCGGTTTGTCACAGCCAAGCAGTTCAAAGAATTGGGACCACCAGAATTTAAGGGAAAGCCTGATCCGATCATGGCGAAAACGTGGGTCAAGCAAATTATCAAGATATTCGATGTCTTGGAATGCACGGAGGAACAGAAGGTTCCATTCGCCACCTTTATGTTCCGCTGTGAGGCAGACTACTGGTGGGAGTCTGTGAAGCGTACCCAGCCTGACGCACTCAACATGTCTTGCGAAACATTTCAGAAACTGTTCAATGACAAGTACTTTTCTGAAAGTATTCGTCATATGAAGGAGGTGGAGTTTATCAGACTGGAACAAAATAACATGACGGTGTCCCAGTTGTGACGCCCCCAAAATTAGGTATACATCACCCATCTTGGGTCGTCAGATACATAGTACAGAATACAAATACAACTTAATAATACAACTGTCGGGTACAATACGACAAAACATAAACTGTGAGTTTGAATACAAATATTATCTTCTAGAGAGTATTCATACTCAAAAAGAGTCCTCATTATATTTATTAACACACCATTACATAGAATAGTGAGGACTACTAACTAATACTATCATTCGGACCATCACTCCGTACCCCGACTTGTCCCAGCTACGTTCTCATTTCCTGAAGAGAACAGTGAAAGAAAGGGTGAGCTCAACTAGCCCAGTAAGAAATATTATGACTAAGATAATGCAGAATAAATTATCATTAGCCTTCAACAATGTTAAACTGATAAAATATAATAGACATCAAGTTTAACTGTAGCGGAACAAGCAATCCATTAAAAGAGTCAAGTAGAAAATAAACTCTACTATCTTTATGATTTAAAAGATTTTCCAACACTTTGATCGCTGAGACTCAGCTTAATAAAATAATCCACATCATCGAATCACCCCTGCACTACGGCCAAGGATATTCGTATATTCATTAATGGTCATGATCATGCCAACAACTGTCCATCAATGCACTACGGGCCAATGAGGACTTTTACCACATCATTTGTAACATTACGGTCATGATTACACCGAATAATCCCTGGTCATAATCATACCAAGTCCATCTATGCACTACAGGCCACAGATGACTTTCAACATTTTATAAACATGAGGATGATGACAATGATATAAGAATTCAATAAAACAAGTTCAAGAATTAATTTATCCAAGAATTAACAACGTCCAAATTGTCAACATGATACTACTTTGTGGAGTAAAATTCAAGAATGATCAGGAGAATATTTTCATGAATAGATACTGGATGAAACGCAATTATCAAGGATATTTCACAAATTTCATGGAGTATAGAAGTCAAAACTTAACCAACTGAGTACAATAAAGAATGGAATAACAAAAAAAATCACCATGCATGCGATAGACCGCACAAACAGGTTATTCCAACAGAATAATAAATAATGGAACCAGGTCCGGCGTAAACGCACAGACAGGATATTCCGACAGAATAATAAATAATGGAACCAGGTCCGGCGTAAACGCACAGACAGGATATTCCGACAGAATAATAAAGAACAGTATAAATAATGGAACCAGGTCCGGTGTAAAACACACAGACAGGATATTCCAACAGAATAATAATAAAGACGGAACCAGGTCCGGTGTAAAACACACAGACAGGATGTTCCAACAGAATAATAATAAAAACGGAACCAGGTCCGGTGTAAAACACACAGACAGGATGTTCCAACAGAATAATAGAAGAATGTCACCAAGTATAGGGTATTCCGCATATACAGGTTATTCCAACAGAATAATAAAGAAATGGAATAACAGAAATTCTCTTCATGAATACAAAAGAATAATATCCCTTACCGTTTTAAAGAAGAGCTGAAGTAAGGAAGTAGTTAAGTAGCAGAATACTCTTCTTCTCTCTCTCTATAGTTTCTCTCTATAGTTTCTCTCTCTAGAGTTCAGTGAATTCGTAAGAAATAATGAAGGAATGAGCTGCTATTTATAAAAAAATAGAATGCATAGTAACTAATCCATGAACGGTCCAGATTGATTACTTTAATCTGACGGTCCATATTTAAAGAAAAATCTTTTAAATAAAATAAAATATATTCTATTTATAGAATAACTTTAATAAAGTATTTTGTTTTATATAAAAAGATGTTTCTGTTTTATTACGTTAATAATACGAATAAAACAAAACGTCATTATCGCTAAATAATTCATATTATTAACTGACAATAATAGAATCAAACTGAGTGACTTCTCACATAAGCATTAATAATCAATACCGTGTGCTACTATGCAACCACACGTATTACTGTACTTTTACTACCGAGTAGTTCAACAGTAACAATGGTAAAATTTCCGCCGTTATTTTTATAGAAAGATAATTCTGTCGTTTTCTCAATCCGACAATAATTCCGTTGTGGGGTCCACCAATGATTGTGCCGTCGTACGAATATTCCCCGACAAAAAGAATATTCTCCGACCAAACGAATATTTTATAACAACTTGCTTACTTTGCAAAATTTATAAATATTACCCACAACTATAACATTATATCAAATTAACTCCATAATATTCAAAAATGATATTTATAGAAAATTCATCTTTATTTATAAAAGTTGGGGTCTTACAACCTCCCCTTCTTATGAAATTTCGCCCTCGAAATTAGGGTACGTACCTGGTATGTCGAAGAGGTAAGGATACCTTGATTTCATTTCTGATTCTAACTCCCAAGTCATTTCCTCAACATCGTGGTTTCTCCACAAAACTTTGACTTGAGGTATAACCTTGGAGCGTAGAATATGTTCCTTCTTATCCAAGATTTGAACAGGAACTTCTTCATACGTCAAATCCTCCGCTATTTCGTCCGGTTCTAACTCAATAATGTGGTTCGGGTCTTCCACATATTTGCGTAACATGGATATGTGAAAAACGTTATGAACACGAGACATACTTGGCGGTAAAGCGAGTCTATAAGCCACAGTTCCTACTCGATCGAGGATTAAAAATGGACCGATGAATCGAGGATTTAGCTTTCCTCTCTTTCCAAATCTCGTAACTCCTTTCCATGGAGCAACACGTAAGAACACATGATCTCCTACATCAAATTCCACGTCCTTTCGATGAAGATCAGCATAACTCTTTTGTCGATCTTGTGAGGTTTTTATACGTTGTCGGATCGTTTGAATCTTTTCTGTAGTCATACGTACCAACTCCGGTCCCAACAACGTTGCTTCGCCCACCTCATCCCAGCATACTGGAGAACGACATTTTCTTCCATACAATGCTTCGAATGGAGCCATGCCAATACTTGCTTGATAACTGTTGTTGTAGGAAAACTCCACCAATGGTAAGAACTTGTCCCAACTTCCCTTGAAGTCAAAGACACAGAGTCTTAATAGATCTTCAAGAGTTTGAATAGTCCTCTCTGATTGTCCGTCCGTCTGAGGATGATATGCTGAACTAAATCGTAACTCCGTGCCCATAGCTTTTTGTAAACTAACCCAAAATCGTGAAGTGAATCTTGGGTCTCGATCAGAAATTATGGATACTGGCATACCATGCAGTCTTACAATCTCGTTTATGTACATACGAGCAAGACGTTCAAGTGTATAAGTTTCTCGTATCGGTAAGAAATGAGCAGACTTGGTCAATCTATCAACAATGACCCAAATCGCATCAATACCTTGAGAAACCCTAGGAAGACCGGTAACGAAATCCATGGTAATGTGCTCCCACTTCCATTCTGGAATTTCAAGTGGTTGCAATGGACCTTTTGGTACTTGATGCTCCGCTTTGACTCGTTGACAAGTTAGACACCTTGAGATAAACAACGCTATCTCTCTCTTCATATTGCTCCACCAAAATGTATGACGAAGATCATGATACATTTTGGTACTTCCAGGATGGATTGCAAACGGTGTGTTGTGCGCCTCCATCATGATTTCATACTTTAAATCAGGGTTGTTAGGAACACAAAGTCTGGAGTTGACTCGAAGTATTCCTTCTTCATCGATTCTTGCTTCCGGCATAACACCTTCTTGCACTTTCTTCCTCATACGCATCAGCTCCAGGTCTGTAGCTTGAGCAGCTTTAACTTTATCGATTAAATTCGGTTCTACTCGTATATTCGCCATCATCACATGGGTCCCTGGAGTCTTCAACTCTATCTCCATCCTTTGCAAGTCACACAAAATGGGCCTTTGCGTTGTTAATATTGCACTTGTACCCGCATATGATCTTCTACTCAATGCGTCAGCTACCACGTTCGCTTTTCCAGGATGGTATTGAATGGTATGATCATAATCTTTCAACAGTTCAAGCCAACGTCGTTGTCGCATGTTGAGTTCCTTTTGAGTGAAGAAATATTTGAGGCTTTTATGATCCGTAAAGATCTCCACTTTCTCCCCATACAAGTAATGCCTCCAAATTTTAAGTGCAAAGACAACAGCTGCCAACTCTAGATCATGAGTAGGATAATTCCTCTCATATTCCTTGAGTTGTCTTGATGCATAGGCTATGACTTTTCCATGTTGCATGAGAACACATCCCAACCCTTTGCTCGAAGCATCACTGTAGATGACAAATCCCTCCGAGCCAGATGGTATTGTTAGAACAGGTGCTGAAATGAGTCTCCTCTTGAGTTCTTGAAAACTCTGCTCACATTCTTCGCTCCAACCAAACTTTGTATCTTTCCGAGTCAGCTGAGTTAATGGAGTAGCGATTCGAGAAAATCCTTCCACGAATCTCCGATAATAACCAGCTAAACCAAGAAAGCTACGTACCTCGGTCACTGATTTAGGTTGCTCCCAGCTTTGAATAGCTTCAATCTTTGCCGGGTCAACCGATATTCCACGACTTGATACTACGTGCCCAAGGAATGCTACCTCCTCCAGCCAGAACTCGCATTTCTTCAACTTGGCATAAAGCTTGTATTCACGAAGCTTTTGGAGTACCAGCCTCAAGTGTTGCTCATGATCTTCACGGCTTTTGGAATAAATAAGGATGTCATCAATAAAGACGACCACAAAGTGATCCAAATATTCCTTGAATACCCGGTTCATCATATCCATGAAGGCAGCAGGAGCATTAGTCAATCCAAAGGACATGACTAGGAATTCATAATGCCCGTACCGAGTTCTAAAAGCCGTCTTTGGAATATCCTCAGTTCTAACCTTCAGCTGATGATATCCAGAACGAAGATCGATCTTTGAAAAGAATTGTGCTCCTTGCAACTGGTCAAACAGGTCATCAATACGTGGCAATGGGTACCTGTTTTTGATGGTGACATGATTCAACTCCCGATAATCAATACAAAGTCGCATACTTCCATCTTTCTTCTTCACGAACAGAACAGGAGCACCCCAAGGAGAAGTACTAGGACGAATAAAACCAATGTCTAACAATTCCTGCAGTTGGGTCTTTAACTCCTGAAGTTCAATAGGAGCCATTCGATATGGGGCTTTGGAAATGGGTTTTGTACCGGGTTCAAGGTCGATACAAAATTCAATTTCACGCTCTGGGGGTAGGCCAGGAAGTTCTTCAGGGAATACGTCAGGGAATTTATTAACAATAGAAATATCATTCAAAACTGACGTATTTTTGTTTAGATCTGTGACATGAGCTAAGAAAGCTTGACATCCGTTTTTCAATAAACGAATAGCTTTATGGCTTGAGATGACAGCGATTGATTTTAATGGTTTGGTTGCTTGAATTCGCATAATAGGTCGATTAGGAATATGAAA
Organism: Panax notoginseng; assembly: GCA_016801055.1. Classification (NCBI taxonomy): domain Eukaryota; kingdom Viridiplantae; phylum Streptophyta; class Magnoliopsida; order Apiales; family Araliaceae; genus Panax; species Panax notoginseng. The sequence continues at coordinate 142,498,275 of CM029021.1, forward strand.
GCTAACAACCTTACGAAAACAATCAATTTTTGCATGATGAGTAGTTAACCAATCAATCCCTAGAATCACGTCAAATGCAAGTATTTTTAATGAAATAAGATCGACAGGTAATGTGTGGGTACCAACTTGAACCAAACAAGACTTATAAACCGTGGATGTAATGAAGGTTTCTCCCAATGGAGTTTCAACTGCTAAGTCAAAGTCTAATTTCTCCGGAATCAAATTTAATCGATGAGCGCAAGTAGGAGAAATAAAAGAATGGGTTGAACCGGTATCAAATAAAGTATAGACTTCGTTAGAGTTTATGATAAGCTTACCCGTGATGACCTCATTCGGGTTCCTTGCGTTCTGGGAGGTCACAACAAACGCTCTCCCTTGCACAACCGGTTTTGACTTTTCTGGGACGGCCTTTGGTGCCTCCATCCTAGCTGAATTTGTCTTCGGTAAACGACAAAATCGGGCTAAATGACCTTCTCTTCCACAATTATAACATGCTTTGGACGGCATCGCGCAGTTTGGACTGATGTGCCCCTCCCCTCCGCATTTGAAACATATGATAGGTGGTCGTTCTCCTTCCTTAACGACAGGTGCTGGTGCTGACGTCTTTCCATCATTGTTGAATCTCCTCTTCTTGAAATGTCCATTCTTATTGTTTTGGCCCTGATTACCACCGAAGTGGTTACCATTTCTGGCCTGTTGATTCCCTCCACGCTTGTTGTCACCGCTTCGATGACTGCTCTCACTGGTATTATCATTTTGCCGGCTGCTCTCTTTTGGTTGCGTTATCTCGTTATCGCGCTCCACCAACTGAGCCCTATTTACAACATCTGAATACAAACACAGTTTATGAGAAACAAGATGTTGACGTATCTCCGGCTTCAAACCTCTTAAAAACATCCGCGTCATTCTTTCTTCATTATCCACCAGGTGGGACGCAAACCGGGATAACTCCGCAAATTTTGCCTCGTACTGCGACACGGTCATATTATTCTGCTCCAATTTGATGAACTCCACCTCCTTCATGTGACGAATACTCTCGGGAAAGTATTTGTCGTTAAACAGCTCTTGAAACTTCTCCCAAGACATCTTCAGTGCGGCAGGTTGAGTACGCTTTATCGATTCCCACCAGTAATCTGCCTCTCCTCGCAACATAAAGGCGGCAAAGGGAACCTTTTGCTCCTCGGAGCAACCCAAGACATCAAATATCTTGGTGATCTGCTTTATCCATGTTTCAGCTACAAGTGGTTTGGGTTCTCCCTTAAACTCCGGTGGTCCCAGCTCCTTAAACTGTTTAGCGGTGACCGCCTGAGAGTTTCCAGTATTTCCACCTACGTTGTGGACAGGAGCCGCTTTCACCTGTTGTTGCATGAATTGCATAAAGCCTCTGAACATTTGATCATTCATCATTTGGTCAGTGTTGTTGTTTGCATGAGGATTGTCACCTTCCTGATGCACATTATCCTGATTATTGATATGTGGTGAATCAACAGTCGTCTGTGCTCCATTGCTATTCTCAACATTCTCAGATGCCATTTTCAGATACTGCCACAAAATAAAAATTAATTGATATGTCATATATTATCCTTATATTATGACCGACCAATTAAATACCATGCAAATAAACTTAGGTATGTCATACTAGCGAAGGAATTCCCCGTCTCTCCCCTCCTAGTTCTATTCTCACATCTTAGCCAGGGATCATATCCCTAAGCTCTGATACCAACTGTGACGCCCCCAAAATTAGGTATACATCACCCATCTTGGGTCGTCAGATACATAGTACAGAATACAAATACAACTTAATAATACAACTGTCGTGTACAATACGACAAAACATAAACTGTGAGTTTGAATACAAATATTATCTTCTAGAGAGTATTCATACTCAAAAGGAGTCCTCATTACATTTATTAACACACCATTACATAGAATAGTGAGGACTACTAACTAATACTATCATTCGGACCATCACTCCGTACCCCGACTTGTCCCAGCTACGTTCTCATTTCCTGAAGAGAACAGTGAAAGAAAGGGTGAGCTCAACTAGCCCAGTAAGAAATATTATGACTAAGATAATGCAGAATAAATTATCATTAGCCTTCAACAATGTTAAACTGATAAAATATAATAGACATCAAGTTTAACTGTAGCGGAACAAGCAATCCATTAAAAGAGTCAAGTAGAAAATAAACTCTACTATCTTTATGATTTAAAAGATTTTCCAACACTTTGATCGCTGAGACTCAGCTTAATAAAATAATCCACATCATCGAATCACCCCTGCACTACGGCCAAGGATATTCGTATATTCATTAATGGTCATGATCATGCCAACAACTGTCCATCAATGCACTACGGGCCAATGAGGACTTTTACCACATCATTTGTAACATTACGGTCATGATTTACCGAATAATCCCTGGTCATAATCATACCAAGTCCATCTATGCACTACAGGCCACAGATGACTTTCAACAGAATATAAACATGAGGATGATGACAATGATATAAGAATTCAATAAAACAAGTTCAAGAATTAATTTATCCAAGAATTAACAACGTCCAAATTGTCAACATGATACTACTTTGTGGAGTAAAATTCAAGAATGATCAGGAGAATATTTTCATGAATAGATACTGGATGAAACGCAATTATCAAGGATATTTCACAAATTTCATGGAGTATAGAAGTCAAAACTTAACCAACTGAGTACAATAAAGAATGGAATAACAAAAAAAATCACCATGCATGCGATAGACCGCACAACAGGTTATTCCAACAGAATAATAAATAATGGAACCAGGTCCGGCGTAAACGCACAGACAGGATATTCCGACAGAATAATAAATAATGGAACCAGGTCCGGCGTAAACGCACAGACAGGATATTCCGACAGAATAATAAAGAACAGTATAAATAATGGAACCAGGTCCGGTGTAAAACACACAGACAGGATATTCCGACAGAATAATAATAAAGACGGAACCAGGTCCGGTGTAAAACACACAGACAGGATGTTCCAACAGAATAATAATAAAAACGGAACCAGGTCCGGTGTAAAACACACAGACAGGATGTTCCAACAGAATAATAGAAGAATGTCACCAAGTATAGGGTATTCCGCATATACAGGTTATTCCAACAGAATAATAAAGAAATGGAATAACAGAAATTCTCTTCTTGAATACAAAAGAATAATATCCCTTACCGTTTTAAAGAAGAGCTGAAGTAAGGAAGTAGTTAAGTAGCAGAATACTCTTCTTCTCTCTCTCTATAGTTTCTCTCTATAGTTTCTCTCTCTAGAGTTCAGTGAATTCGTAAGAAATAATGAAGGAATGAGCTGCTATTTATAAAAAAATAGAATGCATAGTAACTAATCCATGAACGGTCCAGATTGATTACTTTAATCTGACGGTCCATATTTAAAGAAAAATCTTTTAAATAAAATAAAATATATTCTATTTATAGAATAACTTTAATAAAGTATTTTGTTTTATATAAAAAGATGTTTCTGTTTTATTACGTTAATAATACGAATAAAACAAAACGTCATTATCGCTAAATAATTCATATTATTAACTGACAATAATAGAATCAAACTGAGTGACTTCTCACATAAGCATTAATAATCAATACCGTGTGCTACTATGCAACCACACGTATTACTGTACTTTTACTACCGAGTAGTTCAACAGTAACAATGGTAAAATTTCCGCCGTTATTTTTATAGAAAGATAATTCTGTCGTTTTCTCCATCCGACAATAATTCCGTTGTGGGGTCCACCAATGATTGTGCCGTCGTACGAATATTCCCCGACAAAAAGAATATTCTCCGACCAAACGAATATTTTATAACAACTTGCTTACTTTGCAAAATTTATAAATATTACCCACAACTATAACATTATATCAAATTAACTCCATAATATTCAAAAATGATATTTATAGAAAATTCATCTTTATTTATAAAAGTTGGGGTCTTACACCAGTACGAGGCGAAGTTTGCAGAGTTATCCAGGTTTGCACCTCATTTGGTCGAAAATGAGGAACGAATGACAAGGATGTTTATGAGAGGTCTAAAACCCGAGATTCGGCAATATCTTGTCGCTCATAAATTTTCTTTATATTCAGATGTTGTAAACAGGGCTCAATTATTAGAGTGAGATAATGAGTATGTGCAACCGAGGGACCACAACCAGGGTCATACAGGTGGCGGCAGTCATCGAAGCAATGAAAACCAGCAGTGAGAAAAACATTTGGACAAAAGCGGTAACCACTCTAGTGGTAATCGTGGCCGTGATAATAGAAGGAGCGAGTCGGGAGGAGATTTCAAGAAGAGAAGGTACAATAATGATAACGCGAAGACGTCAGGACAAACATCAACTGCTTTTAAGGGAGGAAAACGAGCACCGGTCGTTTGTTACAAATGCGGGAAGGAGGGACACATCAGCCTAAACTGCCCACAACAGTTCAAGGTATGTTATAACTGTGGAAAGGAAGGTCATATAGCTAAAGATTGTCTTGTTGCGAAACCAAGTTCAACGGGGATAGTGACTTCGAAGGTTGTTCCGGACAAGTCAAAGTCGGTGGTTCCTGAAAGGGCGTTTGTCGTGACTACCCAAAACGCGAGGAACCCAAACGAGATGATCACGGGTAAGCTAATCATAAACTCTTGCAAAGTTTATACCTTATTAGAAACCGGTTCTACCCATTCTTTTATCTCTCCTGCTTGTGCTCAACGTTTTAAACTTGGCTCCGGAGAAATTAGACTTTGACCTATCTGTAGAGACTCCGTTAGGAGAAACTTTCATTACATCTACAGTTTATAAATCTTGCTTAATCCAATTTGGCATAATCACATTACCTGTTGACCTTATCTCTTTAAAGATACTTGCTTTTGATGTGATTTTAAGAATTGATTGGTTAACTACTCATCATGCCAAAATTGATTGTTTTCGTAAGGTTGTTAGTTTTCATATTCCTAACCAACCTGTTATGCGAATTCAAGCAACCAAACCACTAAAATTAATCGCTGTCATATCAAGCCATAAAACCATTCGTTTATTGAAAAACGGATGTCAAGCTTTCGTAGCTCATGTTATGGACTTGAACAAAAACATGTCAGATTTAAATAATATTTCTGTTGTTAGTAAATTTTCTGACGTATTTCCTGAAGAACTTCCCGGTCTACCCCCAGAACGTGAAGTTGAATTCTTTATTGACCTTGAACCTGGTACAAAGCCCATTTCTAAAACCCCATATCGAATGGCTCTTATTGAACTTCAGGAGTTAAAGGTTCAACTTCAGGAGTTGTTGGACATCGGTTTTATTCGTCCTAGTACATCTCCTTGGGGTGCTCCTGTGTTATTTGTAAAGAAGAAAGATGGGAGTATGCGACTTTGTATCGACTACCGAGAATTGAATCATGTCACTATCAAGAATAGGTATCCGCTACCTCGCATTGATGACCTATTTGACCAGTTGCAAGGAGCACAATTCTTTTCAAAGATCGATCTTCGTTCTGGATATCATCAGCTGAAGATTAAAATTGAGGATATTCCAAAGACTGCCTTCAGAACTCTGTACGGGCATTATGAATTCTTAGTCATATCTTTTGGATTGACTAATGCTCCTGCTGTTTTCATGGATATGATGAACCGTGTATTCAAAGAATATTTAGATCAGTTCGTTGTTGTCTTTATTGATGACATCCTCATCTATTCCAAAAGTCGTGAAGATCATGAGCGCCATTTGAAGCTGGTACTGCAAAGGCTTCGTGAAAATAAGCTATATGCCAAATTGAAGAAATGCGAGTTCTGGCTTGAGGAAGTAGCATTCCTTGGGCACGTGGTGTCAAAACATAGAGTATCTGTTGACCCGGCGAAGATTGAAGCCATACAAAGTTGGGAGCAACTGAAGTTGGTGACCGAAGTGCGTAGCTTTCTGGGCTTAGCTGGGTATTACCGGAGATTCGTGGAAGGATTTTCTAGAATCGCTACTCCGTTAACTCAGCTGACTCAGAAGGATACAAAATTCGGTTGGAGCGAGCATTATGAGAAGAGTTTTCAAGAACTCAAGAGGAGACTCATTTCGGCACCTGTTCTGACAATATCATCTGGTTCGGATAGATTTGTTATCTACAGTGATGCTTCAGGCAAAGGGTTAGGATGTGTTCTCATGCAACATGGGAAAGTCATAGCCTATGCCTCGCGACAACTCAAAGAATATGAGAGATATTATCCTACTCATGATTTGGAGTTGGCAGCAGTCGTTTTCGCGTTGAAGATTTGGAGACACTACCTGTATAGGGAGAAAGTAGATCTCTATACGGATCATAAAAGCCTCAAATATTTCTTTACCCAAAAGGAACTCAACATGCGGCAACGACGTTGGCTCGAGCTGTTGAAAGATTACGATCATACCATCCAATATCATCCTGGAAAAGCGAACGTAGTAGCTGACACATTGAGTAAAAGATCATACGTGGGTACGAGTGCAATGGTGTTAACACAAAGGCCCATTTTGTATGATTTGCAAAGGATGAAGATAGAGATGAAGGCTCCAAGTACCCACATGATGATATCAAATATACGAGTAGAACCGACTTTAATTGATAAAGTTAAAGCCGCTCAAGCTACGGACATAGAGCTGATACGTATGAAGAAGAAAGTGCAAGAAGGTGCTATTCCAGAAGCAAGAATCGATGAAGAAGGAATACTTCGAGTCAACTCCAGACTTTGTGTTCCTAACAATTTTGACTTGAAGTATAGAATAATGATGGAGGCACACAACACACCATTTGCAATCCATCCTGGGAGTACCAAAATGTATCACGATTTTCGACATACATTTTGGTGGAGTAATATGAAAAGAGAGATCGCGGAGTTTATCTCGAGGTGTTTAACTTGTTAACATGTAAAGGCGGAGCATCAAGTGCCAAAGGGTCCATTGCAACCACTTGAGATCCCGAAATGGAAGTGGGAACACATTACTATGGATTTCGTTACAGGTCTTCCCAAGGTTTCTCAAGGCATAGATGCGATTTGGGTCATTGTTGATAGATTAACCAAGTCTGCTCATTTCTTGCCTATACGTGAGACTTATTCCCTTGAACGTCTTTCTCGTATGTACGTGAATGAGATTATGAGATTGCATGGCATGCCAGTATCCATAGTTTCGGATCGTGACCCAAGATTCACTTCACGATTTTGGGTTAGCTTGCAGAAAGCTATGGGCACGGATTTACGATTTAGTTCAGCATACCATCCTCAAACGGATGGGCAATCAGAGAGGACTATTCAAACCCTTGAAGATCTATTAAGACTCTGTGTTCTAGATTTCAAAGGAAGTTGGGATAAGTACTTGCCACTGGTGGAATTCTCCTACAACAACAGTTATCAGGCAAGTATAGGTATGGCTCCATTTGAAGCCTTATATGGACGAAAGTGTCGTTCTCCAGTATGCTGGGACGAGGTGGGTGAAGCAACATTGTTGGGACCAGAATTGGTACGCATAACTACAGAGAAGATCTAAATAATTCGACAACGTATACAAACCGCACAGGATCGACAAAAGAGTTATGCGGATCTTCATCGAAAGGATGTAGAATTCAATATTGGGGATCATGTATTGTTACGTGTTGTACCATGGAAGGGAGTTACAAGATTTGTGAAGAGAGGAAAGCTCAATCCACGATTATTTGAGATTCTTGACCGAATAGAAAATGTGGCCTATAGACTAGCATTACCTCCAAGCATGTCTCGTGTTCATAATATTTTTCACATATCTGTGCTTCGTAAATATGTGAAAGACCCGAACCACATAATTGAGTTAGAACCAGACGAGATAGCCGAAGATTTAACGTACGAGGAGGTACCTGTTAAGATCTTGGATAGGAAAGAGTATGTTCTATGCACGAAGGTTATACCACAAGTTAAGATTTTGTGGAGAAACCATGCTATTGAAGAAATGACCTGGGAGTTGGAATCAGAAATAAAAGCGAGGTATCCTCACCTTTTCGAAACACCAGGTACGTACGTCAATTTCAAGGACGAAATTTCATAAGGAGGGGAGGTTGTAAGACCCCAACTTATTAATAAATGAAATTAAATTTCCTCTATTTATTATTTTGAAATAGAAAGGGTTGATTTGATTAATGTGGTTAGTTATGGGTAAAATGCGCAAATATTTCAAATAAGCAAGTGGTTATAAAATATTCATTTTTGGTCGGTGAATATTCGTTTAGTCGTGGAATATTCTTGCTGTCGGGGAATATTCGTACGACAGCGCAGCCTTGTGTGGGCCCCAGAACGGAAAGCGATTGGATGAAGAAAATGACAAGTATAAGTTGTTTATAATTAACGGCGTAGTTGTTACCGTTAATACTGTTGGAATACCTGGTGGTTAAAATACAGTAGCACACGGTATTGCACCAATTATTGATTCTTACGAAGGAAGGCACTACTCAATAATTGTTACAGTAGTTACTGTTTAATATTTTATTTTATTGATTCAATAATTGTTGCATTGATATTTTATATTATTGTTGTTTAAATAATTGTCACTGCACAGTATTTTTCATTATCAGATCAATAATTCATATTATTTGAATAATATTATTAGATAACATTATTGGCAATGTCTAGAAAGTTCTGTCGAATGAGAGGTTTGGTCATCTAATTGCGCGCCAATAAGGAGAAATTCTTATTGAAAAGCCCCCTTTTTCCTGTGAACGGCCTGGTTGTCATAAATGTGATTCTGTAATATTATTTGTGAATAATTAATTATTGATTCATATGATAAGGAAATATTTATTTTATGTGGATATAAATGAGGGACATATTTTTATGGTTAAAAATGAAGGAGTTAATGTTGAGGTTTTTATCAGTATTTTTGTCGGAATGGAGGTATTAAAAATCAGAATTTTTGAGATATTTTGCGGGGATTATAATTTTTAATCAGACCGTTGGATTGTGATAATTTTTGGATATGTTATACATATATAAGTTGAGTATGTGTCCACAAATTTTGAACCTTTAAAAATGAACGTATGATTTATTATGAATTTTACGAGATGACTGGTTCAGAAATTGTTGAATTTTCGAAGTTTATCATTTTGGTAGAAAATTCTAGAATTGGTGGACCCCACTCTTGGTTGGTGAAGAAATGTGCTGAGATTTTTATTCAAATGTGGTAGGCTTGAATAGTAGTAGGTAAAGCCATCAGGTTGCATGTTAAGTCTACTTCGGCGTGCTAACATTTTCCTATAAATAGAGGGCTAAGTTAGAATTGAAAATCACACCAGAAACAAGTTTTCTCTCTTTCTCTCTCTAGATTATTGAGTGTATTTTGTGAGTATTTAGATACTTTGAGAGTTTCTATTCATCAGAGCAAGTTTCTTTCAGCCTTATACCGGTATTTCGACCAGAAGTACTGATATTTTGTGGTAAGGAATATTATTTTCTTCTTAAATGATATTATTTTCTTCAATATCATTATGCTGAAATATTGATATGAGTTTTTTTTTATCAAATTTGAAACTTTTTATGTCGGGATTACTATTCACGTATACGGCACTATTCACGAATACGACACTATTCACCGAAAAATAAAATTTTTCTCTTTTTGTCCAAGATATCTATTAAGGTTACTATCTTTGATTGTATCCATGTTTTGATCTTTATTTTTGAATTCTGCTTCACAATTGATTATTATGAAGTATTATTGATCTTGAAAAAATTGTTATACGAATCCCTACTATTTGTCCTCTTGTCTCACTGGATTCGTTTTCTTTAAGATATTTTTTATCATCCTCAGTCCTAAATGATGATATTACTGAATATCTTTGGCCTGTAGTGCAAAGATGTATGATTACCTGATGAATATCTTTGGCCTGTAGTGCAAAGATGAACAGGTGTTGAGATGAACATGATCGACTGGTGATACAAATGAATATCTTTGGCCTGTAGTGCAAAGATGAATATTTGGTTAAAGATGATTATTAATTGATGTTACAGGGATAAAATATTGATGATGGACTTTTAAATCTTAGAAGATAGTAGAATTCATTCTCTACTTGACTCTTCTAATGGTTTGCTGTTTCCGCTGCAGTTGTTGATCTAAAACTTGTTGTCGATTATATTCTATCAGATTTTTCCCTGTTGAATACTAATGATAATTTGTTGTATATAATCTTAGTCATAATATTCTTTACTGGGCTAGTTGAGCTCACCCTTTTCTTTTTTGTTCCATTTTTCTTCTCAGGAGGTGAGAACATAGCAAGATCTAGTCGGGGTATGGAGTGATGGTTCTAGAAAGATGTATTAGCAGTCTTCACTCTTTCTGTAAAATAGTGTTTGAATAATTATAATGAGGACTTATTTGAGTGTGGATATTGTCTAGAAGACAATATTTGTATTTAAACTCACAGCATGTGTTGTCGTATTTTGCATGATAATTGTATTATTGAAGTTGTAGTTTGTTTTTTTGTACCATGTATTTGGCGATTCAGAATAGGTGTTGTATACCTATTTTGGGGGCGTCACATCTACTATCTTCTATGATTTATAAAGTTTATCAACAGCTTTATCGCTGAGATTCAGCTTAATAAATAATCTACATCATCCCTGTACAACGGCCAAGGATATTTATCAATATCACGACCACAAATTATCCATGCACTACAGACCAAGGATATTCGTTTATTCATTAATGGTCATGATCATGCCAACAACTGTCCATCAATGCACTACGGGCCAATGAGGACTTTTATCACATCATTTGTAACATTACGGTCATGATTATACCAAATAATTTGTGGTCATAATCATACCAAGTCCATCTATGCACTACAGGTCACAGATGACTTTCAACATAATATAAACATGAGGATGATGACAATGATATAAGAATTTAATAAAATAAGTTCAAGGATAAACTTTCAAAGATTTATAATTTAATTTATCCAGAAATCAATAACGTCCAAATTGTCAACATGATACTGCTTTGTGGAGTAAAATTCAAGAATAATATTGTACCAAAAATAATTTGGACCGAAAACGAATCAATTTTTATCATGAATAGCACCCCGGATGAATAGTACTTGAGTGAATAGTACCCCGTGAATAGTACTTTAGGAATAGTAACCCCGTGAATAGTACTCCGACATGAAAAAGTTAAAACTTATCAAGAATGCTCAGAATAATATTTTCATGAAAAGATACTGGATGAAGCGCAAATATCAAGGATATTCTACTAATTTCATGGAGTATAGAAGCTAAAATTTTAACAAACGAGTATAGAATTCGAAATCTGAAACGAAATAATATTACTTACATACTACAAAGTATAGAAGAAAATATTATTTCAAGCGAATATTTGAACAAAAATAACATCCCTTACGAATACGAAAGAAATAATACTCATTACCTTAGTAGGAGATTGAATACTGAAATAGTGTAGTAACAGAATACTCTTCTTCTTCCTCTCTGATTTTCTCTCTATAGAATTCTCTTGTGAGTCGTAGTGAATTGGTGAGAATGAAAGAAGAATTAAGCTTCTATTTATAGAAGATTTCTAGCTTAGCCCTTGCAATGTGAAGAGGCAAGTGGCTTGACGACTGGTGATGTGAAAAGAAAAGTGGTTTGACGCCTGTAATGTGAAACGACAATTGGTCGACGCCTGTAATGTGAAACGACAATTGGTTCGACGCCTGTAATATGAAATGACAAGTGGTGTGACGTCTGGTAAAGGCAATTACTATTGGCAAAAGTGACTCTTAGATGATGACATATGTGCCCCCATAGAATAAACCAAACTTACCACAAACGTCTCATAACAGACTTCTTATTAATATCAAAGATTGAATAAATATTACCACAAATCATTTTATCTTCAATCAACACATTTTTAATTTTTCAACAATTATTCATCATTAATATTATAACTCACAATATTTAACAACCAGATTATTCTCAGGAAAGAGGGGGCTTTTTGATAAGGATTTCTCCCTATTGGCGCGCAATTAGGTGACCAAACCTCTCCTCGACAGAACTTTCTAGACATCGTCAATATTGTAAATAATAATATGAATAACTTTGTCATCTCAATTATTGATTTAATAATATAAAATATTATGCAGATGATACTGTGACAATAATTGAATCAATTATATGAGATACTATACAGCAATTACTGTAGCAATAATTGAGTATAACTGAGTGGCTTCTTACGTAAGCATCAATAATCAATACCGTGTGCTACTATGCAACCACGCATATTACTGTATTTTTACCACTGGGTATTTCAACAGTAAACGGTAAAACTTTCGTGGTTATTTTTATAAAAAGATAATTCTGTCGTTTTCTAACTCCGACAATAATTCTGTTGTGGGGTCCACCAATGATTGTGTCATCGTACAAATATTTCTCGACAAAAGGAATATTTTCTGACCAAACGAATATTTTATAACAACTTGCTTACTTTACAAAATTTATAAATATTACCCACAACTATAACATTATATTAAATCCACACCATAATACTTAAAAAATATTTCGAGAAAGTTAAATCTTTATTCATAAATTTTGGGGTCTTACAATAAACAACTTTATAAAAGTTTTATGTTTTATTACTATTATAATAATAATAAAACAAATACTGAAAGAAAATTTCTGTTGACGATTTGACAAATTAGCAAGTGGCGGGTCCATGAAATAATAAGTCAAACTTACAACAAATGTCTCATGCTAAACTCTTTTATTTATATAAAAAAAATGGATAATATCTACCACACATCACTTATTAACACCTTTAATTTTATTCATCAATTATATAAAATTATTCCTAATTATTATAAACTCACAATATTGACAAACAGATTGTTCTTAAGAAAAAGGGGGTCTTTCGTATAAACATCGCACAATTAAATAACTCCTTTTCTCGACAAAAGTTATAGACATTATCAATAATGCTAACTGGTTTAATAATATCATATCAAATAATATGAGTTGTTGTGTCGTGATAATTATTGATTTAATAATATAAAATACTGTGTAGATGTTATTGTAACAATTATTGAATCAATAATATGAGATACTATGCAATAACTACTGTGACAATTATTGAATTAATAATATAAAATAATGTGTGACTACTTCTCTAGCAATTATGGAATGATATAAAATACTATGCGGTTGTTACTGTAGCAATTATTGAATCAATAATCAGAGATACGGTGCAATACCATGTACTACTGTGGAGTACCGCGTGCTACTGTGGAATAACGCGTATTACTGTATTTTTATCACTGAGTATTTAACACAGTTAACAATAAAAGTTATGCCGCCAATTTTTAAAAAAAAGTTATTTTAGTCGTTTTCTATATCTGACAATTATTCCGTTGTGGGGCCCACCAATGATTCGCTATTTCTTCGTCGTCGTACAAATAACGAATCATACGAAAAAGACTAAAAATATTTATTTTGTTTGATGTGTTTGATGTACAATTCATTGAATTGAAGAGACTGATGAAACACAAAATATGAAAGTAGCAAATAATATTTTTTAAATTGGCACGTAGATCAATAAACTACTGTTAAAGATGCTCTAAGACTTTACTTAACTATGGATGAACTTGAAGACATAAATCCCCACAAGAAAGGCTTTTTTGAAAACTCAATACAAGGACAATGACATTATACTTATTATAATTTACAAATTTGATAACTCATACAAAGCACGAACTCATTTGATATATATATATATATATATATATATATATATATATATATATATATATAGAGAGAGAGAGAGAGAGAGAGAGAGAGAGAGAGAGAGGGGATCAGAAGCGGCCCATTTTCACGGACTAAAGGACACGCGGGTCAAAATGCTGAAATTCGGGTCATACACGGGTCAAAAAGAAACCATTTCCAAATTGAATCGAGAAGAATTTCACAGCTGCAGCAAACGAATTTTTCATATCAAAGAGATCTCGCGAATTTCATAGCAAAGGGTTTGGGTCAAAAAGAAACCGAATCTCCCCATTCTGCAAATGAATTTCCCCAATCTGAAGCCTACGAATTTCCCCAAACCCTTCACTGCTTCTTCTCTCACAACGAACCCATCAACAAATGTGATCTGAAGCAATGTGATTTTTCCTCAAGTGAAGCCTACGAATTTTCCCAAACCCTTCGCTGCTTCTTCTCTCACAACGAACCCATCAACAAATGTGACCCGAAGCAAATGAATTTTAAAGAGAGGAAGCAAAGGGGCGATTCTCTCAATTACACAGATCTGGAGCTATCGAATTTCACAGAGGTGAAGCAAAGGGGCGATTCTCTCAATTACATCCATAGGAAACCCTCGAAAACTATCGCGAATTCACGAACAGGTATCGCGAATTACACATCTTGAAGTCTAGGTTTTTTTTCCCTCTCAAAAAGGTATATCCTTTGCTTAATTGGTGATGTTTTGATGATGTTTTTGTAGCTCAACTTGTTTTTGTTTTTACTTGTACTCTGTAGCATCACTTGTTCTTGTTTTTGAAGTCTTGTTTTTGTTTTTACTTGTACTCTGTAGCATCACTTGTACTCTGTATGAATTGATGATGACCAACAACAAGTCTTTTTCTTGTATGAAATGTACATCATGTCCCTAAAATTATGTATACAACATGTGAGATGGGAAAGAGTGTAGTAGTAGTAGTAGTCTAAGGCCAACAATAGCTTCTTGTCATGCATTTATCCTTCCTAAATAGGAGGAGTCTTAGTCTAAAAGCTAAACAATTTTCTGGAACTTGTCTTTTTTTTATTCATCTTTTTTCTGCGAGACAGTTGTGTCTGGTGATACAAAATAGTAGTGGTGAATGCATGAATTTGGATGGTCGTTCACTAATATATGCTAACACCGCTGGATTTTTGGTTTTTAGAATTTTACTAGTCTATTTGATTATTTTCGGTGCTAATATATATACTTCCATCAACATCTTGGAGCCGTGTAAAGTAAAGTTGTACTACAAGGATAAGGTCTGATGGATTCTTCCTTTATTAAAGATTTGCATCACCCACTATACCCATTTTGATTGTGAAAAAAAAAATTCATGTGTTTTCAAGAATCTTTGTTTCTTAAGCTTTTTGGGCCTTTACAGATTTTGTATTACTTGAACAAAAGAGGAAAAGGGGAAGCAAAATTAAATGTATAGGAGAGGAGGACCAAAGTTTAGAGGCTAAGTACATGCTACAGAGTTTATTTTATTAATTATGAAAGAAACGAAGTCTGCATTAACACTATATTACACTAAGTCTGCATCTAGAGTTTATTTTATTAACAGACAATGATGCTCATGATAATATTCTGCATCAACACCATATTACACTAAGTCTGCATTAACACTAAATTAAAATAAGAAAGAGTGAAATGCCTGAGTAGCATCAACAGTTGATGAACCTGTGAATTGTGCAATTAGAGTGAACCTGTGAATTGTAAATCTATTCTACTACTACTACTACTACTACTACTACTACTATAATTTAATTGTGATTTTACTTTTGAATAAAAATATTTTATTCATTCAAATATACAATTTGGAATTATTGTTGATCTTTTTTATGCCTGTCTGCTGATAGAAAATATGTCATCAAATTCGTCTAATGCTACATCTGTATGGCCTCCGTTCATATGTCGTTGTGGTACGGGCCCTTGTATAGTAAAACTTTCAATGTCGAAAAAAGAATCCGGGTAGACACTATTATTCTTGCCCAAGAATGGTATGTATTTATGTATTGCATTTTTTTTATACTTGTTCCTTTTACATAAGTGAATATATTTATTGTGTCCCAAAATATGCAACAATGTGGTAACTTCATCGACTGGTGTGACGAATATGTTCGGGTGTTGCATATTCAAGGGAGGTTGCAGGTGGACACATCCGAGCGTTTAAATGTAACAACTCATCCAACGAATTCTAACGACTCCAACGAATCCAACGAATTAGCGATAATGAAGATTGAAATTCGTCAATTGCAACTAATTCAACGATTTATCATAATTGTTAATGTTATGTATGCGGTGTTGTTGTTAATTTTATTAAATCGGTTGTAATTTTGATAATGTTCATTATTTAACCAACACATTATGTATGAGATTGGTGGATTTATGCTATGAAAAGTACTATGTTCTAAATCTGGATTATATGAAACTATGGTATGAAAAGTACTATGTTCCCCAGCTAGAATGTTAGAATACTTACCACATGCTTATTTCTGTTTTGGACTAGACAAAATGCTAATTGTTTGTGTGAACTCAAATGTATGGTCTCTTTTTCTATGACTAAAAAGAGTAGGTTTCACTCTAATAGTCTGTTTCCAGTTGAATTCCTTTAACCTTGTGAACTCCAGCAGTATAACAGTTACTTTAATATTGCTATATACTCTGAAAGTAGCTTTCATGCACACCCTTTTTACATCAAAGATGGTTAAAAACATAAATAAAGCTCTGGGAATAAGGAAGATAGATATATGATAGTGGAGACAAGGAAGATAGATAGATAGACTATAGTAGAGATACAAACAGGTGACATTCATATATTATAAGCACTTGGTAATACATAATGTGAACATAACAAAAAGGAACTGCTGATATTCCCTTCTATTGGTTGCAAGCCTATCTCTACATATAACCGCTTGCACAGGCAGGATGATATAGTGCCTGGAGAGTGAGAAAATGTTGAACCATCAATGACACGAAGCCTATGGACACAGACCCTGCACAACCTTACAAACTTATAAAGTACTTCAATGTATTGGCACAACCTTACAGTTTTTCAAAAGTAAAAAAATACAGCTTCTGCAGTTGTAAATCAGTACATAATTGCAGTTCATTCCCTCATATCCCAGCACATCTTCAGAATTGATTTTACAGTCAAAGCACAAGCAGGATGATATATATTCATTCCCTCATACTGCTTCTGCAGTTGTAAATCAGTACATAATTGCAGTTCCAGTTCATTCCCTCATACTGCTCCTGTTCCAGTTCCAGTTCAAATCAATACATAATTGCAGTTGAAAACAGTACATAATTGCAGTACATAATCAGTACATAATTCCAGTTCAAATCAGTACATAATTGCAGTAACAAAATACAATGTTCGTTGACAAAATACAATCACCTAGAGATGAATAACTATCAACATCTACACTTGGGTTGGGAGTTGCGCCGTCATGACAAGGTGAATACCAGCAACAAAAATGACATCTAATAAGCACAATTAGATACAACAATATCTATGAAAATAAATGCAAAGTTTGCAAATTTCTTACCGATTTGTAAGCATGGGACAATTTCTTTTGTCGTGTGTTTGGCCAACCAAACCACACCCATTACACCGTCTAGTTTTTGATTTTTTTGGTCCCCCTGATAAGTGAATTTTATATACACGAATCATTGTTCAAATCAAGTTTAAATTCGTATTTATGTTCATGTTTTGTGTTCGCTTTTACTTGTTTCATGTTATTTTATGTGTAGGGTGGTTATGGATGCATTAGGGATGAGAATGTGGTCTTTTTGGAGCAAAAGTGGAAAAAGTTGGAATTCATAAAAAGTTGAAGTCAGTAGGGTGGCCCGCCGGGGCGGGCCTTTTTAAGCTAGCACCCCCCGCCGGGGCGGGGGTCCCGTTTCCTGCAGCTGTCCTGTTTGGTTTCGACTTCTGTTTTGGCTCGGATTTGTGGGCTAGCTGGTGCGTTAGTCTATTAAAAGGAGAATACGTCCAGAAGTCCCAGGAGCTTGTTACCACTTAGAAGAACAACAATTCTCTAGCACAAAGTAAAGATTTTCACCACAGATTCAAGGATTTGGAGAGCGAAAATTAGAGGAGTGATTTTCAGAGACTGTCACGACGATTGCAGATTGAGGCTACGTGAAGGAGTTTTCTACAATTCTTCTTCTCTTTCATCTATTTTGTAATTGGGATGATGTTTTCAACAGATTATTCAGTTTTTAATTCGTTCGTTATGAACTAATTTACTTATTAGACTTGTGATGGATCTTTAAGCTTAGCGATGATTCTATAACTTGATTTCCAATTTTATAAGATAGTTTCAGTTTATCTATGTTAATTTGAGCGTGAATTTATGAATTGCCTGATCAACAATTTTATATGGACTTGAAAGGAATCGAGAGAGGATATTCGAGTCTAGACCTAGTTAATATAGCATGTGTCATAAATTATGTCGATAGCATATTTGTGATTATTGTTAAGGTAGAGATACGCTTGACATCGCATGTAATCGTTAAGAGAACTTAAACTTCAACCTTTTTTAATTGCAGTTCACATAGAGATATAGTGAGTTGGTTAATTTAGGTGTTTAACGGATTTCTATCTTAATTGTGGATTGATGTTGATATGGTATTAGTGCATCGAGAGGTGGCTCTTACTACGTGCGTGTTCTTAATTAATAAACTGGAATATTGAATTGAATTGGAATAAAAGTTAGAAAATCAGAGTGAAGCTTAGGGTGAAATCATAAGTCTAACTCTCCATTAATTGTTTGAAAATTCCGAATTTCGTTATTGGTGTTTATTTCTTTTGTGATAATTTAATTATTCATTAATTTAGTTTCTTTTAATTAGTTACTTTTAAAAAAAACCATTGAATCGATTAGTTTAATAAAATTAGGATTAATAAAAAATTGATAATTGTGAAGTTAAGATTCTTGATATTTTGTCCTTGTGGGAACGATACTCTACTCATCACTTTATTACTTGTTGACCACGTATACTTGCGTGTTTTTGTGCGTATTGATTTTACCCAACAAGTTTTTGGTGCCGTTGCCGGGGACAATTTAGCCGAGATTTTAATAGTTGTTTTTACAATATCAGTTTACTTAGTCCAGTTTTACTTAAACATTTTTATTTTTTTTTACTTTCTCTATTTCAGGTTTTCGACATCGGTTTATGCAAACACGGTCTAAACATCCAGACTTGCTACCTTTTGAGGACGACATTAACAGACGATTTCAAAAGTTGAGTAAGTGGATTGAGGAAACGAGAACCGAATTTGAAATTTCTGATAAGGAAGGAACGATGGCTGCCGAAGACCAGAAAGCTTTGAGGGATTTTTCCACACCTAAGGTGACTGATCTGCAGTCAAGCATTACTAGGCCTGCAATTGCTGCGAACACTTTTGAAATAAAACCTGGGACTATTCAGATGATGCAGAATTCATGTCAGTTTGGGGGAATGGCACACGACGATCCAAATGAGCACTTGCTCAGTTTTCTGAAAATGTGCGACATGTTCAAGTACAACAGGGTATCGGATGAGGCAGTAAGACTTCGCTTGGTTACACTCTTGCCCGCCGGGTTCGATCACTACGTGGGAGGATTTGGCTCAAAAATTTCTTGCCAAATTTTTTCCACCGGCAAAGACTGCGAAAATGAGGAGTGACATCACATTGTTTGCGCAACAGAGTGGAGAGTCACTATATGAGTCATGGGAGAGATACAAAGACTTGCTCAGGAAGTGCCCACATCATGGATTGCCCAAGTGGTTACAAATGAACACCTTCTATAACGGGCTACATGGCAATATCAGAGCGAGTATTGATGCGGCATCGGGGGGAGCATTCTTGGCTAAAAGTTATGAGGATGCTTACAATTTGATAGAAACAATGTCGGCAAATAACTACCAGTGGCCCACATCAAGAATGACAGAGGCAAAAGCAGCTGGGGTCTTGGAATTAGACGGAGTAACATCTTTACACGCAACTATTTCTGCACTATCCATGAAGTTTGATAAGCTGAATGAGACGGTGCACATGTTAGCAGGGGCTAAAGCTCAACAAGTTCAGCAGGTTATGGCAGTATGTGAATTATGTGCGGGGGATCATCTGACAGAGCAGTGCGCGATAAATCCAGCTTCCGTTCAGTACATAAGCAACTACAATAGGAATCCAAAAAATATATATCAGAATACCTACAATCAGGGGAATAGGAACTACCCAAACTTCTCGTGGAGCAATAATCAGAAAACTCAAGCTCCACAACCATCATATCCCCCTGGATTTCACAGTCATCCACAACAAACTCAACAGCAGGACAGGAAATCCGATGATGAGGAATCCTGGGCAAGTTACAAAACTAGCACTGATCTGATGTTGAAGAATCATACTATTGCTCTCAAGAATATAGAGAATCAGATAGGACAACTTGCGTTGGCATTAAATAGTAGACCACAAGGAACCTTACCTAGCGACACCGAAAGAAATCCGAAGGGTAGTCATGAGCAATGTCAGGCAGTTATGTTGAGAAGCGGAAAACACCTCGGTGAGATTAATGCAGAAAATTCAGCAACACGGAAGAAAAAGCCGACGACAGTAATGCAGTAGAGGGGAACAAATCAGAGGAACCACAGCTAAACAGTGAGCCGATTGTTTATCCTCCACCGCCGTTTCAGCAGAGAGTCCAAAAACAGAAGTCCGATAAGCAGTTCGCAAAATTTTTAGAGGTGTTCAAGAAACTCCAGATTAATATTCCATTTGCAGAGGCCTTGGAGCAAATGCCGAGTTACGCGAAGTTTATGAAGGGAATTCTGTCAAGGAAGAAGAAATGGGAAGACTTCGAAACAGTAGCACTAACAGAGGAGTGCAGTGCAGTGTTACAGAAAAAGCTTTCACCTAAACTTAAAGACCCTGGAAGTTTTACCATCCCATGCACATCGGGAAGATGTCGTTCAATAAGTGCATATGTGACTTGGGAGCAAGCATAAATCTTATGCCCTTATCAGTATATTCAGAATTGGGTTTGCCCGCACCGAAGCCTACGAATATTCCATTACAGCTGGTAGATAGGCCGGTCACATATCCGAGAGGCATTGTCGAGGACATTCTGGTAAAAGTGGACAAGATCATATTCCCTGCGGACTTTATCGTACTGGATTTCGAGGAAGATAAGAACATCCCGATCATCCTAGGGAGACCTTTCTTGGCCACGGGACGGACACTCATAGACGTGCAGAAGGGAGAACTTACAATGAGGGTCCAAGATCAAGAAGTAAAATTCAATGTGTTCAAGGCCATGAAATATCCGACAGACGAGAAAGAGTGTAATCGGATAGATTTAATTGAGCAGATTGCCACCGAAGAAATGAGCAAGAGTTTAAGCAACGATCCGTTAGAAACAACGTTACTGGGGGATTAGGAAATTGACGACCCCGAATTTGTGGAATTATTACAGATGCTAGACTCATTACCACGAGTTAGCCGATTCAGACCACCGGTTGAACCTCTGCACACCGAGGATACAGTTGCAGCAAAATTGAAACCATCATTGGATGAGCCACCAGCCTTGGAACTTAAACCACTCCCTGAACATCTCAGGTACGCGTATTTAGGCGATTTAAATTCTTTACCTGTAATTATTTCTGCTGCACTTAACAAATTGCAGGAGGAAAGTTGTTGAGGGTGCTTCGGGATCACAAATCAGCAATTGGATGGACAATTGCGGATATAAAAGGCATTAGCCCGTCATTTTGTATGCACAAGATTCTGATGGAAGATACTGCGAGCCCATCCGTGGAGCATCAACGTCGACTCAACCCAATCATGAAGGAAGTGGTCAAGAAGAAAATTCTGAAATTATTGGATGCCGGAGTCATATACCCAATTTCGACAGTAAATGGGTAAGTCTGATTCATTGTGTGCCGAAAAAAGGGGGAATGACGGTAATTCAGAATGAGGACAACGAGTTAATTCCAACAAGGACAGTAACAGGTTGGAGGGTGTGCATTGATTATAGGAGATTGAATAAGGCAACTCGGAAGGACCATTTCCCGCTACCTTTTATCGATCAAATGTTAGACAGGTTAGCGGGGCATGAGTTTTACTGCTTATTGGATGGATATTCGGGATACAATCAGATTGCTATCGCTCCTGAAGACCAAGAAAAGACAACATTCACTTGCCCCTACGGCACCTTTGCATTCAGACGGATGTCATTCGGACTGTGTAATGCACCGGCAACTTTCCAGCGGTGTATGATGGCTATTTTTTCGGACATGGTGGAGAAAAACGTTGAAGTATTCATGGACGATTTCTCGGTTTATGGAAGTACTTTTGACACTTTCTTAGAAAATCTGGTCATGGTATTGCAGCGCTGTAAGGATACCAACCTCATACTAAATTGGGAAAAATGCCACTTCATGGTTGAAGAGGGCATAATATTAGGACATAAGGTGTCAGTGCAAGGATTGGAAGTAGACAAGGTAAAGTTGGACACGATCGAGAGACTACCTCCACCGAGCTCAGTTAAAGGTATTCGCAGTTTTCTGGGGCATGCTGGGTTCTACCGAAGGTTCATAAAGGATTTCTCTAAGATTGCAAAACCTCTATGCAGTCTTTTAGAGAAGGATGCGACTTTTAGTTTTACAAAGGAGTGCAAATCCGCGTTTGAATTGTTGAAGAAGAAGTTAACTACAGCCCCCGTGATAGTGGCACCGGACTGGAAAATGCCGTTCGAACTCATGTGTGATGCAAGCGACTATGCGGTTGGGGCAGTTTTGGGCCAACGACGAGATAAGGTGTTTCACGCAATATATTATGCAAGCAAAACACTAACAGAAACTCAAATGAACTACACTACTACGGAAAAGGAGTTGCTTGCAGCAGTATACGCGTTCGACAAATTCCGGGCATATTTGATCGGGACGAAGGTAATAGTCTACACGGACCACTCAGCGATTCGGTACTTAATAGCGAAAAAAGATGCTAAACCACGTCTTATCCGATGGATTCTCTTACTTCAAGAGTTTGATTTAGAAATTAAAGATAGAAAGGGGACGGAGAATCAAGTCGCCGATCATCTATCCAAACTGGAAAATCCGGAGACAACAGATAAAGAGAGATGTGTGATTCATGAGACATTCCCGGATGAGCAGTTATTTGGGTTGAATGCAGAATTTCCGTGGTATGCAGACTTCGCGAACTATGTGGTAAGCAAGATTCTTCCCCAGATCTCACACGACAGCAGAAAAAGAAGTTTCTTCATGACGTCAAGTGGTACATATGGGATGAGCCGTATCTGTTTAAACAATACGCTGATAAGATGATACGACGGTGTATTCCATATAGTGAAGTCCACACTATATTACAAGAATGCCATTCGTCGGCGTATGGTGGCCATTACGGAAGTGAGCGCACTGCGGTGAAAGTTCTTCAGTCCGGGTTTTATTGGCCGACGTTGTTCAAAGACGCCCACCAATTTGTGAAAACATGTGATAGATGCCAACGGGTGGGTAACATATCGAAACGGAATGAGATGCCCCTACAAACAATTCTGGAAGTGGAAATCTTCGATGTATGGGGCATCGATTTCATGGGACCATTCCCGTCGTCTTTGAGCAATCAGTACATTTTGCTCGCGGTGGACTACGTATCAAAATAGGTTGAAGCTGCCGCATTACCATCTAATGATGCTAAGGTGGTCCTCAAGTTTTTACAGAAAAATATTTTCGCAAGGTTTGGCACGCCAAGAGCAATTATTAGTGATGAAGGCAGTCATTTCTGCAACAAATCGTTTACAGCTCTTTTGGCTAAGTATGGGGTCAATCACAAAGTGGCGACTGCTTATCACCCTCAGACTAATGGGCAAGCCGAGATATCGAACAGAGAAGTTAAAAAGATATTGGAAAAAGTCGTCAACCCAAGCCGGATAGATTGGTCGCTTCGATTGGATGATGCATTATGGGCATACCGCACTGCATACAAAACGCCAATCGGGATGTCGCCGTATCAACTCTTGTACGGAAAGGCATGTCACTTGCCAGTGGAGTTACAGCACAAAGCTTACTGGGCAATACAGAAATTGAATTTTGATCAAGCCGCCATAGGAGAAAAGAGGTTACTCCAACTTAATGAGCTCGACGAATTCCGCCTTCATGCCTATGAGAATGCCAAACTATACAAAGAAAAAGTTAAAAAATGGCACGACTACAAAATTATCCAACGCACATTCAAGCCGGGTCAAGCAGTCCTCTTGTTCAATTCACGGCTGCGGTTGTTCCCCGGAAAGCTTAAGTAAAGATGGTCGGGACCGTTTAATATCAAACGGGTATTTCCTCATGGCGCGGTTGAATTATACAGTCGCAATCCATTAGAAACATTCAAAGTCAATGGCCAACGTATAAAGCATTACTGGGGTGGCGAGTCAAATTTGGACGCCGACACTATCATCCTAGCCGATACACAGTAAAACAGGGAGTAGTCAGGCTGAACGACTTAAAATCAAGCGCTAATTGGGAGGCAACCCAATATTTCTTTATTTTTCATATTTCACATTTAAGTTGGTAGGATATAGTTTATGAAAGAAGTAGTTAGGACTTTTCATTTATTAAGCTTGCTTAAAATCTCTGAAAAATACTAAAAATAATTCCAAAATCTAAATGGTCATTACTCTAACGTATTGCTTGTTTTTGGTCTCATGAGAGGTCAAATACAACATAGAACAACGAGGACTACGCAACGGACGCATTTCGGAAAATTTTTATCGTCCAAAATTTTGGACCAAATTTTTTTACAGCAGTCCAGCCCGCCGGGGCGGGCCTTTTTAGGCGTGTACCCCCCGCCGGGCGGGGGTCCTGATTTCTGGGCATCCGGCTCTTTTTAAAACACACGCCCAGCACTTTCCCCTTCCCATTCCTACTCTTGCCGTTTTCTTCTCCCACCATACCCCACCTTCCCCTCATCCTCCACACTACTTCTATCACCCCACCACGTTCCCCACCATATCTCCCTCTATATAAACCCTAACTCCTATCTCCATTATATACATTCCATTACACACGAATTCTTCAAGCTATTGGACCACAAACACTTACGGGTGAGTACTCTAGCCTTATTATCACACTCTCATCTTCTCTCCACGACATTCCATACAAACCACCTAAGTTTGGGGGAAGATCGGGTTGTGCACGCAAGGTGTTTGCCATATTGCCTGCAACACAGAGAAAGTGAAACTAGTGCGTGCTAGCACAATTAAGCATCCGGTTATCCATGGCTTCACAACCAACATCAAAACGCCAACGGGGGGCGAGTTCTAGCACGACTCCACCAACCCGAACATATGACCGCCGCAAATTCCGAAGTGCCGCCGCCGCCGACCGCTACGACTATATGGTTACCAAGGCTCTTACACCGGAATGGGGGTTGGCTCCCGAGGGAAATGATGGGGAAATGATGCAACAAATCTACCAACATGGATGGATAAGGTTTACAGCGGAGCCCGAGCCCGCTGTTGTGAATGTTGTTAAAGAATTTTATGCAAATGCCGAGGATAAGGCACCATTCACTGCCTTCGTGAGGGGTCGCATGGTCCCGTTCAGTGCAGATGCCATCAATGCCTTTTATCAGCTGCGGGTGCCACGCCAGTGTCAATATGCTTACATGAGGGATTTTGACCCCGATTATGAGGAGGTGATTCAAAACATGACTAAACCAGGGACTACTTGGATAAAGGGACGAAAGGGGGGCACCGTGTTTCACAGCAAAGACCTCAGTCGATATAGTAAAATCTGGTTTGCCTTCCTTTGTGCTAAACTGCTACCATCCACGCACACCTCGGACGTGACCAAGGAGAAGGCACTCCTCCTATATGCCATTGTGCAAGATTTCCTCATAGACATCGGGGCAATTATCAGCTTTTCTATACGTCGATGTCTCCGCGGCAACTTTTCTGGCGGCTTACCACATCCATCTCTTATATGTGGGTTGTGTCATCAAGCCGGAGGACGTTGGTCCGATGATGAGCCCACTTTGATGCCGCTGTAGATCCTAGATACTAGAATGATAGCCCGATATTCTGTTTGGCCTGGAGGAGAGTCCCACCCACGGGGTTTGGGTTTTATTTTTCCATCGGCGTCAGAACCCGAGGATGATGCCGAAGATACTTCGGGGGATGAGGATGAAGCAATGGGTGATCCGGGAACCGAGCAGACTCCGCTGACTGAGACATTTTCTAGTGCTCAGTTCCTTGCTTTTCAGAATCAACTGACTTCGACCAATAGGGTGACACGCCGGGAGATGCGGCGATTGGCGATACGCCAAGATCATATGTTCAATGCTATGAACGCATCTTTCACCGCACTTAACACTACACTTCAAAGTTTCAACCCGGCGGCGTTTTTTTCCGTATCAACAACCTGGTCCACTCCCTAGCTTTCCTCCTAGTGATTCAGATGAGGAAGAGCACCAACCACCGCCCCAGACTTAGACAATTACAGGGAAGTCTTCCTGCATTCTATTTTTATCCAATGAGGGCATTGTTTTATTTAAGTTTGGGGGAGTTTTATTTGTTTACATGCATGACTTTTAATATCTTATATTAGTTGCATATTATTATTATTATTATTAAAAAAAACAAAAAAAAATTTGTTAGTTAATAAATGTTAGTTAATTAGTTAGGTTGCATATGTCCAATGGTGTCGCATTCTACAGGTTATTCTGGCCAATGATGAGATTGTGAACAAGTTAACCAATATAGTATGGATTATTAGAACTGTGATATAATTAATGTTATGAATCGATTCTTGGACTTGTTTGAAACTGTTATAAAAAGGGTAGCACTAATAACATCTTTGTTGACCGGTTAGTTGAAATTGATACATAAAGGGTTTCTAAAGGATAGTGCTAGCGTGAACCAGAAAATGACAAGGATAGGCAGTGAAGGCTTAAATTAGGCAAGAACCTAAGTTTGGGGGAATATATGTGGGATATATAAGCTTTAAAAAAAAAAGAAAAAAAATGCAATATGTTGAGTCTTGTGGTGGGTTGAGGTGAAGCACTCCCCATAAACACAAGCGTGAGATGGAGCGTAAAACGCACTCACCAACCATCTATGAGAAAAAGAAAGAAGAAAAAAAAAGAATAAAACGGGAAAAGTGCAAAAAGCCCCCGTATAAAAAGAAAGAGGAAGCATAAGTATCCTGCATGTACCCTTAATGTTGGTTTAGTTTAATTTTAGTTGAATCGTGCCTATCTTTGAGAGATTATAAGTTTGCACTGTATAATTCCTTCTAAGAAGTTGTTTATGTATTGAATTTGGGTCCGTATCAGTTAAACTTGATGTTGATCACACACACACGCTATACCAGTGATGATTGTTCAAGAATTGAGAATTAATATGTAAGTGTGGATTGGTTTTGATAATTCGTAGTGTAAAGTTGCTTGTTTTCTCTGAGGCCGATGGAATACATTTGTTTATGCGATATTGTTGGATTTATTTAGGCATTTAGATTATTATTCCGTTTCATTGCGTTGCATCTAGTTGTTTGTGCTAGGGGACTAGCAAGGTTTAAGTTTGGAGGATTTTGATAAGTGAATTTTATATACACGAATCATTGTTCAAATCAAGTTTAAATTCGTATTTATGTTCATGTTTTGTGTTCGTTTTTACTTGTTTCATGTTATTTTATGTGTAGGGTGGTTATGGATGCATTAGGGATGAGAATGTGGTCTTTTTGGAGCAAAAGTGGAAAAAGTTGGAATTCATAAAAAGTTGAAGTCAGTAGGGTGGCCCGCCGGGGCGGGCCTTTTTAAGCTAGCACCCCCCGCCGGGGCGGGGGTCCCGTTTCCTGCAGCTGTCCTGTTTGGTTTCGACTTCTATTTTGGCTCGGATTTGTGGGCTAGCTGGTGCGTTTTGGAGTCTATTAAAAGGAGAATACGTCCAGAAGTCCCAGGAGCTTGTTACCACTTAGAAGAACAACAATTCTCTAGCACAAAGGAAAGATTTTCAGCACGGATTCAAGGATTTGGAGAGCGAAAATTGGAGGAGTGATTTTCAGAGACTATCACGACGATTGCAGATTGAGGCTACGTGAAGGAGTTTTCTACAATTCTTCTTCTCTTTCATCTATTTTGTAATTGGGATGATATTTTCAACAGATTATTCAGTTTTTAATTCGTTCGTTATGAACTAATTTACTTATTAGACTTGTGATGGATCTTTAAGCTTAGCGATGATTCTATAACTTGATTTCCAATTTTATAAGATAGTTTCAGTTTATCTATGTTAATTTGAGCGTGAATTTATGAATTACCTGATCAACAATTTTATATGGACTTGAAAGGAATCGAGAGAGGATATTCGAGTCTAGACCTAGTTAATATAGCATGTGTCATAAATTATGTCGATAGCATATTTGTGATTATTGTTAAGGTAGAGATACGATTGACATCGCATGTAATCGTTAAGAGAACTTAAACTTCAACCTTTTTTAATTGCAGTTCACATAGAGATATAGTGAGTTGGTTAATTTAGGTGTTTAACGGATTTCTATCTTAATTGTGGATTGATGTTGATATGGTATTAGTGCATCGAGAGGTGGCTCTTACTACGTGCGTGTTCTTAATTAATAAACTGGAATATTGAATTGAATTGGAATAAAAGTTAGAAAATCAGAGTGAAGCTTAGGGTGAAATCATAAGTCTAACTCTCCATTAATTGTTTGAAAATTCTGAATTTCGTTATTGGTGTTTATTTCTTTTGTGATAATTTAATTATTCATTAATTTAGTTTCTTTTAATTAGTTACTTTTAAAAAAAACCATTGAATCGATTAGTTTAATAAAATTAGGATTAATAAAAAATTGATAATTGTGAAGTTAAGATTCTTGATATTGTGTCCTTGTGGGAATGATACTCTACTCATCACTTTATTACTTGTTGACCACGTATACTTGTGTGTTTTTGTGCGTATTGATTTTACCCAACACCCCCAATGCTTTCTCTTTCCCTCCCTTAAGCCTTTTACCACAACCCTTTGCACGCACTTGACTCGGTTCGTTGTAGTAGTTGCTACCCCCACTCCCTGAAGCAACTACACTTGGAATTTGACTTCTTTCTACAGTATCAACAAAACTTGTACCACAACTAATCATTTGATTAATTTTATCATGTGCACCACTCAAAGCATCAATATAGACCTTAATTGCTTCTTTGCTAGTAAGGGCCTTGTCAACCATATCTAAGGCTAGTTGCATTAATTGACTCCGTTTCAGTAGATATGACCTGTTATCAGTTATCTCAATGCCACTACCATCAACGACTACCCCAGATTTAACTGTTTTTGTCCATCTACCCAAAATGTATTGACTTGGCAATATTTCATAATCATGCATTTTGTGCAAATATCCCAACATGTGTCTACAAGGAATTCCCATGCTCTCAAATTTTTTGCAAGTACATGAAGCAAAATCCTTAACCTTGTCATAATGAATTTGTCGCAATGGATAATTACCGCCACTTTTTCTTGCAATGTTTTACACACAGTGATCTTCATCCTTATCTATAAGCTCAAATTTAAAGGTCAAGCTCTCCCACATCTCATCCTGAAACTTAAAAATATATCATGTGTA
Organism: Panax notoginseng; assembly: GCA_016801055.1. NCBI lineage: Eukaryota > Viridiplantae > Streptophyta > Magnoliopsida > Apiales > Araliaceae > Panax > Panax notoginseng. Next base: position 142,527,673 of record CM029021.1, read on the forward strand.
TAGATATCAACCATATGCACCAAAAAGTCGTGAAGCATTTTCATTTTAGGCTTCTAAATCATGTCTTTGTGATCCGCCAATAATTCTTCATGACGTTGACGCTCAAGTCCCCTACCAAACTGAATCATAAAATCCTCCAATGAATTAATTTTTGAAACATATTTTTTGAAGAATGAGTGAGAGCTTTCAGCTCGTTGGCTACTTGACATTCCAGTCGAGAAAACATTATTCGTATATGCCGGCACCCATTTAGCACGAATTTCAAACATTGATTGTAGCCATTTGTTGTCATTTAACCCACTCTTCTCAACCAACTTTATCCATTTCAAATCGAACACTTCCTTAATCTCTGATTTCTATATGCAATTTGAAAACTCCTTATAGTAAGCACTGTATTTAATTGAATCTATCTTCTCAGAAAATTTAGTTTAAAAGTGCCAACTACAATATCTATGAAATGTTGTTGGTAGAGTTTGTGAAATTGCATTTGTCATAGCAGGATCTTGATCAGTAATGATCATCTTAGGGGCATCACTTGACATGGCTTCCAAAAATTAGTTGAAAATCCAAACAAATGAATCTATGGTCTCATTACTCAAGAATGCACATGCAAATATTATTGTTTGACCATGATTATTAACCCCCATTAGTGGCGCAAAAATTAATCCATACCGATTAGTGTTGTACGTAGTATCAAAGATCACTACATCACCATAAAAATTGTAAGCCCGTCTAGAGGTTGAATCAGCCCAAAAATAATGAGTAATCATGTTCTCATCATTTGACTCAATTTTGAAATAAAATGATGGATTCTTTCCTTGTTCACCCATTAGAAACTCGTGCAACATATGTCCATCATGTCTTTTTATCTCATTGCGCTTATCTATTTCAAGATTATACAAATCTCTTTGCGTACAACTAATAGTCTCAAACCCCCCGATTGCACTCCAAGCAAATTGAATTGTTGATGCGATGGTATATTTACCATCTGAAGCTGTTGAGTCAGGGCCTTTTGGGCAGTTGATATATTGCGGTGAGATCGCAACAAATGTGTTTTTCGTGGAGTTATTAATGGGTGACAATGACCATCAACAAATATACTAACAACATATAAGTCTGAAGGTGTCATCACAATAGTAAGTTTTGCTTTACAACCCTCTTTAATTGATCCCCTGCGCCTTGTTGCCTGAATGTTCGCTACTGTTGTAGCATTCCCCTGTTTCCAACAAATAAACTCTTTCCTTATGATCTCACTACTTCCCTGTCTCTTTTTTTCAGACCAATTTCGAACACTAAAGCCACTCTCTTTTGCATATGCATTGTAGAAACTAAAAGCATCATCAATTGTTTGAAATTCTTGACCTATTTTTGGTTTCAGCTCTGGTGCTACTTGAGGATTATATAAATTATCTGAAGATTTAGGATCTAACTCAACACATTGTTCCTCATTTAACCCGCTCTCTAATTTAAAGTCTACATTCCCCCTTCTTCCCGCTCTAAATTTTCTCCCTCTGCTTCAACGTTATCCATTTTGATTAAAACCTACAGTATCAAATTTGGTAATTAACTTTTCAGAATATAAAAAAATTGTGAAAACCACAACCAAAATATATTAAATAACTGCAAGCTGTTATGTCAGTTATTGCCCCATTTAAAATCATTTTAACATGCCTACTTGGATTTCATGAAACCTTTTTCAGCTTGAAAAACACCAAAATAAGGTACATTTTACCTTTTTGACTCAATGATACACAAAAGCACAAAGCAGGGTAAAAGCTTGGGCACACATAAGTTTAAAAACCACATTGTTTTTAAATTTCATTACAAAATGGAAACAGTGTTACCTCGTCTGCTTCAGGTATTGCAGGATGATTTGCTGCTTCTATGATGCAAACCCTAGCTTCAAATCGGCAATTGAAAAGGGCTTTGAGAGAGAATCGAGGAAAGGGGTTTTCATATGGGGAGAGAAAATTCGCGAAATGGCCGTTTGCTTCAGCTCTGTGAATTCGCAAATCGAAATCTAGTGATTACTGCCCCTTTGCTTCAGTTCCAGTCGAGATCCCTTCGCGAAATGGCCGAGTTTGAGGTGCGGGAGTATGAGATCTCTTTGCTTCAGATCGAAGGGGCAGCAACTGTGAAATTCGTGAGATCTCTTTGCTATGTGAAATTCGTTTACTGCAGCTGTGAAATTCTTCTCGATTTAATTTGGAAATGGTTTCTTTTTGACCCGCGTGTGATCCGGATTTCAGCTTTTTGACCCGCGTGTCCTTTAGTCCGTTCCTTTAGTCTATGAAAATGGGCCGCTTCTGATCCCCTCTCTGTGTGTGTATATATATATATATATATATATATATATATATATATATATATATATATATATTTGTTTTACTAATTTCTTATATATTATATACTATTTATTTCATATAAATATTTATCTGCATTAGTTGTTATAATATAATATTTTTTATATTATGACTGTATCAAATAATAATTCACTTAAATATATTATTATTCAGTTTTAAATTTTTTGTTACAGTTTGTGTTTGGGATAATTTTATTATATAATTTATCATAAAAAATAGAGTAGTGAGAAGTGTAACAAAAAAAATGGAGTAGTAACTAAGAACATGTGATATTATCTTTAAAATTAAGTACACCAAAAAAATAATAAATGTTTGATAACATAAAAAGGGAAAAGAAAGTTGAACTTGCTTATTAGTAATATCATACTTATTTTTTATGATAATGGATTTTGATGTTATCAAATGGCAACAACTTATTTATAACTATGTAGAGAGATACATGATTGTTCAATATATACATGCATCTAAAATTTCGAGTAATCAAAGAGAATATGAAAAGATGATTAGAAATATACGTTGGTCCAACTTATTTTTAATGCTAAAATTGGAATTGAAGTTATTTTAATAGCAAACTCAATAACCAACCAAATTAATTTGAATTTAATAATTATATGACCAATCAAATTAATTTGATTACATGATCCCCTCTTAGCTTATTATATACTAGTATTGATAAATATATTTTTGACACTCCCACTCTACCACAAAATGAGTCTATTTGTTATAATATAATAATAATTGAAAAAGTTATTTATTTTGATGCTAGATTTATATATTAGTTCTAGGCATGAGCCTCCTAGAAGATAAGTGAACAGTAATAAATATGCACTACAATTTTATAATCAATCTTAAAATTTACATTATTCTGATTAAAGTTAATGCGGTCAATATTAATTATTCATTTTTCTTTGTAATTAGAGAATAAATGAAGGATAGTCTGTAAAATTAGTACTCCCTCTATCCCTTTATATCTAACGTTTTAGAGTGTTTTTTTCTTTCCAAAATATTTGACGTTCTACAATATCAAGAATATTTTGCCTATTTATTTTCCTTCTCTACCCTTCCTTCTTCACCACCATTAATGACTATTTTCTCTGTTTTCAAAAGACAGTTCAAATTCTATTCTATTAATGGTTAGATCTCTCTCTCCTCTCCGAGGCGGCGAGTGTATTCGTGAAGCGCGAGTTTCTGGAGTTGGAGGATAATGGTAAGACCAATGAAAAGATTGGTGAAATGAGTGGCGATGTGACGGCCTCAAAATAGGTATACATCACCCATTCTGAGTCACCAGATACACGGTACAAAATCAAATACAAACTTCTTTTATACAATACGACAAAAGCGTAGCTGAGAGTTTTTACACGAATATTGTCTTCTAGACAGTATTCAAATTCAAATGGAGTCCTCATTACATTTATTATCACACTATTTCATAGAATAATGAGGACTACTATAGCCACCATCTCGGACCATCACTCCGTCCCCAGACTACAAACTTCCTCATACAACTGTCGTGCAAAATACGACAACACATATGCTATGTATACCAACTGTAACTCCCATTCCTTTTCTTGGATAGCATCTCACAGTGATACCTTATAATGATACCTTACATAAAGGTACAATCAATAACTGTTTTAGAAATTAAAATATTTGAAAAATGCTCAAGGAAACCTTCGTACATGGGAAGCCATGCATCTAAGTTATAATAGATATCATATGACTCGAGAAATATCCTTGGTTGACCCAATAGACCCCCAAAAAAACGAGAATATTACTCTTATGTTCTTTCCAATGGTGAGTCTTCTCTTGCCATATAAATATCTCCATGGTCTTCAATTGAGAATTATATTTCAATCAAACTCCAAGATTATATAGGTAGTGCTCGTAGATATAATCAGCAAGTGGATGTGCACAACCCTGTCTTATGATAACACGAAGTCGTAGGTCATTAGACATCTTGTATGATAGTGGCAAAACACCCTTCCAAAGTTAGGTTCACCTCACCCTATTTGGTTCACCAAAATCAACGATTAAATGACGTATAAAAATACAACACACTTATCTAAAATTCTTAATAAAACTATTTCTATACTGTTTTAGGGAAACCTCAATAGCTATCGACCACCGTTCTATTCCTCTGTTACCCCCGCTCGACCCAGCTAAACTCTTATTACCTGAAAGGAATTGTGAAACAAAAGGGTGAGCACAACTAGCCCCTGCAAAGAATATCACGACTAAAGATAATTAAATTATCAATACCCTTCATCAGTAATGAATCAGAGATTTAGAACATATGGTAGATGATAAAACTTTTCAACCATAGTTGCAGCAGAACGAGCAATCCATTAGAAAAGTTAAAAAGACTATAAAGTCTATTATTTTCTCCATGTTAAAAGTCTACCAACAATGTTTTAACCCTGTAACATCAATCAACAGTTCCTGTCCACAATCATGTGAATAACTCATAATTATAATTGTAGTTCTAAATTCCTCTTCTCATCCAGGACGAAGATAATTTTTATCACTTGTCTTTACCTGAAACATCAAAGATCATGATATACCAAATCACAGTTCCTGTTCATAATCATACTAATAAACTCATCTTTACACTACGGGCCAAAGATATTCATTAATAGTTCATCTTTGCACTACAGTCCAAAGATATGTAACAACAGGCCATCTTTGCACTACGGGCCAAAGATATTCAACAACAGGTCATCTTTGCACTACGGGCCAAAGATATTCATATCTCAATGAAATATATAATCATTTCAGAATTTATATAAATAATAATTATAACCATGTTAATCAATTCACCTATGCACTTAAGCTAAAGATATGCAATTATAAATTCAATGGTCATGATCATACCAGTCAACAATTCATCTTTGCACTACTGGTCAAAGAGAACCAATAGTCACGATCATACCAATAATATACCCATCTTTACACTCAAGTGAAAGAAAAATTTCAACATCAGGGTTATAAAAATGTTATATATGATAACAAAAATAATATAGTCAAAATATGGATTTAATTTTAAGAGTAAGATTCATAAATCAACGATAATTTGGTCAGAAAAAAAATTAATTTTGTCGTGAATAGTACCCGTGAATAGTAACTCGTGAATAGTAACTCATGAATAGTAACTCGTGAATAGTAATCCGTGAATAGTACTCCGTATTCATAAATAGTACCGTATACGTGAATAGTGTCGTATACGTGAATAGTACTCATAAAAGGAAGATACAAAAGAAAACGATATTCCATTACGAGTACAAAAGAAATGATATCTCATACGAGTATAATAGAATATAAGAAACTGCAAATGAATTTTCACCCGCCATACGATAATCCACGTAGACATATCATTTCCACAATTTAATAAAGAATGAATACGAAGGGTCACTCACCATGCATGTGGTAATCCACGTAGACAGATTACTCCCGCAAATTAATAAAAATTAATACGAAGGGTCATTCACCATACATGCGGTAGTCCGCGTAGACAGGTTATTCCCACAAAATAATAAAGAATGAAATAACAAAAGGATTTCACCATGCATGCGGTAGTCTGCGTAGATAGGTTATTCCAACAGAATAATAAAGAATGGAATAATAACCCTTACGAGTATTGAAAGAAAATAACTCTCTTCCTGAATACGAAAGAAATAATACCCCTTACGAATACAATAAATAATATCCCTTACGAATACAAAATAAATAACACTCCTTACGAATACAACAAATAATATCCCTTATGAATATTGAACGAAGATAATATTCCTTACGAATATGAAGAATAATATCGCAAGCGAATATGAAATAAATAATACCCCTTACGAATACAACAAATAATATCCCTTACGAATACAAAATAAATAACACCCCTTACGAATACAACAAATAATATCCCTTACGAATATTGAACGAAGATAATATTCCTTACGAATACGAAGAATAATGTCATAAGCGAATATGAAATAAATAATACCCCTTACGAATACAACAAATAATATCTCTTACGAATATTGAACGAAGATAATATTCCTTACAAATACGAAGAATAATATCATAAACGAATATGAAATAAATAATACCCCTTACCTTAATAAAAATTTGGAGACTGCACTAGTGTAATAGCAGAATACTCTTTTTCTTTCTCTCTATAGTTTCTCTCTCTAGAGTTTCAGTGAATTCGTAAGAAATAATGAAGGAATGAGCTTCTATTTATAGGAAAAAGGACTGAATAGTAACTAATTCATGAACGGCCCAGATTAATTTACTTTTAAACGGACGGTCCATATTGATTTGCTATTAAAACTTAAAGCAACGGTCCATACTGATTTAATATTTAAACTTTAAACCAGCGATCTATATTGATTTACTATTATAACTTTCCACCAGCGGTCCATATTGATTTACTATTATATCTTCAACCAACGATCCATATTGATTTACTATTATAACTTCAACCAACGGTCTAAAAAATTAGCACATCTCCTCATGGAATAATAAGTCAAACTTATAACAAACACCACATAATAACCCCCTCTATTTATATCAAAAATTGAATAAATAATTACCACAAATTATTTATCTTTAATAAATACATTTTTAATCTATTAACAATTATTCATCATTAATCTTATAACTCACAATATTTAACAACCAGATCATTCTCAGGAAAGAAGGGGATTTCCGATAAGGATTTCTTCCAATTAGCGCGCAATTAGGTGACCAAACCTCTCATCGACAGAACTTTCTAGACATCGTTAATATTGTAAATAATAATATGAATAACTTTGGCGTCTCAATTATTGATTAAATAATATAAAATATTATACAGATGATACTGTGACAATAATTGAATCAAATAACGTGAGATATTATGTAGCAATTATTATAACAATAATTGAGTATAACTGAGTGACTTCTCACGTAAGCATCAATAATCAAAGATACTGTACAATATCGTGTGCTACTATGCAACCACGCGTATTACTGTACTTTTACCACCGGGTATTTCAACAGTTTAACGATAAAAACTTTCGCCCTTATTTTTTATAAAAAGTTATTTATGTCGTTTTCTAACTCCGACAGTTATTCCGTTGTTGGGTCCACCAATGATGGTGTCGTCGTACAAATATTCTCCGACAAAAAGAATATTCCCCGACCAAACGGATATTTTTCGACACAACGAATATTTTATAACAACTTGCTTACTTTGCAAAATTTTCAAATATCATCCTTAACTTTAAACTTTTATCAATTTAACTATTTACCAAAATAGAAAAATTGAATACTTTTATTTAATAAAATTCGGGGTCTTACAGGCGATACCGACGTGCCATCACTTGAAACGACATCGTCCGGTTCAACTTCATCGTCAAGGTCCTCATCTTCCGGTCGTAACTCGAAGAAATGGATGTTTCTGAAGGATCTTTTGTACCGAAACAAAAGCGAAGGTAGAGGGAATAGTAAGGAGAAGTTCTAGTGTGAGGACCCCAAACTCGGGTACTTGAAACCCGAACTCGGTTCTTCACGATACCATTTCTATGAGCGGAATAATACTAATAATAATAACAATAATATAAAAGATCAAATTAATTTACATCATTATCAGAGTCTAGCTCCCAAGTACGTAACCTTTAATACATTCATTACAACCCATGATAGCTAATATAATATCATTGTCATACTAAAGTTAACTATTACATAAGATAACATTCATTCATTCAGCAACCTTTCCCTTTAACTTGTTCTTAGCAGAGCTCTCTGGTCGTTCACACTTAGCTGAAAACATTTAAATTAGCAAGGTTGAGCATTTGAGTGCCCAGCAAGCAATAGCAATTTATATATATATATATATATAAGCTGAAAGGATTTAAATGTTTTCTTTGTACTATTCTTCTACAACAAGTCAATAGTTGTGAAGTATTCTGGACCAATAATAATAACATAACAACTCTCTTTCAAATTTTTGAAACTACATAATGACTATATCTGAGGTTATAGTGACATGCCATGAACATTGTTTTCATTTTCGAAAAGGTTAAACAGAAATTCATCTGTAAACCGTCATAACTTACGGGCACGGGGGTGATCAGCCCGTTATGCCCTGCATTGATCAATACTACGTGCAAGAACGAGGGTATCGTTCACTCTGTCCGCCTTGGGCGCATAAAAGTTTTTCCGTGTAGGGATGTTCATACTTTTCTGGGTTCCAAATCAAAAGTTTTATCTTGTTCAACAATAATCTATAATTCAACATATATGTATACAGGTAATTGACAAAGGTATATCAACATGTGATTAAATACAATGATTATCCAAGTGGGGACACTTGTTTAACCATTTCTAGAAATTAACGAACAGAATATATAAGTCCGAATTATTATATACTAACATGTTGATATTCAATGAGCTTATATATATAAAGTTCATAATCTGTACAATAATAATATAGTTTAGAAACAATCTTACTCACATCCATTGCATAAAGAAAATGCAAAGGTTAGATACTTGCTTGCTGATGCGCTGCTTACAATATGCAACTTAGTTTTATCGCTTATCTCACGACCTATCATTAATAAGATCGTTCGTTCGATTAGAACAATATACTATAACACATAACACTGCTTATTGCAGTCAGCACATATCCTAATCACATTGACATATAAATTTAACAACCATTGAATCACAAATAATCACTTATACAATCAAAATATCTAAGTCCAGATCAAGTTCTGAAACATGTCGGTCTACCTACAACTTTATAGGGTAATTATCGAGTCTAAGACTCTACACTATAACTCAATATCCGTAAATATCAGTCATATTATTTTTAAATGACTCAATATAATTTTAAAACATTTATTATAATTTATCCTAAATTTTCAAACATCGGAATCATATTAAAATGATTTAAATACTAATCAATTCTATTATCATTAATATTTAATTAGTATTAAACTATTAATGAAATCATTTTCAAAATATTAAAGTTATGTATAATAACTCAAAATACTTTTAAAGTATTAATATTACCCTTAAATGATTTTTAAAATATTTAAAATTATTTTTAAATAATTAACATTAATATTAAAGTATTAATGTTCTATTCATCAAAATATTAAAAGTCATTGTTCATAACTTAAAATATTTTTAATTCATTTATATCCATTTTAAATGATTTTTAAATTAATAAAACTATTTTTAAACTATTTATTTAATATAATTATTAAATAAATTTAATGTCAATAATAATAACTTAATCATCATTAATATTAAATTATTAATAAAATTATCCTTTAAATATTAAAAGTTATATTTTATAACTTAAAATATTTTTAAACACTTTATTTTCATTTAATATGATTTTTTAATATAATAAAATCATTTTTAATTAATTTACTTAATTCATTTAGTAAATAAATTAATTACCATTAATATTAATTTATTAATAAAATTTATCATAAAATATTAAAAGTCATTAAAAATAACTTAAAATATTTTCTTATATCATAATATAATTTTTAATGATTTTTCTAATATAAAAATTATTTTTAAATAATTTATTTAATATTATAATTAAATAAATTAAATGCTTTTCATATTTCAAAAATATTAAATATTTATGAAATATAATAAAAATAATTAAAAACTAATTTTCGGAATTTTTAATAATTTTTAATAATTTATTTTGTATTTTTTATAATTAAAAACTATTTTTTCTATTTTTTTATTAATTTCCAGAAAATAATAAATAATCTGTCGCTAAAGGTCACCTATAGCGACAGAACCGTCGCTATAGGTGTTCTTCATGTTCTTGGCCAAACCCAGAAATCCTTGCCAGTTACCGAGTTGCTTAGTTTGACCAAGGTTAAAACCGAGTGTAATGTGTTTCTGAACATGTTGCTGATAAGATAATCTAGTACAAGTACAAGACTACACGATCCAACAAACAACATCATCAAACCATGCATAACTAACGAGATCCGAAGCGGTTGAACAAGCTGTCAGAGCTGTTCTTCATTTTCTGGGCTACCCAGAAATGAAAAACAGTTCGACTGGCTCGTTTTGGGCTCCCACAACTTGTGATCTAGGTGAGTTTTTTAGCGATTTAAGAGGTCTATCTTGTAGAACACATGTAAGTCTAGAGATCCATTACATAAAATCAACAAAACAACAACTGAGTTAGTAGATCTATTCCGGTCAACCCATGTCAGACAACACGATCAAGCATTTTCTAGGTTACCCAGAAAATGGCTTTCGTGCTTCTCTGGCTTGGTTTGACCATCGACTACGCATCACCTGTTTACTATATATGTGATCTTAAGACTTGAGGATGTAGTACAAGCAACGTAGTATAACTTAGATATATCCATAAACACGGATCAACAATAACATGACAGATCTAAACGCTTGAAAAATTGTCAGAGGCGGTTCCTGGCTTTCTGGGCTGCCCAGAAAATGCCCGGTCAATGCCGGTCAACGGCATTTGACCGTTAATAACAACAAATCTAGATATCAAATGACTATTCTACCACTTGCATCTTAAAGACCATATACCAGGCTATATATTTAAAACATAAAACAACCAAAAACATAAACCAATAAGGATCTACAGGCTCTGACATTCGCTGTCAGACGCCTCTTTAAAAATTTCCAGACTTTGAAGATCTTCAAATCCGAGCCTCTAGATGTTATGGATCTAACATCTAGCAACCCAGGTCATCCTTAGACACCTTATACAACATATTTTAACAATCAAACATAACATCTAACACAGAATCGTTGGACAGAAATTGAAGTAGGGTTTATACCTTTTCTTTGAAAAATTTTGATCTTAGGCTACTGATTTGTTGTAGCTGTTAGTGGGGCTCGGTTTTGTTACTGATCTAGCACTGAAAATTAGTGAGTTTAGAGAGAGAGACTTAGGTGGAGTGTTTGTGCAAAAATAGCTAGCAAAATGATTTTTTTCTCTCTCTCAATCCTTTTATACAACCTAGATTCGTGCATCTAACATGCAAGGTGGCAAAAGAGATAAGCATTGGCTGATTTTAGGCATGTGCTATAGACCTAGGTTGATGAATTAGCAATCTAGGTTGATGAATATACAATCTAGATTATTAAATAAATACCATAAAGGGTATTTTAGTAAACTAATAAATATTTTAAGGTTATTTTGGTCCATGACACTTGAATCTAGGTTTTAATCACTAGATTTTAATCCTTAAGGTATCCCAAATAATTTCTAGAGTTTGAACAATTAAGACTAAAGTTCTATAAAATTTTAATTATAACTTACTAATTAAAAATTAGGATTTTAATAGAAAATTAGGGTTTTTTAATAATTTAGGGTTTCTAGATCTTTAATTAGGGTTCTAATCATTATAATTTTAATTTACTAATTAGGTTTACCTTAATAAAATATATCATACGCGTTATTATCCACAGTAACACAATTTCTGACTAATCAAAATCTCTAGTTTAGGTTTCCAATTAGGGTTTCTAATTATTAGAAATTCAAATATAACCTAGGGTTTTAAATTTACAATTAGGGTTTCCTAATTATCATAACGTTATGTAACACACAACATAAAATATATAACACATTTAAATAACCGTCTTAACCCACAATTGATTTCCAAATTAGGGTTTAGCCAAATAATATTAGGGTTTTGAAATTAAACACCATAATTGACCAACCATTATCAATACTAATATACTGTACATATTTATAGCACTAAAATTTAAAATTATATTATTATTCTCGTACCTTGACAATAATCCAAAATTAGGGTTTGGATTTCATATCTGATTTATTCTTCCTACTTAACCTTAATAATTAAGGTAAAATAGTTAACTTAATAATCTGTATTAAAATTCATATAATAAAATAATTATTATATTTATTCTAAAAATCACTCCATATATTATTTAAATAATATATGATTATATTTTCATAGAAAATAATTAATAAAACGTTTCTACCATAAAAGTAATTTATATAAGAATAAACTTATATAATAATCAATAATTCTAAAATAAAATTATTTGTAAATATTTACGTAATAAATATTTTTTATTTACCACATAAATACATAATATCTTGTACAAATCCTCATCCTAAAAAAAAATTTATACGCAAAATTTCTTATTTATTTATATAGAAAATATCGGGTTGTTACATCTAGTCAACGATCTCTTTCTCAATAGGCAAGTGAGAAGAAACTCTCTTCGTCGTCTCTCACGCCGTCATCTTCTAGAGACGAGAAGGATAGAACTCCAAACCAGAAACGGAGTAAGCAACAAACGGCCAAAAAATTAGGTACCGAAAGAAAGCCTGCAAATGGAGTATCTAAACGAAGAGTTCCATTATCGGCTCACGAGTTACATTACACCACAAACAAAGCGCAGGCTGAAGAGATGAAGAAGAAGACATTTTTGTCGTATAGGCAAGTTTGCTTGGTTGCCTAGGATTTAGGAGAGAAAGTGTGAAATCAAGTCTGGTGTTAATGGAGAATTAAATGAGATCAAAGTATTAATTAAGGGTAAAATAGTAAAACTGCATCTATTCTTAATCTATGTGAAAATCTCATGAACGTCAAATATAATGGGATGGAGGGAGTATTTTATATCATCCAATAACAATACGCCAAATATATAATTTTCAAGGATTTCAAATTCAAAATGACTAATCAAATTATTTTATCATAATAAATAATAATAATAATTACTACAATTAAAAATTTTAATTTTGTCCTAAATTTACCTACATGACATGTTACTATTGACTTACTTAAAACATAGACTATCCTTATATCTCTCAAACTTATGATAACAAATTTATAATACCTGGGTGGCGTAGATATTAAATAATACCCCATTCTAAGTCATTTTCTTATCCTATGATCCGTGTTTCAATTTTTGAAACAAACAAATGATAAGCTTTAATTAATCCAATTCTAAATGCAATCCCTCCAAACAAACATACTCCCATCCCATCTCATCCTATTTCATCCTTCCAAACTCACAAATCTATTAAATATACTAAATTACAGTACATAACACCATTGCATAACATCTATTATTCCCATATTGCAACACATGTCCTACATAATTAATATGTTCATCCAATACTCCGACTTTCAACTGTCCTCAATAATTACACCGGTTTTGAATTTTATAATATTATATATTTTATAATATTATACCATACATATATATAAGTTCTAACATTACTAACCGTGACAACCCAATAAATTCATTTTTTTGGAATTTTACAGTATTATATACCATCTATAATATAGTCTCACACTAATATGTTTATTTTATAATCCTCAAAATTCACTACTTTTCTAAACTATTACTAATTTAATTATGTTAAAACATAATTATTATATCCTAAAATCACTAATTTTCTATTATTATACCATTCATAATTATACCATACACTATATCATACATGTATGGTATAATATTATAATACACGTATATAACAAAATCACTACATATCTAAACTGTGCGGATATTATCATTACTAATTTAATATATTACAACATAATATTATACTATTTATAATTATATTACAACATAATATTATACAGTTTAAAATATTTATAACAATTAATAAAATAACAAATAATATCAATAATAACTTACTATGTTGATTTTATAATCTCATAAATCACTACTTTCTCAATCTAAACAATTTTTATATTACTATTAATATTTTGATTTTATAATTTCCTAAATCACTACAAATTTAAATTGTTCTGATAATGTTAACTATTTTAATATTATTATTACTAAATTAATTATTATCTCCTAAATCACTACTTTTTTAATCCTAAATTAATATTTTGAATTTATAATCCACAAAATCACTACAAATCTAAATTGTTTTGATAATATAAATTTTTTGATATTATCCTTTCTAATTTAATTATTATCACCTAAAATAACTATTTTTTTAATCCCAAATTAATATTTTGAATTTATTATCTCCTAAATCACTACAAATCTAAACTGTTTTGGCAATGTCAACTGTTATGATATTATCCTTTCTAATTTAATTATTATCTCCTAAAATCACTACTTTATGATATTATTATTACTGAGCTATTATCATTACTCTCGTTATTTAACTTAATATTCTTCCTATAAATACATACCAACTATTACGCAACAACTAATGCTACAAACAATCTCCTTCTTATTTTTTTTGTTAAACATTTATCTTATACTTTACCTATCCAATTTATTTAGATGACGACTAGATATGATTTTGTTTATTACATCAGCCCTGTCAAAGAGACATGGAAGATTAAAGTCAGGATAAATCGACTCTAGAATATGCCAAGTTTCAACAAAGCAGACTACATAAACAACATCGAGATAGTATTGTTGGATGATTAGGTATATATATATATATATATATATATATATATATATATATACACACACACACACACACATACATACGCAACTCTAAATTACAACATCTTAAAATTACAGCATCTTAAATTACAAACATCTTACCATATACATATTATACTTTTATAGGACGACAAAATACAAGTGAGTATCAAAAGGTATTATCACCTTTATTTCAATGAAAAATATCTCTCCAAATATATGATTATTAACTATA
Organism: Panax notoginseng; assembly: GCA_016801055.1. Taxonomy (NCBI): domain Eukaryota; kingdom Viridiplantae; phylum Streptophyta; class Magnoliopsida; order Apiales; family Araliaceae; genus Panax; species Panax notoginseng. The sequence goes on from CM029021.1 coordinate 142,542,700, forward strand.
CAACATCTGCCATTAACTAGGTACACAAACGTTGTCAAACTCAATGTTCGGTTCGAGACTTCTTATAAATGCAAATATCCCTGAGTTTGTTACTTTTAAAAATAGGTATATTGCATACTTCTTTGATCACTTATTAAATTCTATTACTACTACAAGTTAATTTTCCTTTTAACTATCCTTATTGTTGTCTAATAGCATTTGTGATGCAACAAATAATAAAACTACAATAAATCATTTATATCCAGCCATAACACATTATCTATTACAGATGAATTCCTCCAAAACTGGATTGAAGTGTGACACCCCCAAAATAGGTATACAACACCCATTCTGAGTCGCCAAATACATGATACAAAAAAACAAACTACAACTTCAATAATACAATTGTCGTGCAAAATACGACAACACATACTGTGAGTTTAAATACAAATATATCTTCTAGACAATATTCACACTCAAATAAGTCCTCATTACAATTATTCAAACACTATTTAACAGAAATAGTGAGGACTGCTAATACATCTTTCTAGAACCATCACTCCATACCCCGACTAGATCCTGCTATGTTCTCACCTCCTGAGAAGAAAAATGGAACAAAAAGGAAAAGGGTGAGCTCAACTAGCCCAGTAAAGAATATTATGACTAAGATAATATACAACAAATTATTATTAGTATTCAACAAGGAAAAATTTGATAGAATATAATCGACAACAAGTTTTAGATCAACAACTGCAGTGAAAACAGCAAACCATTAGAAGAGTCAAGTAGAGAATGAATTCTACTATCTTCTAAGATTTAAAAGTCCATCATCAATATTTTATCCCTGTAACATCAATTAATAATCATCTTTAACCAAATATTCAACTTTGCACTACAGGCCAAAGATATTCATTTGTATCACCAGTCGATCATGTTCATCCCAACACCTGTTCATCTTTGCACTACAGGCCAAAGATATTCAGTAATATCATCATTTAGGACTGAGGATGATAAAAAATATCTTAAAGAAAACGAATCCAGTGAGACAGTAGGACAAATAGTAGGGATTCGTATAACAGTTTATCCAAGATCAATAATACTTCATAATAATCAATTGTGAAGCAGAATTCAAAAATAAAGATCAAAACATGGATACAATCAAAGATAGTAACCATAATAGATATCTTGGACAAAAAGAGAAAAATTTTATTTTTCGGTGAATAGTGTCGTATTCGTGAATAGTGCCGTATACGTGAATAGTAACGTATACGTGAATAGTAACCCCGACACAAAAAGTTCCAAATTTGATAAAAAAAAAAAACTCATATCAATAATTCAGTATAATGATATTGAAAAAAATAATATCATTTAAGAAGAAAATAATATCTTTACCTCAAAATATCAATACTTCTGGTCGGAATACCGGTATAAGGCTGAAAGAAACTTGCTCTGATGAATAGAAACTCTCAAAGTATCTAAATACTCATAAAATACACTCAATAATCTAGAGAGAGAAGAGAGAAAACTTGTTTCTGGTGTGATTTTCAATTCTAACTTAGCCCTCTATTTATAGGAAAATGTTAGCACGCCGAAGCAGACTTAACTTGTAACCTGATGGCTTTACCTGCTACTATTCAAGCCTACCACATTTGAATAAAAATCTCAGCATATTTCTTCACCAACCAAGAGTGGGGCCCACCAATTCTAGATTTTTCTACCAAAATGATAAACTCCAAAAATTCAACAATTTCTGAACCAGTCATCTCGTAAAATTCATAATAAATCATACGTTCATTTTTAAAGGTTCAAAATTTGTGGACATATACTCAACTTATATATGTATAACATATCCAAAAATTACCACGATCCAACGGTCTGATTAAAAATTATAATCCCCGCAAAATATCTCAAAAACCCTGATTTTTAATACCTCCATTCCGACAAAAATACTGATAAAAACCTCAACATTAACTCCTTCATTTTAACCACAAAAATATGTCCCTCATTTATATCCACATAAAATAAATATTTCCTTATCATATGAATCAATAATTAATTATTCACAAATAATATTACAGAATCACATTTATGACAACCAGGCCGTTCCCAGGAAAAAGGTGGCTTTCCAATAAGAATTTTTTCTTACTGGAACGCAATTAGATGACCAAACCTCCCCTTAGACAGAACTTTCTAGACATTGCCAATAATGTTATCTAATAATTTATTCAAATAATATGAATTATTGATCTGATAATGGAAAATACTGTGCAGTGACAATTATTGAAACAACAATAATATAAAATATCAATGCAGCAATTATTGAATCAATAAAATAAAATATTGAACTGTAACTACTGTAACAATTATTGAGTAGTGCCTTCCTTCGTAAGAATCAATAATTGGTGCAATACCGTGTGCTACTGTATTTTAACCACCAGGTATTCCAACAGTATTAACGGTAACAACTACGCCGTTAATTATAAAAACTTATACTTGTCGTTTTCTTCATCCAATCGCTTTCCGTTATGGGGCCCACACAAGGCTGCGCTGTCGTACTAATATTTCCCGACAGCAAGAAATATTTCACGACCAAACGAATATTCACCGACCAAAAATAAATATTTTATAACCACTTGCTTATTTGAAATATTTGCGCATTTTACCCATAACTAACCACATTAATCAAATCAACCCTTTTTATTTCAAAATAATAAATAGAGAAAATTTAATTTCATTTATTAATAAGTTGGGGTCTTACATGAAGTCCTAAATTGGAAGCAGCTTAATTGTGATAATCCTGATACCTATGGTTCAATGGTAATGAGGCAATGAATTTGGTGTATGCAGTTCTTGGTAGAGTTAAATTTTTGTTGTCATGTTTCTTGCATTATTTCATATGCATCATGGATTTTATTCTGCTTACCACAACACAACTTTACGCCTGCAATTCTAAATAATGTTGAAAGTGCAAAGGAGTTATATGAAGACCTTCAGATTATGGTATAATATTATAATACACGTATATAACAAAATCACTACCTATCTAAACTGTGTGGATATTATCATTACTAATTTAATTATATTACAACATAATATTATACCATTTATAATTATATTATAACATAAATATTATACAGTTTAAAACATTTAAAATAAAATTAAAATAACAAATAATATCAATCATAACTTACTATGTTGATTTTATAATTCCCTTAATCACTACTTTTTCAATCTAAACGGTTTTTTATATTATCGCTACTTAATTATTATCTCCTAAAATCACTACTTTTTAATCTCATATTAATATTTTGATATTATATTCCCTAAATCACTATAAATCTAAACTGTTCTGATAATGTTAACTATTCTAATATTATTATTACTAATTTAATTATTATCTTCTAAAATTACTACTTTTTTAATCTCAAATTAATATTTTGAATTTATAACCCCCTAAATCACTACAAATCTAACTGATTTGGTAATGTCAACTGTTCTGATATTATCCTTTTTTAATTTAATTATTATCTCCTAAAATCACTACTTTATGATATTATCATTACTATCTGTTATTTAACCTAATTTTCTCCCTATAAATACATACCAACTATAACGCAATAACTCATGCTACGAACAATTATATCCTTCTTATTATTTTCTGCTAAACATTTATCTTATACTTTACCTATCCCATTATTTAGATGACAACTAGATACGATTTTGTTGATGACATCAGCCCTGTCAAAGAGACATTGAAGATTAAAGTCAGGATAACTCGACTCTGAAATATACCAAGCTTCAACAAAGTAGACTACATATACAACATCGAGATGGTATTGTTGGACGAAAAGGTATGTATGTATATATTATATATATATATATATTATATATATATATATATATATATACACACACACACACACACACACACACACATACATAACTCCAAATTACAACTCATCTTGAAATTACAATAACTTACCATATGCATATTATACTTTAATAGGACAGCAAATACAAGTGAGTATCAAAAGGGCACTTTTTAACTAAATTTCAAACAACAGTCGAGGAATAAAAAGTTTTTATAATCACCAATTTCGTTGTCAGTCAGATGGTGGTTCTTTCAAAGCTACTCAACATCCATACAAGATTAATTTTCTGTATTCACTACTACAAAACAGTAAATAGACAACGCGAAAAAAACGTTGTGGTTTCAATCAGAAAAACGTCGTGGTTAAAGGTGTTATCTATTTGACACCCTTACACAACGTTTTTAAAACGTTGTAGTTAAGCACATTACATAACGTTTTTAAGAAAAAAAATTGTTTTAGATTTGTTTTCCATAAATTAACAGATGCTTAAAAACATTGTAGAAGGTATGATTCCACAACGTTTTCTGAATAAAAACGTTGTAGTTTAATATATCAGACAACGTTTAGGGACATTTATACAACGTTTTTAAAATGTTGTAGATTAAAATGCACCTGCAATATGCTAATGTCATGATATATAGCTAAAAGGTCTAAATTCTCATTTAAATTTAAAGCCAAAATGTATCAACCATTCAAAATACATTTCAATAATACCATTCGTGTAATTCAAATTACTACATCCACAAAATATATACCAAACTATCATATATATTCTACATGTAGCTGCTCACATACGTTGTCCACTCATCCCGTACTTCGTCAAAGTATCATATATGCCTTCAATACTATCATCTTTCATGCAAATCAGGAATCAGCTACTCAACTGCCAAGAATAGCAAGAGAGCTATATCAGTAGGCTGTTAAAAATTATATCATATCAGTCCATGAACCACATAAGACAGTAAGGCAGAAAAACTCTAGGGAGTAGACACTTCCTTTCGGCCAACATCATAAACCAAGAATCTCACAGATCAACAGACAAATTGGGTAGAGTAGTAGCGTAAAGGGTACAATATAACCTCGTGCACATACCCATATATAGAAAGAAAGGAAGCATGCCAATTAATTAATAATCAACGAAGATCACCTCCTAATCATCTCATCCACAGAAAGACAGGGATACCAACCAAATAATGATCATATGAAAACTTACAGCGATTCCAAGACAAGTGCTTGTGGAGAACAGGTAAAAGAAATCCAGAAAGATGCCAACGACTGCCCAGCCATTACATCTATTAATATCAATCTTTTGAACTGCATTGAACAGAACAACGGATGTCGCATCATTCACTACTCCTTCGCGAAGACTAGGCTGTAGAGCAAAGGAGTTTCATCTTGGTGCAAAACCTACATTTTATTTTCTTACTCAAAGTAATACAAGCAAAAATGGCTTGCAGTAATTGTGATTTTCAACATATGAACTCATATATACAACTCTAACTAACCTGCAGTGTGCGCACTGTATCGGTTGATGAAAAGATGGTTCCAATACCTGGTTCAATATACATGGCCTTCTGTTTAAAACAGTAAAATTCATAAAGGAAAGGAAAATAAATATATATAGTTATGAACTATATATCTGATCGAATAATGACAAGCTTGAATCTCTTACATTAACAAGGTCTTGACAAGTCCTAGACTAGAAGGAATACCGCCTGTGAGCTGATTGCTTTCAAAAAGCCTGCTCAGATGAAAAATAGAAGCATCATAGTAAGTAATCTTATTTATTTACAAATTACAGTAGCAGGAAAGTAATGCTTGTAGAAAAGAGTTAAGTTTTAGTACTAGGTTGTCCAGACAATAAGATTACACAGTCATCATTATAAATTTATATCCACCATATATTGAGTAAACAAAAGTTTTCTTCTTCCTTTTTTAGAGAGGTCAAGGGACGAGTGCATGTATGCCTAGGTTCTCTCCAATCTGAAACATTATTCAAATGTAAATAAGAATAGAAGAGTATAATACATCCTACTTCTCTAACAATATTAGGACTTTTATAAACATAAGCAACAGCGGCTTTTCGCTAAGCATCTCAAAGCACGAAAATACGAATTTTCTTCAGCATCCTGATGTAGTCTTATATATATTTATACAACACACCATAGCGGAAACAATAATCAGGAAGTTGTTGGTAGTTGGTAAGACTGTACATAACTGCAAGTACAGCTGCTGTTGTAATACTGCAAGAAACAATAAGAAACAAAGTTAGACATACTTTTTCAGTTAAAGGATCAGCGAAACAGAAAAGGAATATAAGTGCAATAGAAATTTTTTACAACGAAAACTAAAAATGGTGACATAATAAACTATTAGGCATAGTTCCAACATTTTCTGGTTTGCAAATAAGAAAAAATAATGAATCAATGTCACTCTTTGCTAAGGTGTACAAAAGCCAACAAGAATAAAAGGACTGCAGCATGGCATGGATAAAGCTGTTGAATATGACTAAGCTCCGAGCAATAATACGAATAAAGCTGTTGAATATGATTAACTTCCAAGCAAATGTAAAGATTATTTTTTTGTAACAGTCAATCTGATTATGAGATATCGCATATGGAACTATCGTCAAATGGAAAGCAGAACAAGCAATAACAGTAGAAGTGAAGAAATCACGTCAAAACATGTTTCTATTAACTGCATTATTCTCCAATGACCTTAGAATGTCAAAATACGGCATCTTTCCCCCAGGCATGAAATCAATGACCATCAAATTAGTCCATCAGAATACCAAACTATCACACAGCATAGTTTTGCATATAAGCGAAATGGGTAACTAGAACCAAAACTGAGTAAAAGAAAAATAGCACTTAATAACAACATTGAGGAAGAATTGGATAAGCAGAATAAAGGAGCTAATAATATATTTAAAAATAAAAATAAAATAAAAAGGACCGAATTATAAAAGGGAAAACAAAATCCCTGGAAAGCATAGGACAAGACCAGAAAAATCATCAGCTTTTTGTGGAGTAACTAATTTTGCCTTCTTATCAGTAACAGGTGTTTTGGCAGACTCCATAGCTCTCTTCTTGCTAGGTTGAACCTTTGACAAACGACACAATAATCAAAGAGGTGTGGGCTTATTAAAATGAAGGCAAAAATACATCCAATCTAAGTCGGGTAGGCTTATTAATGAATTGGATATACAAGCAAAAGGAAAACTTGAAGCCACATGTGTTCGAATCACATAAAAGAATAAGTCTCTAGCCGCATTAAACATCATATTTTGGAATTTAGTTGTATCAATCTGACCAGGAAAAAAGATGATAGACATACTACTTATTTTTTTTACAAGGTGCATAAAGTCATACAGTAATAGAATTCAGAAATAAAGAAAAGCGCACAGAAAAAGGACCCAGAATAATTACCTTCATTTCATTGATCTCAAACTCTTCAAACTCGTCATCATCTTCAAATAAATCAATCTTTGGGTCTTCAGTAGCTACGTTCGTTTCTTTCTCCATATTATCCGATGACATAACCTTCATGAATCACCAAAACGATTAAAAACTACGAATTTAATTGATTACTAAAACCTAAAGCCACATACAAATCGAAGACCCTAAAAAAGTAGAATACCAGTTCCTTAAACCCTAGATCGTCGAATTCAAAATTCTGAACAGTGAAATTGGAAAAACTAAATGCCGATTTGATGATAGTCGTGGATTTGAGAGAGAGTTGGGGAAGTCGTGGATTTGAGAGAGAGACTTGGGAAGTCGAAGAAAGAGAAAGTACAGAGACAGGAAGAGGGAACAAAATATATCTGAAGCTTGTTTTAATTTAAAATTTTCAGTTTCGCCTTTTTGGTTTTTGCTCCCTGTTTAGTTAGATAGACAACGTTTTAAAAAAAAAAAGTTATCTGGGTTAAAACAAAAAAATATCCTTTTATATAGATAATATTTTTTACATATATATCTATCAAGTTTTTATATACTGAATTTTTTATTTACCTACATAATTTTGTTGCATATTATCAGATGTTATTGGACAATTAACTGTGATAGGGAGTTTAGAAGTCAACATAAACAATGGTAAACAGATCAAAGAATTCATATGAATTAACTGATAACATGTAACTTTTTAAACTGTATTAACACTACTTTTATTAATAAATATGCTCATTTAAATTAATCTTACATTGTAGTTTTCTTACAGTCATAATGTATTGAGCTGCACCTTGTGGGATGACTTTGCATGCCATATTTATTCCTTTACTGAAACAGAAAATCAGAATAACATTATAATTATTTTACAGTTTACAAAAATCAAGTTCTAGAAAGGTATTATTACTTTTATTTTATGAAAAATATCTCTCCAAACATATGATTAATAACTATACAACATCTGTCATTAACTAGGTACACCAACGTTGTCAAGCTCAATGTTTGGTTTGAGACTTCTTATAAATGTAGATATCCCTGATGTTGTTACTTTTAAAAATAGGTATATTGCATACTTCTTTGATCACTTATTAAATTCTATTACTACTACAAGTTAATTTCCCTTTTAACTATCCTCACTGTTGTCTAACAACATTTATGATGTAACAAATAATAAAACTACAATAAATCATTTATCCAGCCAGAGCACATTATCTATTACAGATGAATTCCTCTAACTCTGTGATAGAAAAACTCTTGATGAGATATGGGATTCAACAAAGGTAAAACCGTTTTTAAAACACTTTACTTATTTCACAACATTATCTTATATTCTGTTGCTCATATTTTTTATTTAACACTCTGAAGTCAACATGTGTGGTACTTGCTACTATTCTGTGTATAGAAATGCAATTGGTTCTACAATTCCTGCAAAAAATGTTGCAAAAAAGTAAAACCTGACAACGAAAAATATTGGTGTGATAAATATTCTAACTATGTTAAATCTGTTACACTAAGGTATTGTGATACATTATTTTGTTATACGTTGTGACAACCCCAAAATAGGTCCATTCCACCCAACCTATTCTGAGTCGTCAAATACATGGTACAGAAAACAACTACAACTTTATTACAACAATTGTCGTGCAAAATACAACAACACATATGCGTGATGTTTTGGATACAAATATATACCAAATGTGACTCATGTTCCAACCGTGGACATCACCTCACAATAACACCTTACATAAAGGTATAGTCAAAAACTGTTTTAGAAATTAGAATCTTTGGAAAGTGCTCAAGGAAACCTTCGTACATGGGAGGCCACGCGTCTAGGTTATGATAGATATCATATGGCCACAGAATTTTCCTTGGTTGACCAATAGACCCAAAGAAAAACGAGAAGATTACTATCATATTCTTCCCAATGGTGAGTCTTTCTCTTGACTTATCATTATCTCCACTGTCTC
>CM029021.1:142552060-142564560 GCA_016801055.1 Panax notoginseng
TATACAACAACCAAATAAACATCATACAGTAGCCAAATCATAATAAACAGTAACCAATTTTTAATGTTCTTAGTAACCAGAATATAAAACATATTTTTATATACATTTTGCAATAAAAACATCAGTATACTGACTTTGTGACCAATTAAAGAGCGAAAAACTTAAGAAAGGTAACCAATATACGAGTAATATAGTAACCACGGGTAACTATATGCATATAAACTTAAACTCAAACACCTCAGTATACAAATCTGTAACGAATCAATCAACAATCAACAATCAAAGTTGTTATAGAGGCTGGTTACTGATCTTGAAGTTGCTGTTGATCTTGAAATTGCTGTTGATCTTGAAGTCGCTATTGATCTTGAAGTCGCTCGTGAAGATGCTGTTGATCTTCTTCGGTTTTATCCGATCTCAGAGTTGCATCACCGTTGAAGAATTCGTCTTTTCCGTTGTTGCTATGTTTTTTCTGATCTCAAAGTTGCCTGTTTTCTTCATTAGCGTGAATTTAGGACCGGTTGGGATTAATATGAAAGTCGGTAACTGACGTGTAGGGAGTTAATGCTCCATAACTTTAGCAACGTAGTATTGTGTTGCGTTATTTTTGTAATTATTTTATGGATGTTTTGTTTTTGTAAATACTTATTATAATTGTTGTATATTAGTGTTAAGAACCCTTATATATATATATATATGGCTATATGTATATACACAGCTGTGTATTACACAGTAGAGCTATGGCGAAAGATTTTTTGGGCTATGGTGACGGTAAACTGTCGCCATAGCCCAGAATAGCTATGACGACGGGTGAAACCGTCGCTATAGCCCAAAAAAACTGTCGCTATAACCGACTGTGTATGTACACAGCTGTGTTGTACACATATTTTCCCATATATATAATATAGATATATATATATGTGGAGAGAGAGAGAGAGAGGATTGATACATAATAACGTTGTAAAAAAGTTTTTATCCTTACAACAAATCTCGATTGTCCATTTGTATCTAACGACCTATATTGCTCCCGTTGCAGTTTATTTTTTTAATATTCAGCAGTTTAATATTGTGACGCCCCCAAAATTTAGGTATACATCACCCATCTTGGGTCGTCAGATACATAATACAAAATACAAATACACATCTTATAATACAACTGTCGTGTACAATACGACAAAACATAAACTGTGAGTTTGAATACAAATATTATCTTCTAGAGAGTATTCATACTCAAAAGGAGTCTTCATTACATTTATTAACACACCATTACATTGAATAGTGAGGACTACTAACTAATACTATCATTCGGACCATCACTCCGTTCCCCGACTTGCCCCAGCTACGTTCTCATTTCCTGAAAGAAACAGTGAAAGAAAGGGTGAGCTCAACTAGCCCAGTAAGAAATATCATGACTAAGATAATGCAGAATAAATTATCATTAGCCTTCAACAATGTTAAACTGATAAAATATAATAGACATCAAGTTTAACTGCAGCGGAACAAGCAATCCATTAAAAGAGTCAAGTAGAAAATAAACTCTACTATCTTTTATGATTTAAAAGATTTTTCCAACACTGTGATCGCTGAGACTCAGCTTAATAAAATAATTCACATCATCGAATCACCCCTGCACTACGGCCAAGGATATTCGTATATTCATTAATGGTCATGATCATGCCAACAACTGTCCATCAATGCACTACAGGCCAATGAGAACTTTTACCACATCATTTGTAACATTACGGTCATGATTATACCGAATAATTCTGGTCATAATCATACCAAGTCCATCTATGCACTACAGGCCACAGATGACTTTCAACATTTTATAAACATGAGGATGATGATAATGATATAAGAATTCAATAAAGCAAGTTCAAGAATTAATTTATCCAGAATTAACAACGTCCAAATTGTCAACGTGATATTGCTTTGTGGAGTAAAATTCAAGATACTTAGAAGAATATTTTCATGAAAAGATACTGGATGAAACGCAATTATCAAGGATATTCCACAAATTTCATGGAGTATAGAAGTCAAAACTTAACCAATTGAGTACAATAAAGAATGGAAGAACAAAAGAAATCACCATGCATGTGATAGACTGCACAGACAGGTTATTCTAACAGAATAATAAATAATGGAACCAGGTCCGGCGTAAACGCACAGACAGGATATTCCGACAGAATAATAAATTATGGAGCCAGGTCCGGTGTAAAACACACAGACAGGATATTCCAACAGAATAATAACAAGACGGAACCAGGTCCGGTGTAAAAAACACACAGACAGGATGTTCCAACAGAATAATAATAAAAACGGAACCAGGTCCGGTGTAAAACACACAGACAGGATGTTCCAACAGAATAATAGAAGAATGTCACCAAGTATAGGGTAGACCCGTATACAGGTTATTCCAACAGAATAATAAGAAATGGAATAACAACAGTTCTCTTCATGAATAAGAAAGAATAACACCCTTACCGTTTTAAAGACGAGCTGAAATAAGGAAGTAGTTAAGTAGCAGAATACTCTTCTTCTCTCTCTCTATAGTTTCTCTCTATAGTTTCTCTCTCTAGAGTTCAGTGAATTCGTAAGAATAATGAAGGAATGAGCTGCTATTTATAGAAAAATAGAATGCATAGTAACTAATCCATGAACGGTCCAGATTGATTACTTTAATCTGACGGTCCATATTTAAAGAAAAATCTTTTAAATTAAAATATAATATATTCTATTTATAGAATAACTTTAATAAAGTATTTGTTTTATAAAAAAGATGTTTCTGTTTTATTACGTTAATAATACGAATAAAACAAAACGTCATTATCGCTAAATAATTCATATTATTAACTGACAATAATTGAATCAAACTGAGTGACTTCTCACATAAGCATTAATAATCAATACCGTGTGCTACTATGCAACCACACGTATTACTGTACTTTTACTACCGAGTAGTTCAACAGTAACAATGGTAAATTTCCGCCGTTATTTTTAATAAAATATTTTGTCGTTTTCTCAATCCGACAATAATTCCGTTGTGGGGTCCACCAATGATTGTGCCGTCGTACGAATATTTTAAAATAACTTGCTTACTTTGCAAAATTTATAAATATTACCCACAACTATAACATTATATCAAATTAACTCCATAATATTCAAAAATGATATTTATAGAAAATTCATCTTTATTTATAAAAAGTTGGGGTCTTACAACCTCCCCTTCTTATGAAATTTCGCCCTCGAAATTAGGGTACGTACTTGGTATGTCGAAGAGGTAAGGATACCTTGATTTTATTTCAGATTCTAACTCCCAAGTCATTTCCTCAACATCGTGGTTTCTCCACAAAACTTTGACTTGAGGTATAACCTTGGAGCGTAGAATATGTTCCTTCTTATCCAAGATTTGAACAGGAACTTCTTCATATGTCAAATCTTTGCTATTTCGTCCGGTTCTAACTCAATAATGTGGTTCGGGTCTTCCACATATTTGCGTAACATGGATATGTGAAAAACGTTATGAACACGAGACATACTTGGCGGTAAAGCGAGTCTATAAGCCACAGTTCCTACTCGATCGAGGATTAAAAATGGGCCGATGAATCGAGGATTGAGCTTTCCTCTCTTTTCAAATCTCGTAACTCCTTTCCATGGAGCAACACGTAAGAACACATGATCTCCTACATCAAATTCCACGTCCTTCCGATGAAGATCAGCATAACTCTTTTGTCGATCTTGTGAGGTTTTTATACGTTGTCTGATCGTTTGAATCTTTTCTGTAGTCATACGTACCAACTCCAGTCCCAACAACGTTGCTTCACCCACCTCATCCCAGCATACTGGAGAACGACATTTTCTTCCATACAATGCTTCGAATGGAGCCATGCCAATACTTGCTCGATAACTGTTGTTGTAGGAAAACTCCACCAATGGTAAGAACTTGTCCCAACTTCCCTTGAAGTCAAAGACACAGAGTCTTAATAGATCTTCAAGAGTTTGAATAGTCCTCTCTGATTGTCCGTCCGTCTGAGGATGATATGCTGAACTAAATCGTAACTCCGTGCCCATAGCTTTTTGTAAACTAACCCAAAATCGTGAAGTGAATCTTGGGTCTCGGTCAGAAACAATGGATACTGACATACCATGCAGTCTTACAATCTCGTTTATGTACATACGAGCAAGACGTTCAAGCGTATAAGTTTCTCGTATCGGTAAGAAATGAGCAGACTTGGTCAATCTATCAATAATGACCCAAATCGCATCAATACCTTGAGAAACCCTAGGAAGACCGGTAACGAAATCCATGGTAATGTGCTCCCACTTCCATTCTGGAATTTCAAGTGGTTGCAATGAACCTTTTGCTACTTGATGCTCCGCTTTGACTCGTTGATAAGTTAGACACCTTGAGATAAACAACGCTATCTTTCTCTTCATATTGCTCCACCAAAATGTATGACGAAGATCATGATACATTTTGGTACTTCCAGGATGGATTGTAAACGGTGTGTTGTGCGCCTCCATCATGATTTCATACTTTAAATCAGGGTTGTTAGGAACACAAAGTCTGGAGTTAACTCGAAGTATTCCTTCTTCATCGATTCTTGCTTTCGGTATAGCACCTTCTTGCACTTTCTTCTTCATACGTATCAGCTCCAGGTCTGTATCTTGAGTAGCTTTAACTTTATCGATTAAAGTCGGTTCTACTCGTATATTTGCCATCATCACATGGGTCCCTGGAGTCTTTAACTCTATCTCCATCCTTTGCAAATCACGCAAAATGGGTCTTTGTGCTGACAATATCGCACTCGTACTTGCATATGATCTTCTACTCAATGCGTCAGCTACCACGTTCGCTTTTCCAGGATGATATTGAATGGTATGATCATAATCTTTCAACAGTTCAAGCCAACGTCGTTGTCGCATGTTGAGTTCCTTTTGAGTGAAGAAATATTTGAGGCTTTTATGATCCGTAAAGATCTCCACCTTCTCCCCATACAAGTAATGCCTCCAAATTTTAAGTGCAAAGACAACAGCTGCTAACTCTAGATCATGAGTAGGATAATTCCTCTCATATTCCTTGAGTTGTCTTGATGCATAGGCTATTACTTTTCCATGTTGCATGAGAACGCATCCCAACCCTTTGCTCGAAGCATCACTGTAGATGACAAATCCCTCCGAGCCAGATGGTATTGTTAGAACAGGTGCTGAAATGAGTCTCCTCTTGAGTTCTTGAAAACTCTGCTCACATTCTTCGCTCCAACCGAACTTTGTATTTTTCCGAGTCAGCTGAATTAATGGAGTAGCGATTCGAGAAAATCCTTCCACAAATCTCCGATAATAACCAGCTAAACCAAGAAAGCTACGTACTTCGGTCACTGATTTAGGTTGCTCCCAGCTTTGAATAGCTTCAATCTTTGCCGGGTCAACCGATATTCCACGACTTGATACTACGTGCCCAAGGAATGCTACCTCTTCCAGCCAGAACTCGCATTTCTTCAACTTGGCATAAAGTTTGTATTCACGAAGCTTTTGGAGTACCAACCTCAAGTGTTGCTCATGATCTTCACGGCTTTTGGAATAAACAAGGATGTCATCGATAAATACGACCACAAAGTGATCCAAATATTCCTTGAATACCCTGTTCATCATATCCATGAAGGCAGCAGGAGCATTAGTCAATCCAAAAGACATAACTAAGAATTCATAATGCCCATACCGAGTTCTGAAGGCAGTCTTTGGAATATCCTCAGTTCTAACCTTCAGCTGATGATATCCAGAACGAAGATCGATCTTTGAAAAGAATTGTGCTCCTTGCAACTGGTCAAACAGGTCATCAATACGTGGCAATGGGTACCTATTTTTGATGGTGACATGATTCAACTCCCGATAATCAATACAAAGTCGCATACTCCATCTTTCTTCTTCACGAACAGAACAGGAGCACCCCAAGGAGAAGTACTAGGACGAAATAAAACCAATGTCTAACAATTCCTGCAGTTGGGTCTTTAACTCCTGAAGTTCAATAGGAGCCATTCGATATGGGGCTTTGAAAATGGGTTTTGTACCGGGTTCAAGGTCGATACAAAATTCAATTTCACGCTCTGGGGGTAGGCCAGGAAGTTCTTCGGGAAATACGTCAGGAAATTTATTAACAACAGAAATATCATTCAAAGCTGACGTATTTTTGTTTAGATCTGTGACATGAGCTAAGAAAGCTTGACATCCGTTTTTCAATAAACGAATAGCTTTATGGCTTGAGATGACAGCGATTGATTTTAATGGTTTGGTTGCTTGAATTCGCATAATAGGTCGATTAGGAATATGAAAGCTAACAACCTTACGAAAATAATCAATTTTTGCATGATGAGTAGTTAACCAATCAATCCCTAGAATCACGTCAAATGCAAGTATTTTTAATGAAATAAGATTGACAGGTAATGTGTGGGTACCAACTTGAACCAAACAAGACTTATAAACCGTGGATGTAATGAAGGTTTCTCCCAATGGAGTTTCAACTGCTAAGTCAAAGTCTAATTTCTCCGGAATCAAATTTAATCGATGAGCGCAAGTAGGAGAAATAAAAGAATGGGTAGAACCGGTATCAAATAAAGTATAGACTTCGTTAGAGTTTATAATAAGCTTACCCGTGATGACTTCATTCGGGTTCCTTGCTTTCTGGGAGTTCACAACAAACGCTCTCCCTTGCACAACCGATTTTAACTTTTCTGGGACGGCCTTTGGTGCCTCCATCCTAGCTGAATTTGTCTTCGGTAAACGATAAAATCGGGCTAAATGACCTTCTCTTCCACAATTATAACATGCTTTGGACGGCATCGCGCAGTTTGGACTGATGTGCCCCTCCCCTCCGCATTTGAAACATATGATAGGTGGTCGTTCTCCTTCCTTAAAGACAGGTGCTGGTGCTGACGTCTTTCCATCATTGTTGAATCTCCTCTTCTTGAAATGCCCATTCTTATTATTTTGGCCCTGATTACCACCGAAGTGGTTATCATTTCTGGCATGTTGATTCCCTCCACGCTTGTTGTCACCGCTTCGATGACTGCTTTCACTAGTATTATCATTTTACCGGCTGCTCTCTTTTGGTTGCGTTGTCTCGTTATCGCGCTCCACCAACTGAGCCCTATTTACAACATCTGAATACAAACACAATTTATGAGAAACAAGATGTTGACGTATCTCCGGCTTCAAACCTCTTAAAAACATCCGCGTCATTCTTTCTTCATTATCCACCAGGTGGGACGCAAACCGGGATAACTCCGCAAATTTTGCCTCGTACTGCGACACGGTCATATTATTCTGCTCCAATTTGATGAACTCCACCTCCTTCATGTGACGAATACTCTCGGGAAAGTATTTGTCGTTAAACAGCTCTTGGAACTTCTCCCAAGACATCTTCAGTGCGGCAGGTTGAGTACGCTTTATCGATTTCCACCAGTAATCTGCCTCTCCTCGCAACATAAAGGCGGCAAAGGGAACCTTTTGCTCCTCGGAGCAACCCAAGACATCAAATATCTTGGTGATCTGCTTTATCCATGTTTCAGCTACAAGTGGTTTGGGTTCTCCCTTAAACTCCGGTGGTCCCAGCTCCTTAAACTGTTTAGCGGTGACCGCCTGAGAGTTTCCAGTATTTCCACCTACGTTGTGGACAGGAGCCGCTTTCACCTGTTGTTGCATGAATTGCATAAAACCTCTGAACATTTCATCATTCATGATCTGGTCAGTGTTGTTGTTTGCATGAGGATTGTCACCTTCCTGATGAACATTATCCTGATTATTGATATGTGGTGAATTAATAATCGTCTGTGCTCCATTGCTATTCTCAACATTCTCAGATGCCATTTTCAGATACTGCCACAAAATAAAAGTTAATTGATATGTCATATATTATCCTTATATTATGACCGACCAATTAAATTCCATGCAAATAAACTTAGGTAGGTCATACTAGCGAAGGAATTCCCCGTCTCTCCCCTCCTAGTTCTATTCTCACATCTTAGCCAGGGATCATATCCCTAAGCTCTGATACCAACTGTGACGCCCCCAAAATTAGGTATACATTACCCATCTTGGGTCGTCAGATACATAGTACAAAATACAAATACAACTTACTAATACAACTGTCGTGTACAATACGACAAAACATAAACTGTGAATTTGAATACAAATATTATCTTCTAGAGAGTATTCATACTCAAAAGGAGTCCTCATTACATTTATTAACACACCATTACATAGAATAGTGAGGACTACTAACTAATACTATCATTCGGACCATCACTCCGTTCCCCGACTTGCCCCAGCTACGTTCTCATTTCCTGAAGAGAACAGTGAAAGAAAGGGTGAGCTCAACTAGCCCAGTAAGAAATATCATGACTAAGATAATGCAGAATAAATTATCATTAGCCTTCAACAATGTTAAACTGATAAAATATAATAGACATCAAGTTTAACTGCAGCGGAACAAGCAATCCATTAAAAGAGTCAAGTAGAAAATAAACTCTACTATCTTTTATGATTTAAAAGATTTTTCAACACTGTGATCGCTGAGACTCAACTTAATAAAATAATTCACATCATCGAATCACCCCTGCACTACGGCCAAGGATATTCGTATATTCATTAATGGTCATGATCATGCCAACAACTGTCCATCAATGCACTACAGGCCAATGAGGACTTTTACCACATCATTTGTAACATTACGGTCATGATTATACCGAATAATTCCTGGTCATAATCATACCAAGTCCATCTATGCACTACAGGCCACAGATGACTTTCAATATTTTATAAACATGAGGATGATGATAATGATATAAGAATTCAATAAAGCAAGTTCAAGAATTAATTTATCCAAGAATTAACAACGTCCAAATTGTCAACGTGATATTTCTTTGTGGAGTAAAATTCAAGAATACTTAGAAGAATATTTTCATGAAAAGATACTGGATGAAACGCAATTATCAAGGATATTCCACAAATTTCATGGAGTATAGAAGTCAAAACTTAACCAATTGAGTACAATAAAGAATGGAAGAACAAAAGAAATCACCATGCATGCGATAGACCGCACAGACAAGTTATTCCAACAGAATAATAAATAATGGAACCAGGTCCGGCGTAAACGCACAGACAGGATATTCCGACATAATAATAAATAATGGAACCAGGTCCGGCGTAAACGCACAGACAGGATATTCCGACAGAATAATAAATAATGGAACCAGGTCAGGTGTAAAAAACACACAGACAAGATATTCCAACAGAATAATAACAAGACGGAACCAGGTCCGGTGTAAAACACACAGACAGGATGTTCCAACAGAATAATAATAAAAACGGAACCAGGTCCGGTGTAAAACACACAGACAGGATGTTCCAACAGAATAATAGAAGAATGTCACCAAGTATAGGGTAGACCACGTATACAGGTTATTCCAACAGAATAATAAGAAATGGAATAACAACAGTTCTCTTCATGAATAAGAAAGAATAACACCCCTTACCATTTTAAAGACGAGCTGAAATAAGGAAGTAGTTAAGTAGCAGAATACTCTTCTTCTCTCTCTCTATAGTTTCTCTCTATAGTTTTCTCTCTCTAGAGTTCAGTGAATTCGTAAGAAATAATGAAGGAATGAGCTGCTATTTATAGAAAAATAGAATGCATAGTAACTAATCCATGAACGGTCCAGATTGATTACTTTAATCTGACGGTCTATATTTAAAGAAAAATCTTTTAAATAAAATATAATATATTCTATTTATAGAATAACTTTAATAAAGTATTCTGTTTTATATAAAAAGATGTTTCTGTTTTATTACGTTAATAGTACGAATAAAACAAAACGTCATTATCGCTAAATAATTCATATTATTAACTGACAATATTTGAATCAAACTGAGTGACTTCTCACATAAGCATTAATAATCAATACCGTGTGCTACTATGCAACCACACGTATTACTGTACTTTTACTACCGAGTAGTTCAACAGTAACAATGGTAAAATTTCCGCCGTTATTTTTAATAAAATATTTTTGTCGTTTTCTCAATCCGACAATAATTCCGTTGTGGGGTCCACCAATGATTGTGTCGTCGTACGAATATTTTAAAACAACTTGCTTACTTTGCAAAATTTATAAATATTACCCACAACAATAACATTATATCAAATTAACTCCATAATATTCAAAAATGATATTTATAAAAAATTCATCTTTATTTATAAAAGTTGGGGTCTTACAAATATTGCGAACGTGACAAATGTCCTAAATGTCCCTCCTTGTAAAAGTCTCTTATCTGTAGTATTTAAACTACAAATGCTAAATATGATCATTTGGGAAACAACGATGTTTCTAAATAAGGGTCGTCTACAATATTAAATTACGGACGCTAAGTATGACTGACCAATTAAAAAATATTATACAAATTTAAATTTTTATTTAGTTTCCTAGGCTCTGCAGTATTAAACTGCGGATGTCAAATCAACAATAAATCAAAATGCCCATGATTTAAATTTAAATAATGGAATCTAAATTCAATCCTCTCTATATTCTTCCCGATTTCAAAAATCATTCCCTCTCTCTTCATCTCTCTAAACAACAAATGTACCGCTAATTGATCAACACTGAAACCACATTCCATCACTATAGACGAGGACCCAAGGATTGTCACCTCAAGAAATGCACCAAAAATGGTATTTACACTCCATGTGATGCAAAAAAGCACATGTAATACTAGAATATGATATACATTACGACTTTATATGTCGACTTTGATACAGTGAGTCAATTTTATAATTGTTGGGCCATGACATTTTATGCATAGTGAACAGTACCATTGGGCTAAGATGCTGGGTTACTTCCGTTGGGTCCTGAAAATTATTGGGCCGGATCATTAGGCCTGACCATTAGGAATGTAATGGTTTGAATTGGATTTTGACCGGTAATGATAAAAAGGATGATGGTTGACTGTTATCTCCTGAATGACATTAACGAGGATGGGACAAAATCGGCCGGCGGTGGACAAAGGTGATGGGATCAGCAGGTAAGCTACTTGCAATGGGTAGTGTTAGGGGAGTCGGTGGCACGCAAAATCGGAGTTGGAGTATATGATAGCAAGGATAGCACACAACAAAAGGTAACTGATATTTTTATCTTATCAAAATACTAGAGTTAATATCCTCCATTGTTAACCTTGTGTTCGGCTGTACTGACTCATACGCCGGAGCTATCCCCCGACGGTCCAAGCCGTCAAGCTTCTGGTATTAACGTGTTTGTTGTGCAGGATTAGACGCGCTTTTACGTGATTGAGGCGTGTGGAAAGATATTAGCGTTAACAATAATTATATTCAATCTCATATATATATATTGATATACATTACAATCATAATTCGGCTGAAATATTTCACAATACATAGTGTATCTCGTTGCTAATAGCTTGAGAGAGATGAAGGGGGATAGAGGAGGAAATGGAGGGAGAGAGATGGACTGGGAGAGAGAAATAAAGAGAGAAAAATTAGATGTAATTTGTGAAACAATCATTATAATTGGTCAAATTAACTTATTTAAAATGACTTAAAAGTTATTTCAAAAATCTTAATTGTTATATGTTCAACTATGTGGTGGCTTGTGGGTTTCCTCTAATGCAGGTTTTGCATGGCTAATCGAATGAAAAAACTTAAACGAAGGGAATATATCAGGCAAATCAAAACCTGTACCCAACTTTACTATTTCCTTCACCATTTTCTTGGAGCAAACCACCCAATTATAAGCGATTTTCTTGGCCCTGGTGGCAGTTTTGTGATGAGGCCACTAGTTTTGAAGTACATATTTTATATCCACAAGCAATAAGAGCGGGACAGTTCATAAGAGGGTAAAGGGGATGAGGAGGTATGAATATAATACTAGAATAGACAAAAATCTGCACATTCCTAATATAAAAGTTCTGCTTTTATTTGCATATATAGTTGTCATTTTATAAAGTTATTTGATGCTTCTTGATATGTGGGTTTAGTTATGTTTTGTTATTGGTTTACATAATCAGGTCTTATTAACATTACCGACAAAACATACATAAAAAAGTTAAGTACGTGATCTTGCATTTTCGTATGTTAACATTGATGCTTCTTGATATATGATTTTATTTTATAAATTATATATTTTTTAATAAAAGATATAGGCATTTTTAGCAGCATAAGTTTGTGATCTTGCATACCTGCTTAATTAACTTAAGAGACCTAAAATAACACTTTATCCATTTTTGAAATATAAGTTTATTTGTTATTTTTCAAAGTCAGCATGATATATATTTAAGTCCAAAATTGATGTAATCGACTTTATTTTCTAAAATCATACATATTATATTTTGTAATATTGTTTACATAATATAATATTTTTATGCATTATCTACAACTAAAACTATTAAAATTAATTATAAATTAAATATCTCAAATTGACTTAAACAAATCTAATAAAACA
>CM029021.1:142572060-142860933 GCA_016801055.1 Panax notoginseng
TAGGATATAGTTTCATATACCTCTTCACTGTTAATATATTGTAAAAATTGTGCCTTTTTTCAGATATTTATTACAGCCAGAACTGGCTACTTTCTCTTTCATGGCCAATTATTGAACTATTATGACCCTCTTCCTATTTTTTGACAATTTATTGAAGTTGCATACTTTGTTAATTCAGGTTTGGACATAGGTGGTGCGATGATAGAGATCTAAGTAGCTCAGTTAGCTCTCAATCATCGCCGAAGCAAGCAACAGCAACAAAGAATTATTGTATTTGCTGTAGAGTGGAAGATAGGTACCCTTTATGTTTTTTCCCTGGGGGGTGTGTGTTTTTTGGGGGCGGGGGATGGGGTAGTTCCTGTATTGTAGTTTGACACCTTATCCTTATAATCATTGATTAGGGCTAGGGTTGGGTTTCTTATAGCTACGCGCTTGATTTTTGTGGTTAATGTATTATATGTCTCTGCTCTGGGCTAGGGTTACTTTTATGTATATACGTTTATGATCTTATTTTTTGTGTTTGATTAGGGCCAGGGTTAGGGCTAGAGTTCTTATACGTGTTTTTGGAATTTAACAAACTGTGGAAGATAAGATTTTACTGTTGAACTAATTAAAAAAATTACCCGAGTCTTGTTTTTGAAGATTTCTTGGAGATGTAGTGAGTGTAGGTGGTGAATATAATCATTTAAGTGGTTATATGCCAAGATTATCAGATTCATGGCCTGTACTCACTCGTCCTATATAGAAAATTGGAAAGATGCAATTTTAGTAAATTCAAATCTTGTCTGAAGTGTTTTCAGTGTACGGATATTGGATAATGCTTCCACTCATTAATGGCTTGAATTTGGGTCACGAGGCTACCTTGAAAAGTTGAGAAAATTAAATTGATTTTGAGTCAACAAGTTATATGAACTTTTTGTTTTTGTATTGGACTGTCAACTAGAGTCAATTCTCTACTTAAACACTTCTGAGCACAATTCTTGTAGCTATGATTGACCCTTATTGGGGTTTCTCACATCCTAAAACAATTTCAAAATGTATCATGTACATAAGACTTGATGAAAATCGCAATCAATCAGTGGAAAATTTCATTGTTTTTTGTTGTAACAAGTCTACAATAATCATATTGTTATATGCAGGGTTTTCAATTTAGTGATAATGACCTTAGCTCATATTATGAACTTGAAGCAGATAAGTAATATTAATACTTGTCCTTTTATTGTTACTTTTGAACTTTGATGTGGACCATGAGTCATGTTAATTAGGATTTGGGATATAGGATTACAACAATTCTTTTCCAAGCCTTACGATTTGTACTTTTTTGTATAGGTATTGCAATATGTGATACTATGCACCGATCAATACAACATGCATGGGTGCATCATTGGGTTCTCTCTTCTTAGCTGTTAATGCAACAATTATCGTTCATCAGCCGTCGGGTGGGTGTAGTGGACAGTCTTAAAGATATGACTATTCCTAGCATATTATTCGTGTTTGGGAGAATTTTATGACCCTAGAAGAGGCTCGGAAATTTGGGTTAATTAGTGAAGGAATAGATCAGAGGACGATGGCTCTAGTCACTGATGGTGTAGGGAATGAAGGCAAAGATAAAAGTTCAAATTAGGATACGGAGGTATGAAATATTTCTCTCTGAGTCTCACAATTTTGCATGCCATATACTTCCCTCCATTTCAAAATCTAAGATCACTTGCCTTTTATAAATTCCTTGTAATTTACGAAAGCCAAGTGATCTTATATTTTGGAATTGAAGTAATACATTCTAACTTATTTTTTGTGTGATGTGCTGAAATCTGAATTTTCGATATTTTTTTTCCAATCATGTATTGAAGATATTAGAATAATTGTGGGGGTGTTGCATTTGAGATTAGCTTGGTTTATGACTGTGCCCCAAATTGGCCCAATCTTATGTCACAATCTAAATTTGTGATCTGTTTTATAAAACTGAATTTAGTTGAGAAAGAAAAGAGGAACAAGAAGTAGAGAAAATAAGAAGAAGATTTAGAGAAAGAAAAGTAGAATAGAGAAGAAATTTGAGAGAACTGCAGAATATTCATTGAAACGACAATCTGAAAATGCAAATTATCCATACATCCTATCCTACAATCTGTGTTACTCGGACTCGTGTGCGGGTGTCGGGTGCGGGTACGAATCTAGGTGCCGGACACGTGAAGTCAAAAAATAGAGGATACGCGGATATGGATCCGAATTTGGACACGGGTGCGGGGATACGGTATTTTATGATTTTTTTAACAATAATGTTTTTAATTATATCACAGTTTTTTTGCTCTAGGGACTGAAGTGTAAAAAGTATAAAGAAACAGGGGCAAAAATGAAAAATAACAAAACTATAGGGACTGATATGTAATTTTTCAGGGGCTATTTTGAACTTTCAAAAAATCTGAGGGACTAAATTAATTTTTTTAAAAATCTATGAGGTACCAAATTGTAATTTTTCATAGAATATGCTAATTCTCTCTCTTCTTCATATATCTCACGCCTCTTTTCCTCTTCCCTCGACAGACAGAATCCTACTCGACGTCTCTTCTTCTCCTCCTCTTGCGTCTTCTTCTCTTCCCAAACAGCCGTTCTTCTTCTTCCCCTCGGCGCGACAGACTGCTCTTCTTCTTCTTCCTCTTCTTCCTCCTCGACAGTCGACTCGCGTCTCTTCTTCTTCTTCCCAAACAGCCGTATCCGGATTTGTGTAGAATTCCGTACGAATCCCGCACCCGTACTCGTGTTGTGTCGACACGGGTACTGCACTAAAAATGGCGAGTCTGAGTAACACAACCTACAATCTGCTTTATAAGTATTTAAAATAAACTACTAATAAATGTTAATAACTTCTAATAACTGCCACTAAAAATTATAATTACTACTTCTGCTAGAAAATAAATTCTACAATAATTTTAATTACGACGCACCCCTCCACTCCAAACAATCCATGCCCCCATGGATTTAAATCAAACTATGAAATAGTGTGTAAACTTTTGTATGATCATCTTTCCAAGTAACCACTCCACTTGGGTCAAAACAGAATGTTAAAAACGTGTTCATCCCATGACTCAAATGAAAACCTTTTACAAAAACTTGTACAACAATAAGCCTGTTAACAAGGGAACTATCATAGAATTTGTAAATGTTACATATTCCTCAAATAATATTAGTTTGTTTATTGGAGCAACAATTAAAACAACCCTTTTAATATTATTAGCCACAAGGCACTAACATAAATCTCCATTTCTTCTTTGTCCTCCCAATGAATTTTATTGTCCACTGGTTGCTCATCATAGATGGAAGTACTACCATAATGACTTATGTCCAACTCTTCTTTGTTTTCCTCCAAATGATTTCCATAATTCACCTTTTCTTCTGACAACACATTTCTAAAAAAAACTGTCGTTATACTCCTGTAAGTCTTCATCTAGCCCAACTGGATCCCCATCACAGATAGGTGGACTTTCATATATAACTACTGAATCCTCTTGTAATAACACTTGAGATTTGGGACTTTCTTCCATAACTTGACAATAGAATTTAAATTTACAGAAGATTAAAGTTTATAGGAAGTAGATTGGCTTGAAAATATATGGAAGCATGATGAATCAGGTCGCAGAAAAGTATCACTCTGACACCAACTTGTCACAATCTAAATTGGTGATCTGTTTTATAAAACTGAATTTAGTTGAGAAAGAAAAGAAGAACAAGTAGAGAAAAATAGGAGAAGATTTAGGGAGAGAAATTTAGAGAAAGAAAAGTAGAATAGAGAGGAAATTTAGAGAAAGAAAAGTAGAATAGAGAGAAAATTAGAGAGGGAACTGCAAAATATTCATTGAGACAACAATCTGAAAGTGCAAATTATCCGTGCATCCTATCCTACAATCTGCTTTACAAGTATTTAAAACAAAACTACTAATAACTTCTAATAACTGCCACTAAAAATTATAATTACTACTTCTGCTAGAAAATAACTTCTACCATAATTATAAATGACATCTTAGGACTCGTTATGTAATCTTTCCTTCAAAAGATTTCAACTTTCTCCCCGTCAAAAGATTTTAACTTTCTCAACCTCAAAAGTTTTTAACATTTTCTCTCAAAAGTTTGTACTTATCCATCCTAAATTTTAAATTCCAGTCTTTAAATTATTCACTCTCTCGCTCAAAAGTTTTTAATTTGCTTTCTTTCAAGATTTTAACTTTTTTATAGGAAAAGTTGATAATTTATAGGGACAAGATTTTAACAAGGATGTTAAAATCAGTTGAGGGACAAGGATGTTAATTTCACCCTCACTCAAAAGTTTTTAACTTTTCCTATTTGAATTTTAAAGTTTTAGTCTGTAAACTATTAACTTTCTCTAGCTCAAATGTTTTTAACTTTTTCTCCCCCAAAAGATTTTGACTTTGTCCTAAAAGTTTTTAGCATTCTCTCTCAAAAGTTTTTAATCATCTTTTCAAAATTTTAAATTTCAATCTATAAATTATTAACATTCTCTTTGTCAAAAGTTTTTAATTTTCTGTCCCTTGAAAGATTTTAACATTACTCCTAAAAATGTTTTTACTTGACTTTTCAAGTTTTTAAATTAGTCACTTTCTAACCCTCAAAAGTTTTTACATCTTATTTCTCAAGAATTTTAAATTTCAATCCTTAAATTATTCACTTTCTCGCGCTCAAATTTTTTTGACTTTCTATTGCTCAATTTTTTTAAACTGTCTTGTCCCCAAAAGATTACAACTTTTCCCCCTAAAAAGGTGTTTACTTCTTAATTATCAAATTTCAAACTCTAAGCTATTCTGTTTCACTCCCTCAAAAGTTTTGCACTTATCTCTCCAAATTTGTAAAATTGTCTCAAAAGTTTTTACTTTTTAAATATCAAAATATCACTCACGGATGCTCGACAGTTTCTCAATCTCGAATTTTTTTCGCTTTATCTCCTTCAAAAGTGTGTACTTTCTATCTTTCAAAATTAGAGGTAAATGCATTTTTGCATTATCCCAGTTTACCCCATTTTGCACATTTTATCATATACTTAAAAATGTGACACTTTGCATTCAGCGCTTTAGTGTCAATATATAATACCCTGCAGCCCAAAATCCATCTATAAAAATGACTGGGTTCGTGTTTAAAAGTGACGGATTTTGCACTTTTAGCGACGAATTTTGGGCTGGGGGGTGTTATGTACCAATTTGCTAAATGTGTTGGTGGAAAGTTCCACGTTTTGAAATATAAGATGCAATGTGCAATATGAGGTAAACTTGAGGATGCAAAAGTGCATTTAATTCTCAAAATTAAATTATAGACATTCTCTCTTTCAAGTGTTTTAACTTGTTGTCTCAAAATTTTTAAAAATTTTAGACTCTTTTTTATTCACTGTCTCAAATGTTTTTGAACATGCTCTCCCTAAATTTTTTTCAAATATCTCTCCCTTGAAAGATTTTTAAGTTTTCCTCCTAAAAAATTTGTTACTTCTTAACTCTCCTAAAATTTAAATTTCATTCTCTAAGTTATTCACTTTGTCCCCCTCAAAATTTTTGCTTATTTCTCCAAAATTTTAAATTTCAGTCTCTAAGTTATTCTCTTTTACTTGCTTATTTTTTTTTTTACTTCTCTCCCTCAAAAGATTTTACTTTCACTCTGTCAGACGTTTTAACATTCTCTCTCAAAAGTTCACTTATCTATTTCTAAAAAGTATTTAACATTCTCTCTCAAAAGTTTTGAACTCTCTTTCGTCCAAAAGCTTTTAGCATTCTCTCCCTCAAAATATTTTTATTTTTTCTTTCTTGACTCTCCAAATTTTTAAATTGCAGTTTCTAAATTATCCGCCATCTCTCCCTCAGAAGTTTTTATTTTTACTCATCTCTCTAAATTTTTAAATTTCAATATCTAAACTATTTTATTTCTCTAGCTCAAAAGTTTTTTTAACTTTTACTCCTATTTTTTTTACTTCTTAAATATCAAAATTTCACTCACTTTCTCAAAGTCAAATGTTTCACTCTCTCTCCATCAAGTGTATATTTCTTATCTTTCAAAATTTCGAACAATCTCTTTCAAGAGCGTGTACTTCCCTAGCTCTCCAAAATTTTAAATTTTAGACTTAATTATTCACTTTCTCATAAAAGTTTTTGAACATTCTTCCTCAAAAGTTTTTACTTGTCTCTTCAAATTTTTAAATCCTAGTTTCTAAATTATTCTCTTTCTCGCTCAAAAGTTTTTAAATTTCTCTCCCTCCAAAGTTTTCAACTTTTCCTCCTAATAGAGTTTTTACTTAATTCTCAAAAATTTTAAATTTCAGTCTCTAAATTATTCACTCATTCCCTTAAAAGTTTTACTTATCTATCCAAATTTTAAAATTCTAGTCTTTAAATTATTCGCTATCTCAGCTTCAAGGTTTTTTCCCCAAAAGTTGTTCACTTCCCATTAAAAGTTACATATTTGCTATCTTTCAAATTTTTTAGTCTCTCCTTAAAAAAATTTACTCATCTCCAAACTACTCAGTTTCTCTTGCTCAAAAGTTTTTAACTCTCTTACAGATTTTTAATCTTCTCTCTCAAAAGCTTTTACTTATCT
Source organism: Panax notoginseng (assembly GCA_016801055.1). Lineage (NCBI taxonomy): Eukaryota > Viridiplantae > Streptophyta > Magnoliopsida > Apiales > Araliaceae > Panax > Panax notoginseng. The sequence continues at coordinate 142,578,646 of CM029021.1, forward strand.
CTCCAAAATTTTAAATTCCAGTCTCTAATTTATTCTCTCTCCCTCGGTTTTTAACTGTTTGCCTCAAAAGATTTTAACTTTCTCTTTCTTAAAAGTTTTTACTTCTCATCTTCTCAATTTTGGAATTTCAGTGTCTATGCTCAAAAGTTTTTAACGTTCTCATGCTTAAAAGTCTAAAATTTCAGTCTCTAAAATTTACTCTCGCTTAAAAGTTTTTAACTCTCTTTCAAAAAAAGATTTTTACTTTCCCTCAAAAGTTTTTAACATTTTATCTCTCAAAAGTTTTTACTTATCTTTTCAAAATTTTAAATTCTAGTCTTTAACTTATTAACTCTCTCACTCAAAAGTTTTTAACTTCTCCCCCAAAAGATTCACATTTTCTCGCTCAAAAATTTTTACATTTCAAAAGATTTTAACATTCGCTCTCAATTTTTATTTTAATTCTCAATTCTCCAAAATTTTAAATTTCACTCATTAAATTACTCACTTTCTCTCGCTCAAATGTTTTTAAATTTCTATGCCTCAAAATAGTTTAACTTAGTCTTCCTAGTTTTTTATTTTTAACATTATATCCCATTCTCCCTCAAGTTTTTTACTTCTCATCTCTCCAAAATTTTAAAATCTTTCTCTAAATTTCTCCCGCTCAAATGTTTTTAGCTCTCTTTGTCAAAAGATTTAAACTTTGTCTCACTCAAAAGTTTACAACAAACTCTCAAATTTTTTACTCGTAGTATTAAATTTCAGTCTCTAATTTATTCCCTTACTCGTTCAAAGGATTTTTACTTTCGTCTCTCAAAATTAGAGATTTTAATGGCATCCTAAAAAGCTTTTTTCTTGGCTTTAAATTTAAAAATTTCAGTCTTTTAATTATTCTCTCCCGCTGAAAAGATTTTTACTTTCCCTCCCTCGAAAATTTTTACTCTATCCCTTCTTTCTCTCAAAAGCTCTTACTCCTAATCCTGCCAATTTCCCTCTCTCAAAAAAGTTTTTAATTCTCATCTCTCCAAAATTTTAAACTTCACGCATTAAATAACTCACTTTCTCTCGCTCAAATGTTTTTAAATTTCTATGCCTCAAAATAATTTAACTTAGTCTTCCTAATTTGTTGTTTTTTACATTATCTCCCTCAAGTTTTTTACTTGTCATGTCCAAAATTTTAAATATCTTTCTCGAAATTACTCACTTTCTCTCGCTCAAATGTTTTTAGCTTTCTCTCGCTCAAATGTTTTTAGCTTTCTCTCTATCAAAAGATTTAAACTTTGTCTCCCTCAAAAGTTTTTAACACACTCTAAATTTTTACTTTTATCCATTATATTAAATTCCAGTCTCTAATTTATTCCCTTACTCTCGTTCAAAAGGTTTTTACTTTCTTCTCTCTCAAAGTTTGAGATTTTAACGTCATCCTAAAAAACTTTTTACTTAACTTTAAATTTAAAAATTTCAGACTATCAGTTATTCATCCTCTCCCGCTCAAAAGATTTCTAGTTTCCCTCACTCAAAAGATTTTTACTTTCCTCTCTCAAAATTAGAGATTTTATTGGCATCCTAAAAAGCTTTTTTCTTGGCTTTAAATTTAAAAATTTCAGTGTTTTAATTATTCTCTCCCGCTGAAAAGATTTTTACTTTCTCTCCCTCGAAAATTTTTACTCTATCCCTTCTTTCTCTCAAAAGTTCTTACTCCTAATCTTGCCAATTTCCCTCTCTCAAAAAAGTTTTTAATTCTCATCTCTCCAAAATTTTAAACTTCACGCATTAAATAACTCACTTTCTCTCGCTCAAATGTTTTTAAATTTCTATGCCTCAAAATAATTTAACTTAGTCTTCCTAATTTGTTGTTTTTAACATTATCTCCCTCAAGTTTTTTACTTGTCATGTCCAAAATTTTAAATATCTTTCTCGAAATTACTCACTTTCTCTCGCTCAAATGTTTTTAGCTTTCTCTTTATCAAAAGATTTAAACTTTGTCTCCCTCAAAGGTTTTTAACACTCTAAATTTTTACTTTTATCCATTGTATTAAATTCCAGTCTCTAATTTATTCCCTTACTCTCGTTCAAAAGGTTTTTACTTTCCTCTCTCAAAGTTTGAGATTTTAACGTCATCTTAAAAAACTTTTTACTTCTTAACTTTAAATTAAAAAATTTCAGACTTTCAGTTATTCATCCTCTCCCGCTCAAAAGATTTTTAGTTTCCCTCACTCAAAAGATTTTTACTCTATCCCTTAAAAGTTTTTAACATTCTTTTTCTTTAAATTTTTTATTACTAATCTTGCCAATTTCGCTCTCTCAAAAAAGTTTTTAATTCTCATTTCTCCAAAATTTTAAATTTCACTCATTAAATTACTCACTTTCTCTCTCTCTCAAATGTTTTTAAATTTCTCTGCCTCAAAATAATTTAACTTAGTCTTAGTAGTTTTTTGTTTTTAACATTATCTCCCTCAAGTTTTTTACTTCTCATCTCTCCAAAATTTTAAAATCTCTCTAAATTTCTCCCGCTTAAATGTTTTTAGCTTTCTCTTTGTCAAAAGATTTAAACTTTGTCTGTCTCAAAAGTTTTAAACACACTCTAAATTTTTACTTTTATACGTAGTATTAAATTCCAGTCTCTAATTTATTCCCTTACTCTCGTTGAAAAGATTTTTACTTTCCTCTCTCAAAATCAGAGATTTTAATGTCATCCTAAACAACTTTTTACTTGGCTTTATATTTAAAAATTTCAGTCTTTTAATTATTCACTCTCCCGCTCAAAAGATTTTTACTTTCCCTCCCTCAAAATTTTTTACTCCTATCCCTTAAAAGTTTTTAACCTTCTATCTCAAAAGTTTTTGCTACTAATCTTGCCAATTTCACTCTCTGAAAAAAGTTTTTAATTCTCATCTCTCCAAAATTTTAAATTTCACTCATTAAATAACTCACTTTCTCTAGCTCAAATGTTTTTAAATTTCTCTCCCTCAAAATAAAGTCTTCCTAATTTTTTGTTTTTAACATTCTCTCCCTCAAATTTTTTACTTGTCATGTCCAAAATTTTAAATATCTTTCTCGAAATTACTCACTTTCTCTCTGTCAAATGTTTTTAGCTTTCTCTGTGTCAAAAGTTTTAAACTTTGTGTCCCTGAAAAGTTTTTAACACTCTAAATTTTTACTTTAATTCATAGTATTAAATTCCAGTCTCTAATTTATTCCCTTACTCTCGTTCAAAAGATTTTTACTTTCCTCTCAAATTTTGAGATTTTAACGTCATCCTAAAAAACTTTTTACTTCTTAACTTTAAAATTAATAATTTCAGTCTTCCAATTATTCATTCTCTCCCGCTCAAAAGATTTTTAGTTTCCCTCACTCAAAAGGTTTTAACATTCTTTATCTCAAAAGTTTTTACTAATCTTGCCAATTTCGCCCTCTCAAAAAAGTTTTTATTTCTCGTCTCTCCAAATTTTTAAATATCACACATTAAATTACTCACTCTCTCACTCAAATGTTTTTAAATTTCTCTACCTCAAAAAAATTTAACTTAGTCTTCCTAATTTTTTGTTTTTAACATTATCTGCCTGAAGTTTTTTAGTCACCTCTTCAAAATTTTAAATATCTTTATCTAAATTGCTCCCTTTCTCTCGCTCAAATGTTTTTAGCTCTCTTTGTCAAAAGATTTAAACTGTCTCCCTCAAAAGTTTTTAATGAAGTGTCTCTAAATTTTTACTTTTATCCGTTATATTAAATTCCAGTCTCTAATTTATTCCGTTACTCTCGTTCAAAAGATTTTTATTTCCCTCTCAAAATTTGAGTTTTTAACGTCATCCTAAAAAGCTTTTTACTACTTGACTTTAAATTTAAAAATAATTTAGTCTTTTAATTATTTACTCTCTCCCGCTATAAATTTTTTTAATTTCCCTCCATCAAAAGTTTTTAACATTCTGTCTCTCAAAAGTTCTTACTACTAATCTTGCTAATTTCGCTCTCTGAAAAAAGTTTTTAATTCTCATCTCTCCAAAATTTTAAATCTCACTCATTAAATTACTCACTTTCTCTTGCTCAAATGTTTTTAGATTTTTCCGCCTCAAAATAATTTAACTTAGTCTTCCTAATTCTTTGTTTTTAACATTATCTCCCTCAAGTTTTTTACTTCTCTTTTCTCCAAAATTTTAAATTCTCTCTAAATAACTCACTTTCTCTCGCTCAAATGTTTTTAAATTTCTCTGCCTCAATAATTTTTTTGTTTTTAACATCGTCTCCCTCAAGTTTTTACTAGTCATGTTCAAAATTTTAAATATCTTTCTCGAAATTACTCACTCTCTCGCTCAAAATGTTTTTAGCTTTCTTTTTGTCAAAAGATTTAAACTTTGTTTCCCTGAAAAGTTTTTAACACGCTCTCTCTAAATTTTTACTTTAATTCAGAGTATTAAATTCCAGTCTCTAATTTATTCCCCAACTCTCGTTCAAAAGATTTTTACTTTCCTCTCAAAATTTGAGATTTTAACGTCATCCTAAAAAACTTTTTACTTCTTAACTTTAAAATTAATAATTTCAGTCTTTCAATTATTCATTCTCTCCCGCTCAAAAGATTTTTAGTTTCCCTCACTCAAAAGGTTTTAATATTCTTTATCTCAAAAGTTCTTACTACTAATCTCTCAAAAAAGTTTTTATTTCTCGTCTCTCCAAAATTTTAAATATCACACATTAAATTACTCACTCTCTCACTCAAATGTTTTTAAATTTCTTTTTGTCAAAAGATTTTAGTCTTTTAATTATTTACTCTGCTATAATTTTTTTTAATTTCCCTCCATTAAAAGTTTTTAACATTCTGTCTCTCAAAAGTTCTTTCTACTAATCTTGCCAATTTCGCTCTCTGAAAAAAGTTTTAAATTCTCATGTCTTCAAAATTTTAAATTTCACTCATTAAATTATCACTTTCTCTCGCTCAAATGTTTTTAAATTTTTCCGCCTCAAAAAAGTTTAACTCAAGTCTTCCTAATTTTTTGTTTTTAACATTATCTCCCTTAAGATTTTTACTTCTCTTTTCTCCAAAATTTTGAATATCTTTCTCTCAACTACTCACTTTATCTCGATCAAATGTTTTTAGCTTTCTCCTTGTCAAAAGATTTAAACTTATCCTCAATTTTTTTTAAAACTCTAAATTTTTACTTTTATCCATAATATTAAATTTTAGCCTCTAATTTATTCCCTTACTCTCGTTCAAAAGATTTTTACTTTCATCTCTCTCAAAGTTTGAGATTTTAACGTCATCCTAAAAAACTTTTTACTTAACTTTAAAATTAATAATTTCAGTCTTTCAATTATCCATTCTCTCCCGCTCAAAAGATTTTTAGTTTCCCTCGCTCAAAAGATTTTTACTCTTTCCCTTAAAAGTTTTTAACATTCTTTATATCAAAAATTCTTACTACTAATCTTGCCAATTTTGCACTCTGAAAAAAGTTGTTAATTCTCCTCCAAAATTTTAAATATCACACATTAAATTACACTCTCTCAAATGTTTTTAAATTTCTATGCCTCAAAAAAATTTAACTTAGTCTTCCTAATTTTTTGTTTTCAACATTATTTCCCTGAAGTTTTTTACTCACCTCTCCAAAATTTTAAATATCTTTATCTAAATTATTACTCCCTTTCTCTCGCTCAAATGTTTTTAGCTCTCGTTGTCAAAAGATTTAAACTTTGACTCCCTCAAATGTTTTTGATGCACCGTCTCTGAATATTTACTTTTATCCGTAATATTAAATTTCGGTCTCTAATTTATTCCCTTACTCTCGTTCAAAAGATTTTTATTTGCCTCTAAAAATTTGAGTTTTTAACGTCATCGTAAAAAGCTTTTTACTACTTGACTTTAAATTTAATAATTTTAGTCTTTTAATTATTTAGTCTCTCCCGCTATAAATTTTTTTAATTTCCCTCCATCAAAAGTTTTTAACATTCTGTCGCTCAAAAGTTTTTAATTATTTAGTCCTAAAAAGTTTTGTATTTTAAGTCCCTCAAAAGATTTTACTCTCTTCCTCAAAAGTGTTTAACGTTCTCTCTCTCAAAAGTTTCTAGTTCTTTCTCCAAAATTCTAAATTTCAGTGTCTAAATTATTCATTTTCTCTTATTCAAAAGTTTTTACCTTTCTCTTCATCAAAAGATTTTAACTTTTCCTTCTAGAAACATTTTTATTTCTTAGCTTTCCATATTTTTAAATTTCAGTCTCAAAATTATTAACCAAATAACTTTTTTAGTTTCTCTCCCTCGAACGATTTTAACTTTTACTTCTGAAAAACTGATACTTAAATATCAAGATTTTACTTTCTTTCTCAAAAGTTTTTCACTCTATCAAAATTTTATAATTCCTACCTTTCAAATGTTGAATTTTCTCTCATTCAAGGTTTTTACTTGTTATCCCTTCAAAAATTTAAATTTATGACTTAATTATTCACTTTGTCTCGAAAAAAGTTTTTGATCTTTTTTTCTCTCAAAACTTTTTGAACATTGTCTTAATTTTTTTTACTTGTCTCTCCAAATATTTAAACGTTCATATCTAAATTATTCACTTTCTCGCTCAATTTTTTTATTCTCATCTATCCAACTATTTTAATTCCAGTCTCTAAATTATTCACTCTCTCCCTCAAAAGTTTTAACATTCTGTCTCAAATTGTTTTAATTCTTATCTATCCAAACTTTTAAATTCCAGTCTCCAAAATAATCACTTTCTGTCGCTGCAAAGCAAAGTTCTAAAAGATGTTAGGTGGGTGACTGGGTGGCCTAGCGCCTAGGCAGCCTAGCTTGTGCGATTTTTTATTGTAAGTCAATTTTAATATTTTATCTTACATTTATTCAAAAAACACAAAAATATAAAGCAAAACAATCTATAATAAAGATAATAAAGGCTTTTGCTTAATATTCAAATTAAATATTACAAATGTATCATCATTTATATAATTTGAAGTTGGTACAAGTTCAAAAAATTACAACTATAATAAAATTATCCATTTTGACTTGATATTGTTCACTTCTCTCAAATGTTTGTTAAATTTCGGTCACTAATTTAGTAACTTTCTCTTCGCTAAAGGATTTTAACTCTCTCTCTCCCTAAAGGTTTTACTTTTCATCTTTTAAAATTTTTAAATTTTGGCCCCTAAATTACTCACTTTGTTTCGCTCAAAAGTTTTTTAACTTTCTCTCTTTCAAAAGTTCTTTACATTCTGTCTTCAAATGTTTGTTATTCTTATCTGCCCAAACTTTTAAATTCTAGTCTTTTAAATTACTCACGTTCTCTTGCTCAAAAGTTTTTAGCTTTCTATTCCTAAAAGGATTTTAATTTTTCCTTAAAAAAAGTTTTTTCATCCTAGCTCTCCAAATTTTTTTAATTTCAGTCTCTAAATTATTCACCATATCTCCATCAAAAGTTTATTAACTTTCTCTTCAAACGATTTTAACTTTTACTTCTGAAATAATGCTACTTAAATATTAAGATTTAACTCTTTCTCAAAAGTTTTTCACTCTATCAAAATTTTATAATTCCTACCTTTCAAATGTTGAATTTTCTCTCATTCAAGGGATTTTACTTGTTATCCCTTCAAAATTTTAAATTTATGACTTTTAATTATTCACTTTGTCTTGAAAAAAGTTTTTGATCATTTTTTGTCTCAAAACTTTTTGAACATTGTCTTAATTTTTTTTACTTGTCTCTCCAAATATTTAAACGTTCATCTCTAAATTATTTACTCTCTCGCTCAAATTTTTTTATTTTCATCTGTCCAACCATTTTAATTCCAGTCTCTAAATTACTCACTTACCCTTGCTAAAATTTTTTTAACTCTCTCGCCCTCAAAAGTTTTAACATTCTGTCTCAAATTGTTTTAATTCTTACCTATCCAAACTTTTAAATTCCAGTCTCCAAATTAATCACTTTCTCTCGCTGAAAAGCAATGTTCTAAAAGATGTTAGGTGGGCGGCCGGGGGGGCTTTCCTAGGCGGCCTAGCCTGTGCGATTTTTTATTGCAAGTCAATTTTAATATTTTATCTTACATTTATCCAAAAAAACAAAAATATAAAGCACAACAATCTATAATAAAGATAATAAAGGCTTTTCCTTAATGTTCAAATTAAATATTACAAATGTATCATTATTTATATAATTTGAAGTTGGTACAAGTTCAAACAATTGCAACTATAATAAAATTATCCATTTTGACTTGATATTGTTCACTTCCCTCAAATGTTATTATATTTCGGTCACTAATTTAGTAACTTTCTCTTCTCCAAAGGATTTTAACTCTCCCTAAAGGTTTTACTTTTCATCTTTTAAAAATTTTAAATTTTGGTCCCTAAATTACTCACTTTCTTTCGCTCAAAAGTTTTTTAACTTTATTTCAAAAGTTCTTTACATTCTGTCTCAAATATTTGTAATTCTTATCTGTCCAAACTTTTAAATTCTAGTATTTTAAATTACGTTCTCTTGCTCAAAAGTTTTTAACTTTCTATTCCTCAAAGGATTTTAAATTTTCCTTAAAAAAAGTTTTTTCATCTTAGCTCTCCAATTTTTTTTTAATTTCAGTCTCTAAATTATTCACCATCTCTCCAAAAGTTTATACCTCATATCTTTCAAAATAATAAACATTCTCTTTCAAAATTTTTACTTAGCTCTCCAAATATTTAAGTGCAAGTCTCGAAAATATTCACTTTCTCACTAAACAGTTTGTTAAATTTCTCTCCCTCGAAAGATTTAATTTTTTTTTACTTAATTATTTAAATATTTAGATTTCAGTGCCTAAATTATTTATTCTCTCAAAAGATTTTTAACTTTCTTACTCTCAAAATATTTGAACTTTCGCTTATTCAAAAGTTTTTACTTCTCATCTCTTCAAAATTTTAAATTTCGGTCTCTAGTTTATTAACTTTCTCTTCAAAAAATTTTAACATTATCTCCCTTGAAAGTTTTTAACATTCTCTCTCTCAAAAGCTTTTACTTCTCATGTCTCAAAAGTTTTAAATTTCTGTCTCATAATTACTCATTTGCTCTTGCTCAAATTAATTTAATTTTTAACATTATCTCCGTCAAGTTTTTTACTTCTCATCTCTACAAAATTTTAAGTATCTTCATCTAATTTACTCATTTTCTCTCGCTCAAATATTTTTAGCTTTCTCTTTGCTAAAATATTTAAAGTTTGTCCCCCTTAAAAGTTTTTAATCCTCTCTATCTAAATTTTTTCTTTTATCCGTAGTATTAAATTCCAGTCTCTAATTTATTCCCTCACTCTTATTCAAATGATTTTTACTTTCCTGTCTCAAAATTTGAGTTTTTAACATAATCCTAAAAAGCTTTTTACTGCTTAACTTAAAATTTAAAAATTTTAGTCTTTTAATTATCAACTCTCGCTGGCTAAAAAGATTTTTACTTTCCCTCCCTTAAAAGTTTTTAACATTCTCTCTGTCACAAGTTTACTACTAATCTTGCCAATTTCGCTCTCTGAAAAAGTTTCTTTATTCTCATCTCTCCAAAATTTTAAATCACTCATTAAATTAGTCACTTTTTCTCGCTCAAAAGTTTTTAAATTTATCCGGCTCAAAATAATTTAATTTAGTCTTCCTAATTATTTGTTTTTAACATTATCTCCCACAAGTTTTTTACTTGTCATCTCCAAAATTTTAAACATCTTTCTCTAAATTACTCACTTTATATCGCTCAAATGTTTTTAGATTTCTATGTGTCAAAAGATTTAAACTTTGTCTCCCTCAAAAGTTTTTAACACACTCTGTAAATTTTTACTTTTATCCGTAGTATTAATTCCAGTCTATTTTATTCCCTTACTCTCGTTCAAAAGATTTTTACTTTCCTCTTAAAATTTGATTTTTTAACGTCATCCTAAAAAGCTTTTTATTTCTTAACTTGCAACTTAAAAATTTCAGTCTTTTAATTATTCACTCTATCTCGCTCAAAAGATTATTACTTTCCCTCTGTGAAAAGATTTTTACTCTAGCCCGTAAACGTTTTTAACATTCTTTCTCTCAAAAGTTCTTACTACTAATCTTGCCAATTTTTTAAATTTCAGGCTATAAATTTTGCACTTCTTCCTCTCTCAATAGTTTGTAGGTTTCTCTCCTCAAAATATTTTAACTCTCTCTCCCTCGAAAATTTAATTTTTCCTTGTAAAAAAGTTGTAGTACTTAGCTCTCTAAAATTTTAAATTCGAGTCTCTAAATTATTCACCATCTCTTCCTCAAAAAGTTTTTACTTTATCTCCCTCAAAAGATTTTAACTCTTGCTTCTTAAATATCAAAATTTCACTCTTTCTCAAAAACTTTTCACTTTCTCTCCATTAAAAGTGAATACTTCATCTATTTCAAAATTATAAACATTCTCTCTCACGAGTTTTTACTTGTTATCTCTAATTTTTTTTAAATTTCACTCGTAATTATTCTGTTTCTCTTAAAACTTTTTGAACATTTGCTCCCTTGGAATTTTTTGAACATTCTATCTCAAAAGATTTTTCTTATATCTCTAAAATTTCAAATTCCAGTCTCTAAATTATTCCCTTTCTCGCTCAAAAGTTTGTAAATATTTGACCCTTGAAAGATTTTAACTTTTCCTACTAGAAAAGTAAGTTTTTACTTGAGTTTCCAAAATTTTAAATCCAATTTCTAGGTTATTCTAGTTTTCTCCTCTCAAAAGTTTTTTGCTTTTCACACCAAAATTTTAAATTACAGTCTCTAAATTATTCACTTGTTGTCGCTTAAAAGTTTTGTAATTTCAATCCCTCAAAAGATTTTACTTTCTCTTCCTCAAAAGTGTTTAACGTTCTCTCTCAAAAGTTTCTAGTTCTTTCTCCAAAATTCTAAATTTCAGTCTCTAAATTATTCATTTTCTCTTATTCAAAAGTTATTACTATTCTCTCCATCAAAAGATTTTAACTTTTCCTTCTAGAAATATTTTTATTTCTTAGCTTTTCAAATTTTTAAATTTGAATCTCTAAATTATTCACCATCTCTTTCTCAAATCTTTTTACTTCTTATCACAGCAAGTAACTTTTTTAATTTCTCTCCGTCGAACGATTTGAACTTTTACTTTTGTAAAAGTGATACTTAAATATCAGGATTTTACCCTGTTTCTCAAAAGTTTTTCACTCTATCAAAGTTTTATAATTCCTACCTTTCAAATGTTGAATTATCTATCATTCAAGGGTTTTTACTTGTTATCCCTTCAAAATTTTAAATTTATGACTTTTAATTATTCACTTTGTCTCGAAAAATTTTTTGATCAATTTTTCTCTCAAAAATTTTAAAAAAGTTTTTAGCTTTCTATTCCTCAAAGGATTTTAATTTTTCCTTAAAAAAAGTTTTTTCATCTTAGCTCTCCAAATTTTTTTAATTTCAGTCTCTAAATTCTTCACCATCTCTCTATCAAAAGTTTATACTTCATATCTTTCAAAATAATAAACATTCTCTCTCAAAATTTTTACTTAGCTCTCCAAATATTTAAGTGCAAGTCTCGAAAATATTCACTTTCTCACTCAACTGTTTGTTAAATTTCTCTCCCTCGAAAGATTTAATTTTTTTACTTTAATTATCTAAATATTTAGATTTCAGTACCTAAATTATTTATTCTCTCTCAAAAGATTTTTATGTTTCTTACCCTCAAAATATTTGAACTTTCGCTTATTCAAAAGTTTTTACTTCTCATCTCTTCAAAATTTTAAATTTCGGTCTCTAGTTTATTAACTTTCTCTTCAAAAGATTTTAACTTTATCTCCCTTGAAAGTTTTTAACATTCTTTCTCTCAAAAGCTTTTACATCTCATGTCTCAAAAGTTTTAAATTTCTGTCTCATAATTACTCACTTGCTCTTGCTCAAATTAATTTAATTTTTAACATTATCTCCGTCAAGTTTTTTACTTTTCATCTCTACAAAATTTTAAATATCTTTATCTAATTGACTCACTTTCTCTCGCTCAAATATTTTTAGCTTTCTCTTTGTTAAATTATTTAAAGTTTGTCCCCCTCAAATGTTTTTAATCCACTCTATCTAAATTTTTACTTTTATCCGTAGTATTAAATTCCAGTCTCTAATTTATTCCCTTGCTCTTATTCAAAAGATTTTTACTTTCCTGTCTCAAAATTTGAGTTTTTAACATCATCCTAAAAAGCTTTTTACTACTTAACTTAAAATTTAAAAATTTTAGTCTTTTAATTATCAACTCTCGCTGGCTAAAAAGATTTTTACTTTCCCTCCTTCAAAAGATTTTTACTTTCCCTCCCTTAAAAGTTTTTAACATTCTCTCTGTCACAAGCTTACTACTAATCTTGCCAATTTCGCTCTCTGAAAAAGTTTCTTTATTCTCATCTCTCCAAAATTTTAAATCAATCATTAAATTAGTCACTTTTTTTCGCTCAAAAGTTTTTAAATTTATCCGGCTCAAAATAATTTAATGTAGTCTTCCTAATTATTTGTTTTTAACATTATCTCCCTCATGTTTTGTACTTGTCATCTCCAAAATTTTAAACATCTTTCTCTAAATTACTCACTTTATATCGCTCAAATGTTTTTAGCTTTCTATGTGTCAAAAGATTTAAACTTTGTCTCCCTCAAAAGTTTTTTCCACACTCTGTAAATTTTTACTTTTATCCGTAATTTTAATTCCAGTCTCTAATTTATTCCCTTACTCTCGTTCAAAAGATTTTTACTTTCCTCTTAAAATTTGATATTTTAACGTCATCCTACACAGCTTTTTATTTCTTAGCTTGCAACTTAAAAATTTCAGTCTTTTAATTATTCACTCTATCTCGCTCAAAAGATTATTACTTTCCCTCTGTGGAAAGATTTTTACTCTAGCCCCTAAAAGTTTTTAACATTCTTTCTGTCAAAAGTTCTTACTACTAATCTTGCCAATTTTTAAAATTTCAGCATATAAATTATGCACTTCTTCCTCTCTCAAAAGTTTGTAAGTTTCTCTCCTCAAAATATTGTAACTTTCTCTCCCTCGAAAATTTAATTTTTCCATGTAAAAAAGTTGTACTTAGCTCTCTAAAATTTTAAATTTGAGTATCTAAATTATTCACCATCTCTTCCTCAAAAAGTTTCTACTTTATCTCCTTTAAAAGATTTTAACTCTTGCTTCTTAAATATCAAAATTTCACTATTTCTCAAGAACTTTTCATTTTCTCTCCATTAAAAGTGAATACTTCATTTCTTTCAAAATTATAAGCATTCTCTCTCACGAGTTTTTACTTGTTATCTCTAAATTTTTTAAAATTTCACGCGTAATTATTCTGTCCCTCTTAAAACTTTTTGAACATTTGCTCCCTTGGAATTTTTTGAACATTCCGTCTCAAAAGATTTTTCTTACGTCTCAAAAATTTCAAATTCCAGTCTCTAAATTATTCCCTTTCTCGCTCAAAAGTTTGTAAATATTTGACCCTTGAAAGATTTTGAATTTTCCTCGAAAAGTAAGTTTTTACTTGAGTTTCCAAAATTTTAAATACAATTTCTAGGTTATTCTAGTTTTCTCCTCTCAAAAGTTTTTTGCTTTTCTCACCAAAATTTTAAATTACAGTCTCTAAATTATTCACTCGTTGTCGCTTAAAAGTTTTGTATTTTCAGTCCCTCAAAAGATTTTACTTTCTCTTCCTCAAAAGTGTTTAACGTTCTCTATCTCAAAAGTTTCTAGTTCTTTCTCCAAAATTCTAAATTTCAGTCTCTAAATTATTCATTTTCTCTTACTCAAAAGTTATTACTATTCTCTCCATCAAAAGATTTTAACTTTTCCTTCTAGAAATATTTTTATTTCTTAGCTTTCCAAATTTTTAAATTTCAATCTCTAAATTATTCACCATCTCTTTCTCAAATCTTTTTACTTCTTATCACAGCAAGTAACTTTTTTAATTTCTCTCCGTCGAACGATTTTCACTTTTACCTCTGAAAAAGTGATACTTAAATATCAAGATTTTACCCTGTTTCTCAAAAGTTTTTCACTCTATCAAAATTTTATAATTCCTACCTTTCAAATGTTGAATTATCTCTCATTCTAAAGGTTTTTACATGGTATCCCTTCAAAATTTTAAATTTATGACTTTTAATTATTCACTTTGTCTCGAAAATTTTTTTGATCAATTTTTCTCTCAAAAATTTTAAAAAAGTTTTTAGCTTTCTATTCCTCAAAGGATTTTAATTTTTCCTTAAAAAAAGTTTTTTCATCTTAGCTCTCCAAATATTTTTAATTTCAGTCTCTAAATTCTTCACCATCTCTCCATCAAAAGTTTATACTTCATATCTTTCAAAATAATAAACATTCTCTCTCAAAATTTTTACTTAGCTCTCCAAATATTTAAGTGCAAGTCTCGAAAATAATCACTTTCTCACTCAACAGTTTGTTAAATTTCTCTCCCTCGAAAGATTTAATTTTTTACTTAATTATCTAAATATTTAAATTTCAGTACCTAAATTTTTTATTCTCTCTCAAAAGATTTTTAAGTTTCTTCCCCTCAAAATATTTGAACTTTCGCTTATTCAAAAGTTTTTACTTCTCATCTCCTCAAAATTTTAAATTTCGGTCTCTAGTTTATTAACTTTCTCTTCAAAAGATTTTAACTTTATCTCCCTTGAAAGTTTTTAACATTCTTTCTCTCAAAAGCTTTTACTTCTCATGTCTCAAAAGTTTTAAATTTCTGTCTCATAATTACTCACTTGCTCTTGCTCAAATTAATTTAATTTTTAACATTATCTCCGTCAAGTTTTTTACTTCTCATCTCTACAAAATTTTAAATATCTTTATCTAATTGACTCACTTTCTCTCGCTCAAATATTTTTAGCTTTCTCTTTGTTAAATTATTTAAAGTCTGTCCCCCCTCAAAAGTTTTTAATCCACTCTATCTAAATTTTTACTTTTATCCATAGTATTAAATTCCAGTCTCTAATTTATTCCCTTGCTCTTATTCAAAAGATTTTTACTTCCCTGTCTCAAAATTTGAGTTTTTAACATCATCCTAAAAAGCTTTTTACTACTTAACTTAAAATTTAAAAATTTTAGTCTTTTAATTATCAACTCTCGCTGGCTAAAAAGATTTTTACTTTCCCTCCTTTAAAAGATTTTTACTTTCCTTCTATTAAAAGTTTTTAACATTCTCTCTGTCACAAGCTTACTATTAATCTTGCCAATTTCGCTCTCTGAAAAAGTTTCTTTATTCTCATCTCTCCAAAATTTTAAATCAATCATTAAATTAGTCACTTTTTCTCGCTCAAAAGTTTTTTAAATTTATCCGGCTCAAAATAATTTAATGTAGTCTTCCTAATTATTTGTTTTTAACATTATCTCCCTCAAGTTTTGTACTTGTCATCTCCAAACTTTTAAACATCTCTCTCTAAATTACTAACTTTATATCGCTCAAATGTTTTTAGCTTTCTATGTGTCAAAAGATTTAAACTTTGTCTCCCTCAAAAGTTTTTTCCACACTCTGTAAATTTTTACTTTTATCCGTAGTTTTAATTCCAGTCTCTAATTTATTCCCTTACTCTCGTTCAAAAGATTTTTACTTTCCTCTTAAAATTTGATATTTTAACGTCATCCTAGAAAGCTTTTTATTTCTTAACTTGCAACTTAAAAATTTCAGTCTTTTAATTATTCACTCTATCTCGCTCAAAAGATTATTACTTTCCCTCTGTGGAAAGATTTTTACTCTAGCCCTTAAAAGTTTTTAACATTCTTTATCTCGAAAGTTCTTACTGCTAATCTTGCCAATTTTTAAAATTTCAGCCTATAAATTATGCGCTTCTTCCTCTCTCAAAAGTTTGTAAGTTTCTCTCCTCAAAATATTGTAACTTTCTCTCCCTCGAAAATTTAATTTTTCCTTGTAAAAAAGTTGTAGTACTTAGCTCTCTAAAATTTTAAATTTGAGTCTCTAAATTATTCACCATCTCTTCCTCAAAAAGTTTCTACTTTATCTCCTTCAAAAGATTTTGACTCTTGCTTCTTAAATATCAAAATTTCACTATTTCTCAAAAACTTTTCATTTTCTCTCCATTAAAAGTGAATACTTCATATCTTTCAAAATTATAAACATTCTCTCTCACGAGTTTTTATTTGTTATCTCTAAATTTTTTTAAATTTCACTCGTAATTATTCTGTCTCTCTTAAAACTTTTTGAACATTTGCTCCCTTGGAATTTTTTGAACATTCCGTCTCAAAAGATTTTTGTTACGTCTCAAAATTTTCAAATTCCAGTCTCTAAATTATTCCCTTTCTCGCTCAAAAGTTTGTAAATATTTGACCCTTGAAAGATTTTGAATTTTCCTCCTAGAAAAGTAAGTTTTTACTTGAGTTTCCAAAATTTTAAATCCAATTTCTACGTTATTCTAGTTTTCTCCTCTCAAAAGTTTTTTACTTTTCTCACCAAAATTTTAAATTACAGTCTCTAAATTATTCACTCGTTGTCGCTTAAAAGTTTTGTATTTTCAGTCCCTCAAAAGATTTTACTTTCTCTTCCTCAAAAGTGTTTAACGTTCTCTCTCTCAAAAGTTTCTAGTTCTTTCTCCAAAATTCTAAATTTCAGTCTCTAAATTATTCATTTTCTCTTATTCAAAAGTTATTACTATTCTCTCCATCAAAAGATTTTAACTTTTCCTTCTAGAAATATTTTTATTTCTTAGCTTTCCATATTTTTAAATTTCAATCTCTAAATTATTCACCAAATCTCTAATTTCAATCTTTCTCAAATCTTTTTACTTCTTATCACAGCAAGTAACTTTTTTAATTTCTCTCCGTCGAACGATTTTAACTTTTACTTCTGAAAAAGTGATACTTAAATATCAAGATTTTACCCTGTTTCTCAAAAGTTTTTCACTCTATCAAAATTTTATAATTCCTTCCTTTCAAATGTTGAATTATCTCTCATTCAAGGGTTTTTACTTGTTATCCCTTCAAAATTTTAAATTTATGACTTTTAATTATTCACTTTGTCTCGAAATTTTTTTTGATTAATTTTTCTCTCAAAAATTTTAAAAAAGTTTTTAGCTTTCTATTCCTCAAAGGATTTTAATTTTTCCTTAAAAAAAGTTTTTTCATCTTAGCTCTCCAAATATTTTTAATTTCAGTCTCTAAATTCTTCACCATCTCTCCATCAAAAGTTTATACTTCATATCTTTCAAAATAATAAACATTCTCTCTCAAAATTTTTACTTAGCTCTCCAAATATTTAAGTGCAAGTCTCGAAAATATTCACTTTCTCACTCAACAGTTTGTTAAATTTCTCTCCCTCGAAAGATTTAATTTTTTTACTTAATTATCTAAATATTTAGATTTCAGTACCTAAATTATTTATTCTCTCTCAAAATATTTTTAAGTTTCTTACCCTCAAAATATTTGAACTTTCGCTTATTCAAAAGTTTTTACTTCTCATCTCTTCAAAATTTTAAATTTCGGTCTCTAGTTTATTAACTTTCTCTTCAAAAGATTTTAACTTTATCGCCCTTGAAAGTTTTTAACATTCTTTCTCTCAAAAGCTTTTACTTCTCATGTCTCAAAAGTTTTAAATTTCTGTCTCATAATTACTCACTTGCTCCTGCTCAAATTAATTTAATTTTTAACATTATCTCCGTCAAGTTTTTTACTTCTCATCTCTACAAAATTTTAAATATCTTTATCTAATTGACTCACTTTCTCTCGCTCAAATATTTTTAGCTTTCTCTTTGTTAAATTATTTAAAGTTTGTCCCCCCTCAAAAGTTTTTAATCCACTCTATCTAAATTTTTACTTTTATCCGTAGTATTAAATTCCAGTCTCTAATTTATTCCCTTGCTCTTATTCAAAAGATTTTTACTTCCCTGTCTCAAAATTTGAGTTTTTAACATCATCATCCTAAAAAGCTTTTTACTACTTAACTTAAAATTTAAAAATTTTAGTCTTTTAATTATCAACTCTCGCTGGCTAAAAAGATTTTTACTTTCCCTCCTTCAAAAGATTTTTAGTTTCCCTCCCTTAAAAGTTTTTAACATTCTCTCTGTCACAAGCTTACTACTAATCTTGCCAATTTCGCTCTCTGAAAAAGTTTCTTTATTCTCATCTCTCCAAAATTTTAAATCAATCATTAAATTAGTCACTTTTTTTCGCTCAAAAGTTTTTAAATTTATCCGGCTCAAAATAATTTAATGTAGTCTTCCTAATTATTTGTTTTTAACATTATCTCCCTCAAGTTTTGTACTTGTCATCTCCAAAATTTTAAACATCTTTCTCTAAATTACTCACTTTATATCGCTCAAATGTTTTTAGCTTTCTATGTGTCAAAAGATTTAAACTTTGTCTCCCTCAAAAGTTTTTTCCATACTCTGTAAATTTTTACTTTTATCCGTAATTTTAATTCCAGTCTCTAATTTATTCCCTTACTCTCGTTCAAAAGATTTTTACTTTCCTCTTAAAATTTGATATTTTAACGTCATCCTACACAGCTTTTTATTTCTTAACTTGCAACTTAAAAATTTCAGTCTTTTAATTATTCACTCTATCTCGCTCAAAAGATTATTACTTTCCCTCTGTGGAAAGATTTTTACTCTAGCCCCTAAAAGTTTTTAACATTCTTTCTGTCAAAAGTTCTTACTACTAATCTTGCCAATTTTTAAAATTTCAGCCTATAAATTATGCACTTCTTCCTCTCTCAAAAGTTTGTAAGTTTCTCTCCTCAAAATATTGTAACTTTGTCTCCCTCGAAAATTTAATTTTTCCTTGTAAAAAAGTTGTAGTACTTAGCTCTCTAAAATTTTAAATTTGAGTCTCTAAATTATTCACCATCTCTTCCTCAAAAAGTTTCTACTTTATCTCCTTCAAAAGATTTTAACTCTTGCTTCTTAAATATCAAAATTTCACTATTTCTCAAGAACTTTTCATTTTCTCTCCATTAAAAGTGAATACTTCATTTCTTTCAAAATTATAAGCATTCTCTCTCACGAGTTTTTACTTGTTATCTCTAAATTTTTTTAATTTTCACTCGTAATTATTCTGTCCCTCTTAAAACTTTTTGAACATTTGCTCCCTTGGAATTTTTTGAACATTCCGTCTCAAAAGATTTTTCTTACGTCTCAAAAATTTCAAATTCCAGTCTCTAAATTATTCCCTTTCTCGCTCAAAAGTTTGTAAATATTTGACCCTTGAATGATTTTGAATTTTCCTCCTAGAAAAGTAAGTTTTTACTTGAGTTTCCAAAATTTTAAATACAATTTCTAGGTTATTCTAGTTTTCTCCTCTCAAAAGTTTTTTGCTTTTCTCACCAAAATTTTAAATTACAGTCTCTAAATTATTCACTCGTTGTCGCTTAAAAGTTTTGTATTTTCAGTCCCTCAAAAGATTTTACTTTCTCTTCCTCAAAAGTGTTTAACGTTCTCTCTCTCAAAAGTTTCTAGTTCTTTCTCCAAAATTCTAAATTTCAGTCTCTAAATTATTCATTTTCTCTTACTCAAAAGTTATTACTATTCTCTCCATCAAAAGATTTGAACTTTTCCTTCTAGAAATATTTTTATTTCTTAGCTTTCCAAATTTTTAAATTTCAATATCTAAATTATTCACCATCTCTTTCTCAAATCTTTTTACTTCTTATCACAACATGTAACTTTTTTAATTTCTCTCCCTCGAACGATTTTAACTTTTACTTCTGAAAAAGTGATACTTAAATATCAAGATTTTACCCTGTTTCTCAAAAGTTTTTCAAAATTTTATAATTCCTACCTTTCAAATGTTGAATTATCTCTCATTCTAAGGGTTTTTACTTGGTATCCCTTCAAAATTTTAAATTTATGACTGTTAATTATTCACTTTGTCTCGAAAAGTTTTTTGATCAATTTTTCTCTCAAAAATTTTAAAAAAGTTTTTAGCTTTCTATTCCTCAGGATTTTAATTTTTCCTTAAAAAAAGTTTTTTCATCTTAGCTCTCCAAATATTTTTAATTTCAGTCTCTAAATTCTTCACCATCTCTCCATCAAAAGTTTATACTTCATGTCTTTCAAAATTATAAACATTCTCTCTCAAAATTTTTACTTAGCTCTCCAAATATTTAAGTGCAAGTCTCGAAAATATTCACTTTCTCACTCAACAGTTTGTTAAATTTCTCTCCCTCGAAAGATTTAATTTTTTTACTTAATTATCTAAATATTTAGATTTCAGTACCTAAATTATTTATTCTCTCTCAAAAGATTTTTAAGTTTCTTGCCCTCAAAATATTTGAACTTTCGCTTATTCAAAAGTTTTTACTTCTCATCTCTTCAAAATTTTAAATTTCGGTCTCTAGTTTATTAACTTTCTCTTCAAAAGATTTTAACTTTATCGCCCTTGAAAGTTTTTAACATTCTTTCTCTCAAAAGCTTTTACTTCTCATGTCTCAAAAGTTTTAAATTTCTGTCTCATAATTACTCACTTGCTCCTGCTCAAATTAATTTAATTTTTAACATTATCTCCGTCAAGTTTTTTACTTCTCATCTCTACAAAATTTTAAATATCTTTATCTAATTGACTCACTTTCTCTCGCTCAAATATTTTTAGCTTTCTCTTTGTTAAATTATTTAAAGTTTGTCCCCCCTCAAAAGTTTTTAATCCACTCTATCTAAATTTTTACTTTTATCCGTAGTATTAAATTCCAGTCTCTAATTTATTCCCTTGCTCTTATTCAAAAGATTTTTACTTCCCTGTCTCAAAATTTGAGTTTTTAACATCATCATCCTAAAAAGCTTTTTACTACTTAACTTAAAATTTAAAAATTTTAGTCTTTTAATTATCAACTCTCGCTGGCTAAAAAGATTTTTACTTTCCCTCTTTCAAAAGATTTTTACTTTCCCTCCCTTAAAAGATTTTAACATTCTCTCTGTCACAAGCTTACTACTAATCTTGCCAATTTCGCTCTCTGAAAAAGTTTCTTTATTCTCATCTCTCCAAAATTTTAAATCAATCATTAAATTAGTCACTTTTTTTCGCTCAAAAGTTTTTAAATTTATCCGGCTCAAAATAATTTAATGTAGTCTTCCTAATTATTTGTTTTTAACATTATCTCCCTCAAGTTTTGTACTTGTCATCTCCAAAATTTTAAACATCTTTCTCTAAATTACTCACTTTATATCGCTCAAATGTTTTTAGCTTTCTATGTGTCAAAAGATTTAAACTGTCTCCCTCAAAAGTTTTTTCCACACTCTGTAAATTTTTACTTTTATCCGTAATTTTAATTCCAGTCTCTAATTTATTCCCTTACTCTCGTTCAAAAGATTTTTACTTTCCTCTTAAAATTTGATATTTTAACGTCATCCTACACAGCTTTTTATTTCTTAACTTGCAACTTAAAAATTTCAGTCTTTTAATTATTCACTCTATCTCGCTCAAAAGATTATTACTTTCCCTCTGTGGAAAGATTTTTACTCTAGCCCCTAAAAGTTTTTAACATTCTTTCTGTCAAAAGTTCTTACTACTAATCTTGCCAATTTTTAAAATTTCAGCCTATAAATTATGCACTTCTTCCTCTCTCAAAAGTTTGTAAGTTTCTCTCCTCAAAATATTGTAACTTTGTCTCCCTCGAAAATTTAATTTTTCCTTGTAAAATAGTTGTAGTACTTAGCTCTCTAAAATTTTAAATTTGAGTCTTTAAATTATTCACCATCTCTTCCTCAAAAAGTTTCTACTTTATCTCCTTCAAAAGATTTTAACTCTTGCTTCTTAAATATCAAAATTTCACTATTTCTCAAGAACTTTTCATTTTCTCTCCATTAAAAGTGAATACTTCATTTCTTTCAAAATTATAAGCATTCTCTCTCACGAGTTTTTACTTGTTATCTCTAAATTTTTTTAATTTTCACTCGTAATTATTCTGTCCCTCTTAAAACTTTTTGAACATTTGCTCCCTTGGAATTTTTTGAACATTCCGTCTCAAAAGATTTTTCTTACGTCTCAAAAATTTCAAATTCCAGTCTCTAAATTATTCCCTTTCTCGCTCAAAAGTTTGTAAATATTTGACCCTTGAATGATTTTGAATTTTCCTCCTAGAAAAGTAAGTTTTTACTTGAGTTTCCAAAATTTTAAATACAATTTCTAGGTTATTCTAGTTTTCTCCTCTCAAAAGTTTTTTGCTTTTCTCACCAAAATTTTAAATTACAGTCTCTAAATTATTCACTCGTTGTCGCTTAAAAGTTTTGTATTTTCAGTCCCTCAAAAGATTTTACTTTCTCTTCCTCAAAAGTGTTTAACGTTCTCTCTCAAAAGTTTCTAGTTCTTTCTCCAAAATTCTAAATTTCAGTCTCTAAATTATTCATTTTCTCTTACTCAAAAGTTATTACTATTCTCTCCATCAAAAGATTTTAACTTTTCCTTCTAGAAATATTTTTATTTCTTAGCTTTCCAAATTTTTAAATTTCAATCTCTAAATTATTCACCATCTCTTTCTCAAATCTTTTTACTTCTTATCACAGCAAGTAACTTTTTTAATTTCTCTCCGTCGAACGATTTTAACTTTTACCTCTGAAAAAGTGATACTTAAATATCAAGATTTTACCCTGTTTCTCAAAAGTTTTTCACTCTATCAAAATTTTATAATTCCTACCTTTCAAATGTTGAATTATCTCTCATTCTAAAGGTTTTTACATGGTATCCCTTCAAAATTTTAAATTTATGACTTTTAATTATTCACTTTGTCTCGAAAATTTTTTTGATCAATTTTTCTCTCAAAAATTTTAAAAAAGTTTTTAGCTTTCTATTCCTCAAAGGATTTTAATTTTTCCTTAAAAAAAGTTTTTTCATCTTAGCTCTCCAAATATTTTTAATTTCAGTCTCTAAATTCTTCACCATCTCTCCATCAAAAGTTTATACTTCATATCTTTCAAAATAATAAACATTCTCTCTCAAAATTTTTACTTAGCTCTCCAAATATTTAAGTGCAAGTCTCGAAAATATTCACTTTCTCACTCAACAGTTTGTTAAATTTCTCTCCCTCGAAAGATTTAATTTTTTACTTAATTATCTAAATATTTAAATTTCAGTACCTAAATTATTTATTCTCTCTCAAAAGATTTTTAAGTTTCTTCCCCTCAAAATATTTGAACTTTCGCTTATTCAAAAGTTTTTACTTCTCATCTCCTCAAAATTTTAAATTTCGGTCTCTAGTTTATTAACTTTCTCTTCAAAAGATTTTAACTTTATCTCCCTTGAAAGTTTTTAACATTCTTTCTCTCAAAAGCTTTTACTTCTCATGTCTCAAAAGTTTTAAATTTCTGTCTCATAATTACTCACTTGCTCTTGCTCAAATTAATTTAATTTTTAACATTATCTCCGTCAAGTTTTTTACTTCTCATCTCTACAAAATTTTAAATATCTTTATCTAATTGACTCACTTTCTCTCGCTCAAATATTTTTAGCTTTCTCTTTGTTAAATTATTTAAAGTCTGTCCCCCCTCAAAAGTTTTTAATCCACTCTATCTAAATTTTTACTTTTATCCGTAGTATTAAATTCCAGTCTCTAATTTATTCCCTTGCTCTTATTCAAAAGATTTTTACTTCCCTGTCTCAAAATTTGAGTTTTTAACATCATCCTAAAAAGCTTTTTACTACTTAACTTAAAATTTAAAAATTTTAGTCTTTTAATTATCAACTCTCGCTGGCTAAAAAGATTTTTACTTTCCCTCCTTTAAAAGATTTTTACTTTCCTTCTATTAAAAGTTTTTAACATTCTCTCTGTCACAAGCTTACTATTAATCTTGCCAATTTCGCTCTCTGAAAAAGTTTCTTTATTCTCATCTCTCCAAAATTTTAAATCAATCATTAAATTAGTCACTTTTTCTCGCTCAAAAGTTTTTTAAATTTATCCGGCTCAAAATAATTTAATGTAGTCTTCCTAATTATTTGTTTTTAACATTATCTCCCTCAAGTTTTGTACTTGTCATCTCCAAACTTTTAAACATCTTTCTCTAAATTACTAACTTTATATCGCTCAAATGTTTTTAGCTTTCTATGTGTCAAAAGATTTAAACTTTGTCTCCCTCAAAAGTTTTTTCCACACTCTGTAAATTTTTACTTTTATCCGTAGTTTTAATTCCAGTCTCTAATTTATTCCCTTACTCTCGTTCAAAAGATTTTTACTTTCCTCTTAAAATTTGATATTTTAACGTCATCCTAGAAAGCTTTTTATTTCTTAACTTGCAACTTAAAAATTTCAGTCTTTTAATTATTCACTCTATCTCGCTCAAAAGATTATTACTTTCCCTCTGTGGAAAGATTTTTACTCTAGCCCTTAAAAGTTTTTAACATTCTTTATCTCGAAAGTTCTTACTGCTAATCTTGCCAATTTTTAAAATTTCAGCGTATAAATTATGCGCTTCTTCCTCTCTCAAAAGTTTGTAAGTTTCTCTCCTCAAAATATTGTAACTTTCTCTCCCTCGAAAATTTAATTTTTCCTTGTAAAAAAGTTGTAGTACTTAGCTCTCTAAAATTTTAAATTTGAGTCTCTAAATTATTCACCATCTCTTCCTCAAAAAGTTTCTACTTTATCTCCTTCAAAAGATTTTGACTCTTGCTTCTTAAATATCAAAATTTCACTATTTCTCAAAAACTTTTCATTTTCTCTCCATTAAAAGTGAATACTTCATATCTTTCAAAATTATAAACATTCTCTCTCACGAGTTTTTATTTGTTATCTCTAAATTTTTTTAAATTTCACTCGTAATTATTCTGTCTCTCTTAAAACTTTTTGAACATTTGCTCCCTTGGAATTTTTTGAACATTCCGTCTCAAAAGATTTTTGTTACGTCTCAAAATTTTCAAATTCCAGTCTCTAAATTATTCCCTTTCTCGCTCAAAAGTTTGTAAATATTTGACCCTTGAAAGATTTTGAATTTTCCTCCTAGAAAAGTAAGTTTTTACTTGAGTTTCCAAAATTTTAAATCCAATTTCTACGTTATTCTAGTTTTCTCCTCTCAAAAGTTTTTTATTTTTCTCACCAAAATTTTAAATTACAGTCTCTAAATTATTCACTCGTTGTCGCTTAAAAGTTTTGTATTTTCAGTCCCTCAAAAGATTTTACTTTCTCTTCCTCAAAAGTGTTTAACGTTCTCTCTCTCAAAAGTTTCTAGTTCTTTCTCCAAAATTCTAAATTTCAGTCTCTAAATTATTCATTTTCTCTTATTCAAAAGTTATTACTATTCTCTCCATCAAAAGATTTTAACTTTTCCTTCTAGAAATATTTTTATTTCTTAGCTTTCCATATTTTTAAATTTCAATCTCTAAATTATTCACCAAATCTCTAATTTCAATCTTTCTCAAATCTTTTTACTTCTTATCACAGCAAGTAACTTTTTTAATTTCTCTCCGTCGAACGATTTTAACTTTTACTTCTGAAAAAGTGATACTTAAATATCAAGATTTTACCCTGTTTCTCAAAAGTTTTTCACTCTATCAAAATTTTATAATTCCTTCCTTTCAAATGTTGAATTATCTCTCATTCAAGGGTTTTTACTTGTTATCCCTTCAAAATTTTAAATTTATGACTTTTAATTATTCACTTTGTCTCGAAAATTTTTTTGATTAATTTTTCTCTCAAAAATTTTAAAAAAGTTTTTAGCTTTCTATTCCTCAAAGGATTTTAATTTTTCCTTAAAAAAAGTTTTTTCATCTTAGCTCTCCAAATATTTTTAATTTCAGTCTCTAAATTCTTCACCATCTCTCCATCAAAAGTTTATACTTCATATCTTTCAAAATAATAAACATTCTCTCTCAAAATTTTTACTTAGCTCTCCAAATATTTAAGTGCAAGTCTCGAAAATATTCACTTTCTCACTCAACAGTTTGTTAAATTTCTCTCCCTCGAAAGATTTAATTTTTTTACTTAATTATCTAAATATTTAGATTTCAGTACCTAAATTATTTATTCTCTCTCAAAATATTTTTAAGTTTCTTACCCTCAAAATATTTGAACTTTCGCTTATTCAAAAGTTTTTACTTCTCATCTCTTCAAAATTTTAAATTTCGGTCTCTAGTTTATTAACTTTCTCTTCAAAAGATTTTAACTTTATCGCCCTTGAAAGTTTTTAACATTCTTTCTCTCAAAAGCTTTTACTTCTCATGTCTCAAAAGTTTTAAATTTCTGTCTCATAATTACTCACTTGCTCCTGCTCAAATTAATTTAATTTTTAACATTATCTCCGTCAAGTTTTTTACTTCTCATCTCTACAAAATTTTAAATATCTTTATCTAATTGACTCACTTTCTCTCGCTCAAATATTTTTAGCTTTCTCTTTGTTAAATTATTTAAAGTTTGTCCCCCCTCAAAAGTTTTTAATCCACTCTATCTAAATTTTTACTTTTATCCGTAGTATTAAATTCCAGTCTCTAATTTATTCCCTTGCTCTTATTCAAAAGATTTTTACTTCCCTGTCTCAAAATTTGAGTTTTTAACATCATCATCCTAAAAAGCTTTTTACTACTTAACTTAAAATTTAAAAATTTTAGTCTTTTAATTATCAACTCTCGCTGGCTAAAAAGATTTTTACTTTCCCTCCTTCAAAAGATTTTTAGTTTCCCTCCCTTAAAAGTTTTTAACATTCTCTCTGTCACAAGCTTACTACTAATCTTGCCAATTTCGCTCTCTGAAAAAGTTTCTTTATTCTCATCTCTCCAAAATTTTAAATCAATCATTAAATTAGTCACTTTTTTTCGCTCAAAAGTTTTTAAATTTATCCGGCTCAAAATAATTTAATGTAGTCTTCCTAATTATTTGTTTTTAACATTATCTCCCTCAAGTTTTGTACTTGTCATCTCCAAAATTTTAAACATCTTTCTCTAAATTACTCACTTTATATCGCTCAAATGTTTTTAGCTTTCTATGTGTCAAAAGATTTAAACTTTGTCTCCCTCAAAAGTTTTTTCCATACTCTGTAAATTTTTACTTTTATCCGTAATTTTAATTCCAGTCTCTAATTTATTCCCTTACTCTCGTTCAAAAGATTTTTACTTTCCTCTTAAAATTTGATATTTTAACGTCATCCTACACAGCTTTTTATTTCTTAACTTGCAACTTAAAAATTTCAGTCTTTTAATTATTCACTCTATCTCGCTCAAAAGATTATTACTTTCCCTCTGTGGAAAGATTTTTACTCTAGCCCCTAAAAGTTTTTAACATTCTTTCTGTCAAAAGTTCTTACTACTAATCTTGCCAATTTTTAAAATTTCAGCCTATAAATTATGCACTTCTTCCTCTCTCAAAAGTTTGTAAGTTTCTCTCCTCAAAATATTGTAACTTTGTCTCCCTCGAAAATTTAATTTTTCCTTGTAAAAAAGTTGTAGTACTTAGCTCTCTAAAATTTTAAATTTGAGTCTCTAAATTATTCACCATCTCTTCCTCAAAAAGTTTCTACTTTATCTCCTTCAAAAGATTTTAACTCTTGCTTCTTAAATATCAAAATTTCACTATTTCTCAAGAACTTTTCATTTTCTCTCCATTAAAAGTGAATACTTCATTTCTTTCAAAATTATAAGCATTCTCTCTCACGAGTTTTTACTTGTTATCTCTAAATTTTTTTAATTTTCACTCGTAATTATTCTGTCCCTCTTAAAACTTTTTGAACATTTGCTCCCTTGGAATTTTTTGAACATTCCGTCTCAAAAGATTTTTCTTACGTCTCAAAAATTTCAAATTCCAGTCTCTAAATTATTCCCTTTCTCGCTCAAAAGTTTGTAAATATTTGACCCTTGAATGATTTTGAATTTTCCTCCTAGAAAAGTAAGTTTTTACTTGAGTTTCCAAAATTTTAAATACAATTTCTAGGTTATTCTAGTTTTCTCCTCTCAAAAGTTTTTTGCTTTTCTCACCAAAATTTTAAATTACAGTCTCTAAATTATTCACTCGTTGTCGCTTAAAAGTTTTGTATTTTCAGTCCCTCAAAAGATTTTACTTTCTCTTCCTCAAAAGTGTTTAACGTTCTCTCTCTCAAAAGTTTCTAGTTCTTTCTCCAAAATTCTAAATTTCAGTCTCTAAATTATTCATTTTCTCTTACTCAAAAGTTATTACTATTCTCTCCATCAAAAGATTTGAACTTTTCCTTCTAGAAATATTTTTATTTCTTAGCTTTCCAAATTTTTAAATTTCAATATCTAAATTATTCACCATCTCTTTCTCAAATCTTTTTACTTCTTATCACAACATGTAACTTTTTTAATTTCTCTCCCTCGAACGATTTTAACTTTTACTTCTGAAAAAGTGATACTTAAATATCAAGATTTTACCCTGTTTCTCAAAAGTTTTTCAAAATTTTATAATTCCTACCTTTCAAATGTTGAATTATCTCTCATTCTAAGGGTTTTTACTTGGTATCCCTTCAAAATTTTAAATTTATGACTGTTAATTATTCACTTTGTCTCGAAAAAATTTTTGATCAATTTTTCTCTCAAAAATTTTAAAAAAGTTTTTAGCTTTCTATTCCTCAGGATTTTAATTTTTCCTTAAAAAAAGTTTTTTCATCTTAGCTCTCCAAATATTTTTAATTTCAATCTCTAAATTCTTCACCATCTCTCCATCAAAAGTTTATACTTCATGTCTTTCAAAATTATAAACATTCTCTCTCAAAATTTTTACTTAGCTCTCCAAATATTTAAGTGCAAGTCTCGAAAATATTCACTTTCTCACTCAACAGTTTGTTAAATTTCTCTCCCTCGAAAGATTTAATTTTTTTACTTAATTATCTAAATATTTAGATTTCAGTACCTAAATTATTTATTCTCTCTCAAAAGATTTTTAAGTTTCTTGCCCTCAAAATATTTGAACTTTCGCTTATTCAAAAGTTTTTACTTCTCATCTCTTCAAAATTTTAAATTTCGGTCTCTAGTTTATTAACTTTCTCTTCAAAAGATTTTAACTTTATCGCCCTTGAAAGTTTTTAACATTCTTTCTCTCAAAAGCTTTTACTTCTCATGTCTCAAAAGTTTTAAATTTCTGTCTCATAATTACTCACTTGCTCCTGCTCAAATTAATTTAATTTTTAACATTATCTCCGTCAAGTTTTTTACTTCTCATCTCTACAAAATTTTAAATATCTTTATCTAATTGACTCACTTTCTCTCGCTCAAATATTTTTAGCTTTCTCTTTGTTAAATTATTTAAAGTTTGTCCCCCCTCAAAAGTTTTTAATCCACTCTATCTAAATTTTTACTTTTATCCGTAGTATTAAATTCCAGTCTCTAATTTATTCCCTTGCTCTTATTCAAAAGATTTTTACTTCCCTGTCTCAAAATTTGAGTTTTTAACATCATCCTAAAAAGCTTTTTACTACTTAACTTAAAATTTAAAAATTTTAGTCTTTTAATTATCAACTCTCGCTGGCTAAAAAGATTTTTACTTTCCCTCCTTCAAAAGATTTTTACTTTCCCTCCCTTAAAAGTTTTTAACATTCTCTCTGTCAAAAGCTTACTACTAATCTTGCCAATTTCGCTCTCTGAAAAAGTTTCTTTATTCTCATCTCTCCAAAATTTTAAATCAATCATTAAATTAGTCACTTTTTCTCGCTCAATAGTTTTTAAATTTATCCGGCTCAAAATAATTTAATTTAGTCTTCCTAATTATTTGTTTTTAACATTATCTCCCACAAGTTTTTTACTTGTCGTCTCCAAAATTTTAAACATCTTTCTCTAAATTACTCACTTTATATCGCTCAAATGTTTTTAGCTTTCTATGTGTCAAAAGATTTAAACTGTCTCCCTCAAAAGTTTTTTCCACACTCTGTAAATTTTTACTTTTATCCGTAATTTTAATTCCAGTCTCTAATTTATTCCCTTACTCTCGTTCAAAAGATTTTTACTTTCCTCTTAAAATTTGATATTTTAACGTCATCCTACACAGCTTTTTATTTCTTAACTTGCAACTTAAAAATTTCAGTCTTTTAATTATTCACTCTATCTCGCTCAAAAGATTATTACTTTCCCTCTGTGGAAAGATTTTTACTCTAGCCCCTAAAAGTTTTTAACATTCTTTCTGTCAAAAGTTCTTACTACTAATCTTGCCAATTTTTAAAATTTCAGCCTATAAATTATGCACTTCTTCCTCTCTCAAAAGTTTGTAAGTTTCTCTCCTCAAAATATTGTAACTTTGTCTCCCTCGAAAATTTAATTTTTCCTTGTAAAATAGTTGTAGTACTTAGCTCTCTAAAATTTTAAATTTGAGTCTTTAAATTATTCACCATCTCTTCCTCAAAAAGTTTCTACTTTATCTCCTTCAAAAGATTTTAACTCTTGCTTCTTAAATATCAAAATTTCACTATTTCTCAAGAACTTTTCATTTTCTCTCCATTAAAAGTGAATACTTCATTTCTTTCAAAATTATAAGCATTCTCTCTCACGAGTTTTTACTTGTTATCTCTAAATTTTTTTAATTTTCACTCGTAATTATTCTGTCCCTCTTAAAACTTTTTGAACATTTGCTCCCTTGGAATTTTTTGAACATTCCGTCTCAAAAGATTTTTCTTACGTCTCAAAAATTTCAAATTCCAGTCTCTAAATTATTCCCTTTCTCGCTCAAAAGTTTGTAAATATTTGACCCTTGAATGATTTTGAATTTTCCTCCTAGAAAAGTAAGTTTTTACTTGAGTTTCCAAAATTTTAAATACAATTTCTAGGTTATTCTAGTTTTCTCCTCTCAAAAGTTTTTTGCTTTTCTCACCAAAATTTTAAATTACAGTCTCTAAATTATTCACTCGTTGTCGCTTAAAAGTTTTGTATTTTCAGTCCCTCAAAAGATTTTACTTTCTCTTCCTCAAAAGTGTTTAACGTTCTCTCTCAAAAGTTTCTAGTTCTTTCTCCAAAATTCTAAATTTCAGTCTCTAAATTATTCATTTTCTCTTACTCAAAAGTTATTACTATTCTCTCCATCAAAAGATTTTAACTTTTCCTTCTAGAAATATTTTTATTTCTTAGCTTTCCAAATTTTTAAATTTCAATCTCTAAATTATTCACCATCTCTTTCTCAAATCTTTTTACTTCTTATCACAGCAAGTAACTTTTTTAATTTCTCTCCGTCGAACGATTTTAACTTTTACCTCTGAAAAAGTGATACTTAAATATCAAGATTTTACCCTGTTTCTCAAAAGTTTTTCACTCTATCAAAATTTTATAATTCCTACCTTTCAAATGTTGAATTATCTCTCATTCTAAGGGTTTTTACTTGGTATCCCTTCAAAATTTTAAATTTATGACTTTTAATTATTCACTTTGTCTCGAAAATTTTTTTGATCAATTTTTCTCTAAAAAATTTTAAAAAAGTTTGTAGCTTTCTATTCCTCAGGATTTTAATTTTTCCTTAAAAAAAGTTTTTTCATCCTAGCTCTCCAAATTTTTTTAATTTCAGTCTCTAAATTCTTCACCATCTCTCCATCAAAAGTTTATACTTCATGTCTTTCAAAATAATAAACATTCTCTCTCAAAATTTTTACTTAGCTCTCCAAATATTTAAGTGCAAGTCTCGAAAATATTCACTTTCTCACTCAACAGTTTGTTAAATTTCTCTCTCTCGAAAGATTTAATTTTTTTACTTAATTATCTAAATATTTAGATTTCAGTACCTAAATTATTTATTCTCTCTCAAAAGATTTTTAAGTTTCTTTCCCTCAAAATATTTGAACTTTCGCTTATTCAAAAGTTTTTACTTCTCATCTCTTCAAAATTTAAATTTCGGTCTCTAGTTTATTGACTTTCTCTTCAAAAGATTTTAACTTTATCGCCCTTGAAATTTTTAACATTCTCTCCCAAAAGCTTTTACTTCTCATGTCTCAAAAGTTTTAAATTTCTGTCTCATAATTACTCACTTGCTCTTGGTCAAATTAATTTAATTTTTAACATTATCTCCGTCAAGTTTTTTACTTCTCATCTCTACAAAATTTTAAATATCTTTATCTAATTGACTCACTTTCTCTCGCTCAAATATTTTTAGCTTTCTCTTTGTTAAATTATTTAAAGTTTGTCCCCCCTCAAAAGTTTTTAATCCACTCTATCTAAATTTTTACTTTTATCCGTAGTATTAAATTCCAGTCTCTAATTTATTCCCTTGCTCTTATTCAAAAGATTTTTACTTCCCTGTCTCAAAATTTGAGTTTTTAACATCATCCTAAAAAGCTTTTTACTACTTAACTTAAAATTTAAAAATTTTAGTCTTTTAATTATCAACTCTTGCTGGCTAAAAAGATTTTTACTTTCCCTCCTTCAAAAGATTTTTACTTTCCCTCCCTTAAAAGTTTTTAACATTCTCTCTGTCACAAGCTTACTACTAATCTTGCCAATTTCGCTCTCTGAAAAAGTTTCTTTATTCTCATCTCTCCAAAATTTTAAATCAATCATTAAATTAGTCACTTTTTCTCGCTCAATAGTTTTTAAATTTATCCGGCTCAAAATAATTTAATTTAGTCTTCCTAATTATTTGTTTTTAACATTATCTCCCACAAGTTTTTTACTTGTCGTCTCCAAAATTTTAAACATCTTTCTCTAAATTACTCACTTTATATCGCTCAAATGTTTTTAGCTTTCTATGTGTCAAAAGATTTAAACTTTGTCTCCCTCAAAAGTTTTTTCCACACTCTATAAATTTTTACTTTTATCCGTAGTTTTAATTCCAGTCTCTAATTTATTCCCTTACTCTCGTTCAAAAGATTTTTACTTTCCTCTTAAAATTTGATATTTTAACGTCATCCTAAAAAGCTTTTTATTTCTTAACTTACAACTTAAAAATTTCAGTCTTTTAATTATTCACTCTATCTCGCTCAAAAGATTATTACTTTCCCTCTGTGGAAAGATTTTTACTCTAGCCCTTAAAAGTTTTTAACATTTTTTCTCTCAAAAGTTCTTACTACTAATCTTGCCAATTTTTAAAATTTCAGCCTATAAATTATGCACTTCTTCCTCTCTCAAAAGTTTGTAAGTTTCTCTCCTCAAAATATTGTAACTTTCTCTCCCTCGAAAATTTAATTTTTCCTTGTAAAAAAGTTGTAGTACTTGGCTCTCTAAAATTTTAAATTTGAGTCTCTAAATTATTCACCATCTCTTCCTCAAAAAGTTTCTACTTTATCTCCTTCAAAAGATTTTAACTCTTGCTTCTTAAATATCAAAATTTCACTATTTCTCAAAAACTTTTCACTTTCTCTCCATTAAAAGTGAATACTTCATATCTTTCAAAATTATAAGCATTCTCTCTCACGAGTATTTACTTGTTATCTCTAAATTTTTTTAAATTTCACTCGTAATTATTCTGTTTCTCTTAAAACTTTTTGAACATTTGCTCCCTTGGAATTTTTTGAACATTCTATCTCAAAAGATTTTTCTTACGTCTCCAAAATTTCAAATTCCAGTCTCTAAATTATTCCCTTTTTCGCTCAAAAGTTTGTAAATATTTGACCCTTGAAAGATTTTAACTTTTCCTCCTAGAAAAGTAAGTTTTTACTTGAGTTTCCAAAATTTTAAATCCAATTTCTAGGTTATTCTAGTTTTCTCCTCTCAAAAGTTTTTTGCTTTTCTCACCAAAATTTTAAATTACAGTCTCTAAATTATTCACTTGTTGTCGCTTAAAAGTTTTGTATTTTCAGTCCCTCAAAAGATTTTACTTTCTCTTCCTCAAAAGTGTTTAACGTTCTCTCTCTCAAAAGTTTCTAGTTCTTTCTCCAAAATTCTAAATTTCAGTCTCTAAATTATTCATTTTCTCTTATTCAAAAGTTATTACTATTCTCTCCATCAAAAGATTTTAACTTTTCCTTCTAGAAATATTTTTATTTCTTAGCTTTCCAAATTTTTAAATTTCAATCTCTAAATTATTCACCATCTCTTTCTCAAATCTTTTTACTTCTTATCACAGCAAGTAACTTTTTTAATTTCTCTCCCTCGAACGATTTTAACTTTTACTTCTGAAAAAGTGATACTTAAATATCAAGATTTTACCCTGTTTCTCAAAAGTTTTTCACTCTATCAAAATTTTATAATTCCTACCTTTCAAATGTTGAATTATCTCTCATTCTAAGGGTTTTTACTTGGTATCCCTTCAAAATTTTAAATTTATGACTTTTAATTATTCACTTTGTCTCGAAAATTTTTTTGATCAATTTTTCTCTCAAAAATTTTAAAAAAGTTTTTAGCTTTCTATTCCTCAAAGGATTTTAATTTTTCCTTAAAAAAAGTTTTTCCATCTTAGCTCTCCAAATTTTTTTAATTTCAGTCTCTAAATTCTTCACCATCTCTCCATCAAAAGTTTATACTTCATGTCTTTCAAAATAATAAACATTCTCTCTCAAAATTTTTACTTAGCTCTCCAAATATTTAAGTGCAAGTCTCGAAGATATTCACTTTCTCACTCAACAGTTTGTTACATTTCTCTCTCTCGAAAGATTTAATTTTTTTACTTAATTATCTAAATATTTAGATTTCAGTACCTAAATTATTTATTCTCTCTCAAAAGATTTTTAAGTTTCTTTCCCTCAAAATATTTGAACTTTCGCTTATTCAAAAGTTTATACTTCTCATCTCTTCAAAATTTTAAATTTCGGTCTCTAGTTTATTAACTTTCTCTTCAAAAGATTTTAACTTTATCGCCCTTGAAAGTTTTTAACATTCTTTCTCTCAAAAGCTTTTACTTCTCATGTCTCAAAAGTTTTAAATTTCTGTCTCATAATTACTCACTTGCTCTTGCTCAAATTAATTTAATTTTTAACATTATCTCCGTCAAGTTTTTTACTTCTCATCTCTACAAAATTTTAAATATCTTTATCTAATTGACTCACTTTCTCTCGCTCAAATATTTTTAGCTTTCTCTTTGTTAAATTATTTAAAGTTTGTCCCCCCTCAAAAGTTTTTAATCCACTCTATCTAAATTTTTACTTTTATCCGTAGTATTAAATTCCAGTCTCTAATTTATTCCCTTGCTCTTATTCAAAAGATTTTTACTTCCCTGTCTCAAAATTTGAGTTTTTAACATCATCCTAAAAAGCTTTTTACTACTTAACTTAAAATTTAAAAATTTTAGTCTTTTAATTATCAACTCTCGCTGGCTAAAAAGATTTTTACTTTCCCTCCTTCAAAAGATTTTTACTTTCCCTCCCTTAAAAGTTTTTAACATTCTCTCTGTCAAAAGCTTACTACTAATCTTGCCAATTTCGCTCTCTGAAAAAGTTTCTTTATTCTCATCTCTCCAAAATTTTAAATCAATCATTAAATTAGTCACTTTTTCTCGCTCAATAG
The DNA here is from genome assembly GCA_016801055.1 of Panax notoginseng. NCBI lineage: Eukaryota > Viridiplantae > Streptophyta > Magnoliopsida > Apiales > Araliaceae > Panax > Panax notoginseng. The sequence continues at coordinate 142,613,816 of CM029021.1, forward strand.
TTTTTAAATTTATCCGGCTCAAAATAATTTAATTTAGTCTTCCTAATTATTTGTTTTTAACATTATCTCCCACAAGTTTTTTACTTGTCGTCTCCAAAATTTTAAACATCTTTCTCTAAATTACTCACTTTATATCGCTCAAATGTTTTTAGCTTTCTATGTGTCAAAAGATTTAAACTTTGTCTCCCTCAAAAGTTTTTTCCACACTCTATAAATTTTTACTTTTATCCGTAGTTTTAATTCCGGTCTCTAATTTATTCCCTTACTCTCGTTCAAAAGATTTTTACTTTCCTCTTAAAATTTGATATTTTAACGTCATCCTAAAAAGCTTTTTATTTCTTAACTTACAACTTAAAAATTTCAGTCTTTTAATTATTCACTCTATCTCGCTCAAAAGATTATTACTTTCCCTCTGTGGAAAGATTTTTACTCTAGCCCTTAAAAGTTTTTAACATTCTTTCTCTCAAAAGTTCTTACTACTAATCTTGCCAATTTTTAAAATTTCAGCCTATAAATTATGCACTTCTTCCTCTCTCAAAAGTTTGTAAGTTTCTCTCCTCAAAATATTGTAACTTTTTCTCCCTTGAAAATTTAATTTTTCCTTGTAAAAAAGTTGTTGTACTTGGCTCTCTAAAATTTTAAATTTGAGTCTCTAAATTATTCACCATCTCTTCCTCAAAAAGTTTCTACTTTATCTCCTTCAAAAGATTTTAACTCTTGCTTCTTAAATATCAAAATTTCACTATTTCTCAAAAACTTTTCACTTTCTCTCCATTAAAAGTGAATACTTCATATCTTTCAAAATTATAAACATTCTCTCTCACGAGTTTTTACTTGTTATCTCTAAAATTTTTTAAATTTCACTCCTAATTATTCTGTTTCTCTTAAAACTTTTTGAACATTTGCTCCCTTGGAATTTTTTGAACATTCTATCTCAAAAGATTTTTCTTACATCTCAAAAATTTCAAATTCCAGTCTCTAAATTATTCCCTTTCTCGCTCAAAAGTTTGTAAATATTTGACCCTTGAAAGATTTTAACTTTTCCTCCTAGAAAAGTAAGTTTTTACTTGAGTTTCAAAATTTTAAATCCAATTTCTAGGTTATTCTAGTTTTCTCCTCTCAAAAGTTTTTTGCTTTTCTCACCAAAATTTTAAATTACAGTCTCTAAATTATTCACTTGTTGTCGCTTAAAAGTTTTGTATTTTCAGTCCCTCAAAAGATTTTACTTTCTCTTCCTCAAAAGTGTTTAACGTTCTCTCTCTCAAAAGTTTCTAGTTCTTTCTCCAAATTTCTAAATTTCAGTCTCTAAATTATTCATTTTCTCTTATTCAAAAGTTATTACTATTCTCTCCATCAAAAGATTTTAACTTTTCCTTCTAGAAATATTTTTATTTCTTAGCTTTCCAAATTTTTAAATTTCAATCTCTAAATTATTCACCATCTCTTTCTCAAATCTTTTTACTTCTTATCACAGCAAGTAACTTTTTTAATTTCTCTCCCTCGAACGATTTTAACTTTTACTTCTGAAAAAGTGATACTTAAATATCAAGATTTTACCCTGTTTCTCAAAAGTTTTTCACTCTATCAAAATTTTATAATTCCTACCTTTCAAATGTTGAATTATCTCTCATTCTAAGGGTTTTTACTTGGTATCCCTTCAAAATTTTAAATTTATGACTTTTAATTATTCACTTTGTCTCGAAAAATTTTTTGATCAATTTTTCTCTCAAAAATTTTAAAAAAGTTTTTAGCTTTCTATTCCTCAGGATTTTAATTTTTCCTTAAAAAAAGTTTTTTCATCCTAGCTCTCCAAATTTTTTTAATTTCAGTCTCTAAATTCTTCACCATCTCTCCATCAAAAGTTTATACTTCATGTCTTTCAAAATAATAAACATTCTCTCTCAAAATTTTTACTTAGCTCTCCAAATATTTAAGTGCAAGTCTCGAAGATATTCACTTTCTCACTCAACAGTTTGTTACATTTCTCTCTCTCGAAAGATTTAATTTTTTTACTTAATTATTTAAATATTTAGATTTCAGTACCTAAATTATTTATTCTCTCTCAAAAGATTTTTAAGTTTCTTTCCCTCAAAATATTTGAACTTTCGCTTATTCAAAAGTTTATACTTCTCATCTCTTCAAAATTTTAAATTTCGGTCTCTAGTTTATTAACTTTCTCTTCAAAAGATTTTAACTTTATCGCCCTTGAAAGTTTTTAACATTCTTTCTCTCAAAAGCTTTTACTTCTCATGTCTCAAAAGTTTTAAATTTCTGTCTCATAATTACTCACTTGCTCTTGCTCAAATTAATTTAATTTTTAACATTATCTCCGTCAAGTTTTTTACTTCTCATCTCTACAAAATTTTAAATATCTTTATCTAATTGACTCACTTTCTCTCGCTCAAATATTTTTAGCTTTCTCTTTGTTAAATTATTTAAAGTTTGTCCCCCCTCAAAAGTTTTTAATCCACTCTATCTAAATTTTTACTTTTATCCGTAGTATTAAATTCCAGTCTCTAATTTATTCCCTTGCTCTTATTCAAAAGATTTTTACTTCCCTGTCTCAAAATTTGAGTTTTTAACATCATCCTAAAAAGCTTTTTACTACTTAACTTAAAATTTAAAAATTTTAGTCTTTTAATTATCAACTCTCGCTGGCTAAAAAGATTTTTACTTTCCCTCCTTCAAAAGATTTTTACTTTCCCTCCCTTAAAAGTTTTTAACATTCTCTCTGTCAAAAGCTTACTACTAATCTTGCCAATTTTGCTCTCTGAAAAAGTTTCTTTATTCTCATCTCTCCAAAATTTTAAATCAATCATTAAATTAGTCACTTTTTCTCGCTCAATAGTTTTTAAATTTATCCGGCTCAAAATAATTTAATTTAGTCTTCCTAATTATTTGTTTTTAACATTATCTCCCACAAGTTTTTTACTTGTCGTCTCCAAAATTTTAAACATCTTTCTCTAAATTACTCACTTTATATCGCTCAAATGTTTTTAGCTTTCTATGTGTCAAAAGATTTAAACTTTGTCTCCCTCAAAAGTTTTTTCCACACTCTATAAATTTTTACTTTTATCCGTAGTTTTAATTCCGGTCTCTAATTTATTCCCTTACTCTCGTTCAAAAGATTTTTACTTTCCTCTTAAAATTTGATATTTTAACGTCATCCTAAAAAGCTTTTTATTTCTTAACTTACAACTTAAAAATTTCAGTCTTTTAATTATTCACTCTATCTCGCTCAAAAGATTATTACTTTCCCTCTGTGGAAAGATTTTTACTCTAGCCCTTAAAAGTTTTTAACATTCTTTCTCTCAAAAGTTCTTACTACTAATCTTGCCAATTTTTAAAATTTCAGCCTATAAATTATGCACTTCTTCCTCTCTCAAAAGTTTGTAAGTTTCTCTCCTCAAAATATTGTAACTTTCTCTCCCTCAAAAATTTAATTTTTCCTTGTAAAAAAGTTGTAGTACTTGGCTTTCTAAAATTTTAAATTTGAGTCTCTAAATTATTCACCATCTCTTCCTCAAAAAGTTTCTACTTTATCTCCTTCAAAAGATTTTAACTCTTGCTTCTTAAATATCAAAATTTCACTATTTCTCAAAAACTTTTCACTTTCTCTCCATTAAAAGTGAATACTTCATATCTTTCAAAATTATAAACATTCTCTCTCACGAGTATTTACTTGTTATCTCTAAATTTTTTTAAATTTCACTCGTAATTATTCTGTTTCTCTTAAAACTTTTTGAACATTTGCTCCCTTGGAATTTTTTGAACATTCTATCTCAAAAGATTTTTCTTACGTCTCCAAAATTTCAAATTCCAGTCTCTAAATTATTCCCTTTCTCGCTCAAAAGTTTGTAAATATTTGACCCTTGAAAGATTTTAACTTTTCCTCCTAGAAAAGTAAGTTTTTACTTGAGTTTCCAAAATTTTAAATCCAATTTCTAGGTTATTCTAGTTTTCTCCTCTCAAAAGTTTTTTGCTTTTCTCACCAAAATTTTAAATTACAGTCTCTAATTTATTCACTTGTTGTCGCTTAAAAGTTTTGTATTTTCAGTCCCTCAAAAGATTTTACTTTCTCTTCCTCAAAAGTGTTTAACGTTCTCTCTCTCAAAAGTTTCTAGTTCTTTCTCCAAAATTCTAAATTTCAGTCTCTAAATTATTCATTTTCTCTTATTCAAAAGTTATTACTATTCTCTCCATCAAAAGATTTTAACTTTTCCTTCTAGAAATATTTTTATTTCTTAGCTTTCCAAATTTTTAAATTTCAATCTCTAAATTATTCACCATCTCTTTCTCAAATCTTTTTACTTCTTATCACAGCAAGTAACTTTTTTAATTTCTCTCCCTCGAACGATTTTAACTTTTACTTCTGAAAAAGTGATACTTAAATATCAAGATTTTACCCTGTTTCTCAAAAGTTTTTCACTCTATCAAAATTTTATAATTCCTACCTTTCAAATGTTGAATTATCTCTCATTCTAAGGGTTTTTACTTGGTATCCCTTCAAAATTTTAAATTTACGACTTTTAATTATTCACTTTGTCTCGAAATTTTTTTTGATCAATTTTTCTCTCAAAAATTTTAAAAAAGTTTTTAGCTTTCTATTCCTCAAAGGATTTTAATTTTTCCTTAAAAAAAGTTTTTCCATCTTAGCTCTCCAAATTTTTTTAATTTCAGTCTCTAAATTCTTCACCATCTCTCCATCAAAAGTTTATACTTCATATCTTTCAAAATAATAATCATTCTCTCTCAAAAATTTTACTTAGCTCTCCAAATATTTAAGTGCAAGTCTCGAAAATATTCACTTTCTCACTCAACAGTTTGTTAAATTTCTCTCCCTCGAAAGATTTAATTTTTTTACTTAATTATCTAAATATTTAGATTTCAGTACCTAAATTATTTATTCTCTCTCAAAAGATTTTTAAGTTTCTTACCCTCAAAATATTTGAACTTTCGCTTATTCAAAAGTTTTTACTTCTCATCTCTTCAAAATTTTAAATTTCGGTCTCTAGTTTATTAACTTTATCGCCCTTGAAAGTTTTTAACATTCTTTCTCTCAAAAGCTTTTACTTCTCATGTCTGAAAAGTTTTAAATTTCTGTCTCATAATTACTCAGTTGCTCTTGCTCAAATTAATTTAATTTTTAACATTATCTCCGTCATGTTTTTTACTTCTCATCTCTACAAAATTTTAAATATCTTTTTCTAATTGACTCACTTTCTCTTGCTCAAATATTTTTAGCTTTCTCTTTGTTAAATTATTTAAAGTTTGTCCCCCCTCAAAAGTTTTTAATCCACTCTATCTAAATTTTTACTTTTATCCGTAGTATTAAATTCCGGTCTCTAATTTATTCCCTTGCTCTTATTCAAAAGATTTTTACTTACCTGTCTCAAAATTTGAGTTTTTAACATCATCCTAAAAGGCTTTTTACTACTTAACTTAAAATTTAAAAATTTTAGTCTTTTAATTATCAACTCTCGCCGGCTAAAAAGATTTTTACTTTCCCTCCTTCAAAAGATTTTTACTTTCCCTCCCTTAAAAGTTTTTAACATTCTCTCTGTCACAAGCTTACTACTAATCTTGCCAATTTCGATCTCTGAAAAAGTTTCTTTATTCTCATCTCTCCAAAATTTTAAATCAATCATTAAATTAGTCACTTTTTCTCGCTGAAAAGTTTTTAAATTTATCCGGCTCAAAATAATTTAATTTAGTCTTCCTAATTATTTGTTTTTAACATTTTCTCCCACAAGTTTTTTACTTGTCATCTCCAAAATTTTAAACATCTTTCTCTAAATTACTGACTTTATATCGCTCAAATGTTTTTAGCTTTCTATGTGTCAAAAGAGTTAAACTTTGTCTCCCTCAAAAGTTTTTTCCACACTCTGTAAATTTTTACTTTTATCCGTAGTTTTAATTCCAGTCTCTAATTTATTCCCTTACTCTCGTTCAAAAGATTTTTACTTTCCTCTTAAAATTTGATATTTTAACGTCATCCTAAAAAGCTTTTTATTTCTTAACTTACAACTTAAAAATTTCAGTCTTTTAATTATTCACTCTATCTCGCTCAAAAGATTATTACTTTCCCTCTGTGGAAAGATTTTTACTCTAGCCCTTAAAAGTTTTTAACATTCTTTCTCTCAAAAGTTCTTACTACTAATCTTGCCATTTTTAAAATTTCAGCCTATAAATTATGCACTTCTTCCTCTCTCAAAAGTTTGTAAGTTTCTCTCCTCAAAATATTGTAACTTTTTCTCCCTTGAAAATTTAATTTTTCCTTGTAAAAAAGTTGTTGTACTTGGCTCTCTAAAATTTTAAATTTGAGTCTCTAAATTATTCACCATCTCTTCCTCAAAAAGTTTCTACTTTATCTCCTTCAAAAGATTTTAACTCTTGCTTCTTAAATATCAAAATTTCACTATTTCTCAAAAACTTTTCACTTTCTCTCCATTAAAAGTGAATACTTCATATCTTTCAAAATTATAAACATTCTCTCTCACGAGTTTTTACTTGTTATCTCTAAAATTTTTTAAATTTCACTCCTAATTATTCTGTTTCTCTTAAAACTTTTTGAACATTTGCTCCCTTGGAATTTTTTGAACATTCTATCTCAAAAGATTTTTCTTACGTCTCAAAAATTTCAAATTCCAGTCTCTATATTATTCCCTTTCTCGCTCAAAAGTTTGTAAATATTTGACCCTTGAAAGATTTTAACTTTTCCTCCTAGAAAAATAAGTTTTTACTTGAGTTTCAAAATTTTAAATCCAATTTCTAGGTTGTTCTAGTTTTCTCCTCTCAAAAGTTTTTTGCTTTTCTCACCAAAATTTTAAATTACAGTCTCTAAATTATTCACTTGTTGTCGCTTAAAAGTTTTGTATTTTCAGTCCCTCAAAAGATTTTACTTTCTCTTCCTCAAAAGTGTTTAACGTTCTCTCTCTCAAAAGTTTCTAGTTCTTTCTCCAAATTTCTAAATTTCAGTCTCTAAATTATTCATTTTCTCTTATTCAAAAGTTATTACTATTCTCTCCATCAAAAGATTTTAACTTTTCCTTCTAGAAATATTTTTATTTCTTAGCTTTCCAAATTTTTAAATTTCAATCTCTAAATTATTCACCATCTCTTTCTCAAATCTTTTTACTTCTTATCACAGCAAGTAACTTTTTTAATTTCTCTCCCTCGAACGATTTTAACTTTTACTTCTGAAAAAGTGATACTTAAATATCAAGATTTTACCTTGTTTCTCAAAAGTTTTTCACTCTATCAAAATTTTATAATTCCTACCTTTCAAATGTTGAATTATCTCTCATTCTAAGGGTTTTTACTTGTTATCCCTTCAAAATTTTAAATTTATGACTTTTAATTATTCACTTTGTCTCGAAAAAAGTTTTTGATCATTTTTTCTCTCAAAAATTTTTAAAAAGTTTTTAGCTTTCTATTCCTCAAAGGATTTTAATTTTTCCTTAAAAAAAGTTTTTTCATCTTAGCTCTCCAAATTTTTTTAATTTCAGTCTCTTAAATTATTCACCATCTCTCCATCAAAAGTTTATACTTCATATCTTTCAAAATAATAAACATTCTCTCTCAAAATTTTTACTTATCTCTCCAAATATTTAAGTGCAAGTCTCGAAAATATTCACTTTCTCACTCAATTGTTTGTTAAATTTCTCTCCCTTGAATGATTTAACCTTTTCTCCTTAATTTTTTTTACTTAATTATCTAAATATTTAGATTTTAGTCCCTAAATTATTTATTCTCTCTCAAAAGATTTTTAACTTTCTTACCCTCAAAATATTTTAACTTTTGCTTATTCAAAAGTTTTTACTACTCATCTCTTCAAAATTTTAAATTTCGGTCTCTAGTTTATTAACTTTCTCTTCAAAAGATTTTAACTTTATCTCCCTTGAAAGTTTTTAACATTCTTTCTCTCAAAAGCTTTTACTTTGCATCCCGCACTTTTACTGAATCGGCACATATACCATTCGTGGCAAAATTTTTGAGTAAAAGAGCAAAATGCGTTACTTTTAAACACTAACCCTGTCACTTACTAAAATGCAAAATGTGATTTTGGGCTTACGGGTTTTATGTGCCAGTTTACTAAAAGTGCATGATGCAAAGTTTCACGTTTTGATGTATAGGAATGGGTTAACTTGGGGGTACAAAGTGCACGTAACTTTCTGTTTTTCTCAAAAGGTTTTCACTCTCTCCATTAAAATCGCATAATGCTATTTTTCAAAATTATAAACATTTTCTCTCTCGATAGTTTTTACTTATCTATCCAAAATTTAAAATTTTCGAGCTTTTATTATTCATCCTCTCAAAAGCTATTTTGAACATTCTGTTCATCAAAACTTTTCAATGTCTCCCCAAAATTTTAAATGTCAGTTCTCTAAAATTATGTACTTTCTCGCTGAAAAGTTTGTTATATCTCTTTCCCTCAAATGATTTTAATTTTTCCTCCTAAAAAAGTTTTACTTTATAGTTCTCCAAATTTTTAGATTTCAGTTCCTAAATTATTTACTCTATCAAAAGGTTTTTAACTTGCTCTCCTTCAAAAGATTTTAATTTTCTCTTTCTCAAAAGTTTTTTACATTCTATTTCTCAATTGTTTTTTAATACTCGGTTATTACTTCTCATCTCTCCAAATTTTTAAATTTCGGTCTAAAATTTACTCTCTTCAAAAGATTTTAACCTTCTTTCCCTTAGAAGTTTTTAACATTCTTTCTCTCAAAAACTTTTACTTGTATCCAATTTACTCAATTTCTCTCATTCGAAAGTTTTTAACTTTCTTTCTCCCAAAAGATTTTAATTTTTTCTTTTAAAAAACATTTTTTCTTATGCAGTCTGTAAATTATCCACCATCATTCCCTCAAAGGCTTTACTTCTTTTCTCTTCAAATTTTTAAATTTATGTATCTAATTTATTTTTATCTAATTTATGCCTACTTTTTTTCAAACAGTTTTCACTCTCTCCATAAAAAATGTATACTTCCTATTTTTCAAAATGATTAACATTCTCTCTCTCTCTCTCTCGTTTTTACTTATCTATCTGATATTTTAAATTTTCGACCCTTAATTTTTTATCGACTCAACTTTTTGAACATTCAATCCCTCCAAATATTTAAATCTCAATCTCTAAAATTATTCACTTTATCGCTCAAAGTTTTTAAATTTCTCTCCCTCGAAAGATATTTACTTTTCTTATAAAAAAGTTTTTACTTAATTCTCCAAATTTTGAGATTTCAGCCCCTACGTTATTCACTCTCTCCCACAAAATTATTTATCTTTCTTTCCCTCATAAGATTATAACTTTATCTTTCTCAAAAGTATTTAACATTCTCTCTCTCAAAATGTTTTACTTCTCAGCTCTCCAACATTTTAAATTTTGCTCTCTAATATGCTAACTTTCTCTTCTCCAAAAGATTTTAACTTTTTCTCCCTTAAATGTTTTTTACATTCCTTCTCAAAAGCTTTAACTTCTCATCTCTCCAAAATTTTAAATTTCAGTCTTTAAATTACTCACTTTCTCTCGCTCAAATGTTTTTAATTCTCTCCCTCGAAAGATTTGAACATTGTCTCAAAAGTTTTTTATTCTTATACGGCGAAGTCTCTAAATTACTCACTCTCTTTCTTTCCAAATATTTTAATTTTTTTTTTTACTTTTTAGCTCTCCAATATTTTAAATTATTCTTCATCTCGCCCTAAAAGGTTTTTACTTCTTAACTCCAAATTTTTGAATTTCTGGCTCATAATATTCACTCTCTCCTTCAAAATATTTTGACTTTTAATCCTAAAAATGTTTTTATTTCTTAAATATCAAGTTGTCACTCCCTTTTGCATGAAAGTTTGTTTTTGAGTTAAATGCATTTTGATTCCCCAACTTTACCCCATTTTGCACATTGCTTCCTATACTTCAAAACGTAATACTTTGCATGCCATACTTATAGCGAATCGCCACACAACTTTCCGACCAAAAATGTCGCTAAAGTGCATATTGCGTCACTTTTAAACAATAACCGTGTCAGTTTTAGAGATCGTTTTTGGGCCAGAGAGTGTTACTTGCCGATTTGCTAAAAGTGATGCAAATTGTCATGTTTTGAAGTATAGGATGCAATGTGCAAAATGCGGTAAACATGGGAGATGCTCTTGTATTTAACTCTTTGTTTTTCTCATAAGGCTTTCTTTCTCTCCAGCAAAAGAGTATACTTCCTATGTTTCAAAATTATAAACTCCCAGTTTTTCTTATCTATCCACTTTCTCACTGAAAAGTTTGTTAAATTTCTCTCCCTCGAATGATTTTAAAAATTTATCTTAAAAAAGTTTTTACTTCTTTAACTCTCCAAATTTTTAGATTTTAGTCCCTAAATTATTTACTCTCCCAATAGGTTTTTTACTCTCTTTCTCAAAAGTTTTTGACATTCTCTTTCTCAAGTTTTGAACATTCTTTGGCTCAAAAGTTTTTACTTCTCATCTCTCCAAATTTTTAAATTTTGGTCTCTAATTTACTTTCTCTTCAAAAGATTTTAACTCTCTCCCTTAAAAGTAAGTTTTTAACATTTTCTCTCTCAAAAGCTTTTACTTCTCATCTCTCAAAAATTTTAAATTTCTTTCTCTAAATTACTCGCTCTCTCCCTCAAAAAGTATTTAACATTCTCTCTAAAAAGTTTTTAATTTTCTCCCCCTCAAAAATTTTAATTTTTCCTTTTTTAAAAGTTTTTTATTCATATAGCTCCCCCTCAAAGGGTTTACTTCTTTTCTCTTCAAAATTTTAAATTTTTGGCTCTAAATTATACACTTTCTCTTCTTAATTTTTTTTGTAACTTTTACTCCTAAAAAAGTTTTTACTTCTTAAATATCTCAATTTAACTATCTTGCTTGAAAGTTTATTTTCTCAATTGGTTTTCACTTTCCCCATCAGAAGTGTATACTTTCTATTTCTCAAAATTATGAACATTCTCTCTCTCTAGTTTTTACTTATCTATCCAAAATTTTAAATTTCCGACCCATAATTATTCATTGTCTAAAAAGTTTTTGAACATTCTATCCCTCAAAACTTTTTGACCATTCTCTCTATCAAAGTCTTTACTCATCTCTCCAAATATTTAAATTTCAGCCTCTAAAATTATTAACTTTATCGCCCAAAATTTTAAATTCCTGTCCATAAATTACTCACTTTCTCTCGCTCAAATATTTTCAACACTCTTTCCCTCGAAAGATTTAAACATTCTGTCTCAAAACCTTTTAACTCTTATCTGTCGAAACTTTTAAATACCAGTCTCTAAATTACTCGCTTTCTCTCCCTCAAAAGATTTAATTTTTCATTTTTAAAAAGTTTTTACTTCTCAGCTCTCCGATATTTTAAACTGTAGTCTCTAAATTATTCTCCATCTCTCCCTCAAAGGTTTTTACTTATCTCCAAATTTTTAAATTTGGCTCTAAATGATTCACTCTACTGTAAAAAATTTTAACTTTTACTCCTAAAAATGGTTTTACTTCTGAAATATAAAATTTCACTCTCTTGCATGAAAGTTTGTTTTCTCAAAAGGTTTTCACTCCATCAAAGTGTATACTTCCTTATGTTTCAAAATTATAAACTCTCTCTCTCTCTCTCTCTCTCTCTCTCTCTTGTTTTTACTTATCTATCCAAAATTTTAATTCTGAACAGACTCTCTCTCAAAGTTTTTACTTTTCTCTCCAAATATTTAAGTAATTTAAATGTCGATCTCTAAAACTATTCACTTTGTCACTGAAAAGTTTGTTGAACTTCATTCTCTGAATGATTTAAAAAATTTCTCCTAAAAAAGTTTCCAAAATTTTAGATTTCAGTCCCTAAATTATTTAATCTCTCGAAAATTATTTTACTTTCTCATCTCTCCAAAATTTTAAATTTCGGTTTCTAATTTACTTACTCTCTTAACTCTCCAAATTTTTAGATTTTAGTCTCTAAATTATTCTTCATCTCTCCCTCAAAAGTTTTTATTTAACTCTAAATATTTAAATTTCTATCTTTTAATTATTCCCTTCCTCTGTTTAACTTTTCCTGCTAAAAATGTTTTTTACATCTGAAATATTAAAATTTCACTCTTGCATGAAAGGTGATTTTTCTCAAAACTCAAAAGGTTTTCACTGTCAAAAGTTTTTAAACATTCTGTCCTGCAAAACTTTTTGAACACTCTGTCAAAGTTTTTGATTAACTCTCCAAATATGTAAATGTCGATCTCTAAACTTACTCACTTTCTCGCTCAATGTTTTTTATTTTCTTTCCCTCGAAAGATTTTTACTTCCTCCTAAAAAAGTTTTTACTTCCTATATTTCAGTCCCCTAGTCAGTTACTTTCTCTCCCTCAAAAGTATTTGAATTTTATCTCCCTTGTAAGATTTTAAATTTCTCTTTCTCAAAAGTTTTTACATTCTCTCTCTCAAAAGTTTTTACTTCTCATCTCCAAATTTTTAAATTTTGGTCTCTAATTTACTTTCTCTTCTCGAAAAGATTTTTACTTTCTTTTATCTAGAAGATATCAACTTTCTTTAAAGTTTTTAACATTCTTTCTGTCAAAAGCTTTAACTTCTCATCTCTCCAAAATTTTAAATTCTAGTATCTAAATTACTCACTTTCCCTCTCTTAAAATTTTTAAATTCTAGTCTATAAAAGTTTTTACTTATATCTTTGAAATTTGAAATTTCAATCTCTAAATTATTCACTTTCTCTAGATCAAATGATTTTAACTCTCTCCCACATTTTTTTAAACTTTTCCTCCTAAAAAACTTCTTATTTCTTAAATATCCAGTTTTTTAAATTTCAGGCTCTAAATTATTCACCGTCTCTCTGAAAAGTTTTAAATTTCTCTCCCTCAAAAGATTTTAACTTTCTTTTGCTCAAAATTTCAGTCTCTAATTTACTAAATTTCTCACTCAAAAGTTTTAAACTCTCTCGAAAGATTTGTACTTTCTCCTTCAAAAGTTTTTAATTAGCATTGTTTCTTCCAAAAGTTAACTTTTTCTTTAAAATTTTAAATTCGTGTCTCTAAATTATTCACTCTGTCAAAAGGTTTTCTTTCTCTCCCTCAACAAATTTTAACATTTCCTCCTAAAAAACCTTTTTACTTTTTAACTCCAAATTTTAAAATTTCTGTCTCTAAATTATTCACTTTCTCTTGCTCCAAAGTTTCTCTTTCCCAAAACGTTTTTACTTTCTCCCCCTAAAAAAGTTTTATGTTTCTTATCTTTCGAATTTTTTTTATGTTGTCTATGAAAAATTTTAAAGTTAGCCTGCTCTCCATCAAAAAAATTATTTTTTATATATCTGGAATTTTAAATTTCAGCCTCTAAATTATTTACATTCTCTCCCTCTAAAGTTTTTACTTTTTATATTGCCAAATTTTTAACATTTTCTCTGAAAGGCTTTTATTTATCTTTTCAAAATTTTAAATTTCAGTTTCTAAATTATTTGCTCTCTTGTTCAAACGTTTTTAACTCTCTCCCTTAAAAGTTTATAATATTTTCTCTCTCAAAGGTATTTATTTTTTTCTCCAAATTCTTAAAATCTAGTCATTAAACTATTCACTCTCACTCGCTCAAAAGTTTTTTAACTTTCTGTCCCTCTAAAGATTTTAACTTTTCCTCCTAAAAAAGTTTTTACTTCTTAAATCTCCTAATTTTAAAATTTCATTCTTTAAATTATTCAGCTTCTCTCGCTCAAGTGATTTTAACTTTCCCTTACTCAAATGATTTTAATTCTCTTCGTAGTTTTTGGTTCTCATCTCTTCAAAATTTTAAATTTCTATCTTTAAATTGCTCACTTCTCTCGCTCATTTTTTTTTTAACTTTGTCTCCCTCAAAAGTTTCTAACATTCTCTCTGAAGAGTTTTTACTTATCTATCCAAACATTTAATTTGAGCCTCTAAATTACTCACTTTCTCTCACTCAAATTTTTTTACTTTATCTCCCCCAAAAGATTTTAATCCTTCCATCTAAAAAGTTGTTATTTCTTAGCTCTCCAAATTTTTACTTCTTCAATATCAAAATTTCTCTCCCTATTGCTCGAAAGTTTCTCTTTCTTAAAAGTTTTTCACTTTCTCTCCATCGAAAGTGTATAATACTTTCTTTCTTTCAAAATTATTAACATTTTCTTGAGAGTTTCTACTTGTTATTTCTCCAAAATTTTAAATTTCGAACTCTTAATTATTCAATTTTTGTCAAAAGTTTTTGAACATTCTCTCTCAAAAGTTTCTACTTATCTTACAAAATTTTTAAATTCTAATCTCTAAATTATTCACTTTCTCGCTCAGTTTTTTTAAAATTTCTCTCCCTCGAAAGATTTTTACTTTTCCTCCTAAAATAGTTTGTACTTCTTAAATCTGCAAATTTTTAAATTTCAATCTCTAAATTATTCTCTTTTTGTCCCTCAAAAGTTTTTACTTCTCTCTCCAAATCTTAAAAATTCCTTACCTTAATTATTAAATTTAAACTCCCTCAAGATTTTCTAATGTTAGATCTCTCTCTCAAAAGTTTTTACTTTTGTGTACAAAATTTTAAATTGCTGTCCCTAAATTATTTACTTTTTCTAGCTAAAAAGTTTTTAACTTCTTTCCCTTGAAAGATTAACTTTTTTCTCCTAAAAATTTTTACTCCTTATCTCTCGGAATTTTTGAATTTCAATCTTTAAATTTTCACTTTCTCTTGCTCAAAAGTTTTAAACTTTCTCTCCCTCTAAAGATTTTGACATTCTTTCTCAAAAGTTTCAACTCTCTCGCACAAATGTTTTTAACTCTCTTTCTGAAAGCTTTGAACATTCCATTTCTCAAAAGTTTTAAACATTCACTCAAAAGTTTTTACTTCTCTCCAAAATTTTAAATTCCCGTCTTTAAATTATTAGTTTTTTCTGGCTTAAATTTTTTTTACTCTCCCCCTCAAAAGATTTTAACTTTTCCTACTAAGAAAGTTTAGTTCTTAATTTTCCGAAAATTTAAATTTGAGTCTCTAAATTATTCGTTTTCTCTAACTCACAAGTGTTTAATTTCTCTCCCATAAAAGATTTCAACTTTCCCTCCCTAAGATTTTTAACGTTCTCTCTCAAAAGTTTTTTCTTCTCATCTCTCCAAAATTTTAAATTGTTTCATACTATTAATTTAGCGCAAGGTTGTTGCTGAACAGATTAAAGCATACTTTTTCCAACCACTCAAAATTGAAACGAACTTCAAATTCCTATCAATTTGTTGTTAGATAATCTAAAGACCGCTTTGGCCAATTGGCTGAAATAAATTTAAAATTTTCTAAGGGAATGTTGGACACTTTCCACAATATTTTGTTCTTAGACATGTCCATGCTCTTTCCACTATCAGTCCTGTTCTTAGATAATTGTCCCTTAGCCTCAATACTTTAGGTGTTACGTGTCTACTTTTGAAACTTAGGTGCTGATGTGCAAAAATGTGTAAATCTCAGGTTGTCAAGTGAGATTTACCCTAAAAATAGGTCTCCTTCCCAAAAACATTCCTACTAAAATAAGATTCCTTTCTAAAACAGGATACGAGGAGTATCCCAAAAAATTCTTCCCTCTACTCGAATTCTGAAAATACTTCAACTTCATCATTGTCACCCTTTGTTGTAGTTGCCACTATAATCCACATTATTTGCAACTTCAACATCATCAATAACATCTTCTTTAATATCATCCTCAAAATCTTCAGTATCATCTCTAAGTAACACCATCATCGTAATCAGCAGCAACATTGTTATCTTCACTTTCTTCTTCATTTCCTTAATCCTCATCTCTATAAACTAGGAATTGAAACGGTGACTCTCCATTGGTGAAAAATCTCTTGTTCATCAATATCAATGAAACTTGAATTCATCTCCTTCAATCTGCACTCTTTATTCATCACACTAATCCGCCGAATCCCATTTCCCGAATAAACGCTATGTCGTAATTCGAAAAAACAAAAAAGCTTTCTTCGTGTGAATAGTGGTTTTTCTATTTTTCTCGGAATTTTTTTATTTTATTCTTACGAACTCTAAACACACATTCACTTGCGTAACATGTTTCACGGTCATAATACGACCATAATCACATAAAACGGAATATTATTCATAAAAATCTTTTTTTATTAAATAATATTCATAAAACTTTATTTTTAAGATAAATCGAAATACTCGAGCGTCACATTCTTCCCCTTTTACAAGAATTCCGTTCTCGGAATTTCAAACAACTAATCAAAAAGTTGGGGATTACTATTCTACATCTTTTCTATACACTTCACGTTTACTTTCTAGCATTGTGATTATTTCATACTACCTTTAAGTATTTCATTACTTATCAGAACTTGTTCATTTTTATCAATTATTTGAATCAAAATTCTCCATATTCTCTTATATATCCGTATTTGTAATACCGACACATAGAACATTTATATATATATATATATATATATATATATATATATACGGGGAGGATGTAAAGCGGACCAAATAAGCGGACCAAGACAAAAACACGCGGGTTTCAGGGTCCGGGTCGGACCAACCCGCGGGTTGACCCTGAAACCCGCGTGTTTTTGCCTTGGTCCGTTCTTTGGTCCGCTTATTTGGTCCGCTTTAGATCCTCTCCGTATATATATATATATATATATATATATATATATATATATATATATATATGCTCAAACTTGGGAGATAAGGCTAATTCATAGCCACTTCGCCTACTAACTCAACATTTCAAAAGGTCCTACAATCGTGTACTTATTTTCACATTCTTACTGCAACATTTTCAAAACTATTTACAATGCAACGCCAATCTGTGTTTTCGGGTGATGCTGATCCGCATACCACTTCCATTAGTTTTGAACAAAACACGTAATAATTTAACGTCTGCATCCTCTGAATCAACCTGTGACTCATGTCTATAAAAATTTAAGCACCTCACGCTGGTACCTATCGACTTGTTCGTCCGCTTGAGGATAATACACAGTATTCAACCAAAGCTTCATTTCCATGTGCTCTCGCAATCTTTCCCATAACTTCGTCGCGACTCTCGAATCCCGATCCGACACGATCGAAACTGGTAACTCACATAGTTTACCTAACTGGTTTAAATTAAACCTTATCTTAATCGATTTACTTACATCGACCTCATCAAACACTTACTATACTATATATAACGTCTTGCCTTCTTCACATAACCAATGTTCTAAAAGGCGGGCGGTCGGGTGAGGCTTAGGCGTAATTTTTTATTTTAAGTCAATTTTAATATTCTATCTTACATTTATCCAAATAAAACAATAATAATAAGCAAAACCATCTATAATAAAGATATTTGCTTGAAGTTAACAAAACAATAATATAAAGCAAAACAATCTATAATAAAGGTCTTTACTTAAAGTTCAATCCATATTGCTAATGTCAAAGTTCAAACACAAACATGCAATTGTTCGAAGTTCAAACAAATTTTTAACATATTAGTTTTATTCATAAACAAGATTGCTATTAAATAATAAAATTTAAAATTTCAAGAATTTAATTCAATATTAAAACTTAAGAAACTAAACATAAATTTAAGAATTATATTGAATTAAACTAAATATTACAAATGTATCATCATTTATATAATTTGAAGTTGGCACAAATTCAAAAAATTACAACTATAATGAAATTATTCATTTTGACTTGATATTGTTCACTTCTTGTTGTGATTTGATAAGCTACAACCTGTATTATAAATAAGGTAAATCATTAGAGAAATAAATATATCAAATCTGGTTTGGGTAGTTATTAAAATAAAAAAAACTCTTCGCCTAGGCCTCGCCTAATTTTCTGGAGGGATTTTTTTGTCGCCTTGGGCCTAGGTGAGGTGCTAGGGGGGCCTAGCGCCTAGGCTACGCGCCAAGGGAGACCTAGTGCCTAGGCGGGGCTTCGAGAGGGGGCCTAGCGCCTAGGCGGGGCCTAGGCGGGGATTTTTAGAACACTACACATAACTAGAAATTCTATCACAAAGCTCTCGTCATATACTCCCATTTCTGTTTTGAAATTTCTAAGATTTTACAAATCGTCTAATCTTCATTACTCGGCCTTGACTCTCTGTCAAGTCGAGCACTTATGAACACATTGTGTGATTCTTCTTATTTCAACTCCGATATTATTGGAACTCAAATTCCTCTTTCAAATCCACTTCTTCATTATCAAATCTAAACTTATTTCTCTTTACTTACACTCATCTTTGAGATTGTGCCTTTTTCATTCTGTCTATTTTAGCTAGACAATTCTTCTCTATAGAACTTCTCATCCGACTCTTTCAGATTATCTTGCTTCTAATTCCTTACTTCTTGATCATATGTCCAAAACCTTTGAACTTTCTAATTTCATACTTGATTCACATTATGTGAACTTTGTACGCTGATTCTCTTGCCTTAACACTTCCAACACTTCTTAAATATTCATCCTGATATTCCTGTGTCTTAGAGTAGACCAAGGTATCATCTATACATACCATTATCAATCCGTTCAAATATAACTTGAACACCTTATTTCTCTTTTATTCATAAATGCGGTTAACACATTCTTCTACCCGAACAACATCATCAAAAACTTGTAATCATAACAAGTTCTTAACACAGTCTTCAGAACATCATTGAAAAAAATCCTTCACTTCAACTGAATTTATAAAAACAATTAATTTTTTTGTCGATTCTGGGAATTTCTCCAGAAACAAAACATCTTCAAATCCTTTCATTATAGTCATCTAACCTATTCTACCTTCATCCTTTGGATATCCATAACATAACCTTAAAAATCTTTACATTTCTGTTTTAACAACCTTTCTGGCTTGCATCACCTTCAAACAACGAGAATATCTTGGTAATTTGCTATCACAACATACTACCTTATACTGTTTCACAATCTTTAGGTTCACTTAGCTTCTTCTGGCAATGTTTCATTGCTCTATGGTTAATTAACCGAATCTTGCCTTGAATTTCATCAAATTCTTCATACTGAATCAGAATTAATTCCATCATTCCTACTCTCATATCTTAACACAACAATTCTAATCGATATGCTCATCAGGGATTTTGCCCTTACTCGCATCTTCTATTCTCATGACAACTTTCTAAATTCTCTAGAATCAAACTTAAACATCTAACAACATGAATCACAACAGGTCGTACTCAAATCAACAATATATGAACATTAATATTGTTGATTAGATTTTAGTTTTAGTTTCAATAAGTTCCTGTTCTTTAGGAGGTTGCTTAGGGGTTTTCTATTTTGACTCTTTCTTGATGCACCTTCTCACGTTTCATAGCAAATTAGTTCTTGATCTTGTTCTCAACATTCTGGTATCGGAGCCTCCACTGGGCCTGAGAGGAAAAACTGCAACATTGAGTGATTCAAACATCGATTAAAAGAAAAAATGAAGAGGGAGATGACTACTTTGTTCAACCTTTCATACCACGCTTAGATGGTCAGTACGACCATTGGAGCATGCTTATGGAAAATTTCCTTCGGAGTAAAGAATATTGGAGTCTGATTGAGACCGGTTACACAAAGCCGGAACCAGGAGCACGACCATTGGCTAAGACGCAGCAGAAGAAGGCTGGAAGTGTAGAAGCTGAAGGATCTTAAGGCAAAGAATTTCATTTTCCAAGCAATCAACAGAACAATTTTGGAGACGATCTTGGAAAAGGACAATGCAAAGAAGATCTGGGAATCAATGAAAAAGAAATTTGAAGGCAATGCTAGGGTGCAGCGGCCTACACTTCTATTACCGAGTATTTTACTAGAGTAATGACAGTAGCCAATAAGATGAGAATATATTGAGAGACTATGAGTGATGTTACTATCTGTGAGAAAATCCTTAGATCCCTCACCGATAAATTTAACTATGTTATTTGTTCGATTGAGGAATCTAAGGACATAGATACACTCTCCATTGATGAACTTCAAAGTTCTCTCGTTGTGCACGAGCAAATATTCAACAAAAGCAGTCGTGTTAAACAAGTGTTAAAGGTGACAACTGATGAAAGTTTTGGTGGAAGGGGCCAAGGAAGAAATGCTTACAAAGAAAGAGGACGTGAAAAAGTAAGTTTTGACCCTTGAATGATTTTGAATTTTCCTCCTAGAAAAGTAAGTTTTTACTTAAGTTTCCAAAATTTTAAATACAATTTCTAGGTTATTCTAGTTTTCTCCTCTCAAAAGTTTTTTGCTTTTCTCACCAAAATTTTAAATTACAGTCTCTAAATTATTCACTCGTTGTCGCTTAAAAGTTTTGTATTTTCAGTCCCTCAAAAGATTTTACTTTCTCTTCCTCAAAAGTGTTTAACGTTCTCTCTCTCAAAAGTTTCTAGTTCTTTCTCCAAAATTCTAAATTTCAGTCTCTAAATTATTCATTTTCTCTTACTCAAAAGTTATTACTATTCTCTCCATCAAAAGATTTTAACTTTTCCTTCTAGAAATATTTTTATTTCTTAGCTTTCCAAATTTTTAAATTTCAATCTCTAAATTATTCACCATCTCTTTCTCAAATCTTTTAACTTCTTATCACAGCAAGTAACTTTTTTAATTTCTCTCCGTCGAACGATTTTAACTTTTACCTCTGAAAAAGTGATACTTAAATATCAAGATTTTACCCTGTTTCTCAAAAGTTTTTCACTCTATCAAAATTTTATAATTCCTACCTTTCAAATGTTGAATTATCTCTCATTCTAAGGGTTTTTACTTGGTATCCCTTCAAAATTTTAAATTTATGACTTTTAATTATTCACTTTGTCTCGAAAATTTTTTTGATCAATTTTTCTCTCAAAAATTTTAAAAAAGTTTGTAGCTTTCTATTCCTCAGGATTTTAATTTTTCCTTAAAAAAAGTTTTTTCATCCTAGCTCTCCAAATTTTTTTAATTTCAGTCTCTAAATTCTTCACCATCTCTCCATCAAAAGTTTATACTTCATGTCTTTCAAAATAATAAACATTCTCTCTCAAAATTTTTACTTAGCTCTCCAAATATTTAAGTGCAAGTCTCGAAAATATTCACTTTCTCACTCAACAGTTTGTTAAATTTCTCTCTCTCGAAAGATTTAATTTTTTTACTTAATTATCTAAATATTTAGATTTCAGTACCTAAATTATTTATTCTCTCTGAAAAGATTTTTAAGTTTCTTTCCCTCAAAATATTTGAACTTTCGCTTATTCAAAAGTTTTTACTTCTCATCTCTTCAAAATTTTAAATTTCGGTCTCTAGTTTATTGACTTTCTCTTCAAAAGATTTTAACTTTATCGCCCTTGAAATTTTTAACATTCTCTCTCAAAAGCTTTTACTTCTCATGTCTCAAAAGTTTTAAATTTCTGTCTCATAATTACTCACTTGCTCTTGCTCAAATTAATTTAATTTTTAACATTATCTCCGTCAAGTTTTTTACTTCTCATCTCTACAAAATTTTAAATATCTTTATCTAATTGACTCACTTTCTCTCGCTCAAATATTTTTAGCTTTCTCTTTGTTAAATTATTTAAAGTTTGTCCCCCCTCAAAAGTTTTTAATCCACTCTATCTAAATTTTTACTTTTATCCGTAGTATTAAATTCCAGTCTCTAATTTATTCCCTTGCTCTTATTCAAAAGATTTTTACTTCCCTGTCTCAAAATTTGAGTTTTTAACATCATCCTAAAAAGCTTTTTACTACTTAACTTAAAATTTAAAAATTTTAGTCTTTTAATTATCAACTCTTGCTGGCTAAAAAGATTTTTACTTTCCCTCCTTCAAAAGATTTTTACTTTCCCTCCCTTAAAAGTTTTTAACATTCTCTCTGTCACAAGCTTACTACTAATCTTGCCAATTTCGCTCTCTGAAAAAGTTTCTTTATTCTCATCTCTCCAAAATTTTAAATCAATCATTAAATTAGTCACTTTTTCTCGCTCAATAGTTTTTAAATTTATCCGGCTCAAAATAATTTAATTTAGTCTTCCTAATTATTTGTTTTTAACATTATCTCCCACAAGTTTTTTACTTGTCATCTCCAAAATTTTAAACATCTTTCTCTAAATTACTCACTTTATATCGCTCAAATGTTTTTAGCTTTCTATGTGTCAAAAGATTTAAACTTTGTCTCCCTCAAAAGTTTTTTCCACACACTGTAAATTTTTACTTTTATCCGTAGTTTTAATTCCAGTCTCTAATTTATTCCCTTACTCTCGTTCAAAAGATTTTTACTTTCCTCTTAAAATTTGATATTTTAACGTCATCCTAAAAAGCTTTTTATTTCTTAACTTACAACTTAAAAATTTCAGTCTTTTAATTATTCACTCTATCTCGCTCAAAAGATTATTACTTTCCCTCTGTGGAAAGATTTTTACTCTAGCCCTTAAAAGTTTTTAACATTTTTTCTCTCAAAAGTTCTTACTACTAATCTTGCCAATTTTTAAAATTTCAGCCTATAAATTATGCACTTCTTCCTCTCTCAAAAGTTTGTAAGTTTCTCTCCTCAAAATATTGTAACTTTCTCTCCCTCGAAAATTTAATTTTTCCTTGTAAAAAAGTTGTAGTACTTAGCTCTCTAAAATTTTAAATTTGAGTCTCTAAATTATTCACCATCTCTTCCTCAAAAAGTTTCTACTTTATCTCCTTCAAAAGATTTTAACTCTTGCTTCTTAAATATCAAAATTTCACTATTTCTCAAAAACTTTTCACTTTCTCTCCATTAAAAGTGAATACTTCATATCTTTCAAAATTATAAACATTCTCTCTCACGAGTTTTTACTTGTTATCTCTAAATTTTTTTAAATTTCACTCGTAATTATTCTGCTTCTCTTAAAACTTTTTGAACATTTGCTCCCTTGGAATTTTTTGAACATTCTATCTCAAAAGATTTTTCTTACGTCTCCAAAATTTCAAATTCCAGTCTCTAAATTATTCCCTTTCTCGCTCAAAAGTTTGTAAATATTTGACCCTTGAAAGATTTTAACTTTTCCTCCTAGAAAAGTAAGTTTTTACTTGAGTTTCCAAAATTTTAAATCCAATTTCTAGGTTATTCTAGTTTTCTCCTCTCAAAAGTTTTTTGCTTTTCTCACCAAAATTTTAAATTACAGTCTCTAAATTATTCACTTGTTGTCGCTTAAAAGTTTTGTATTTTCAGTCCCTCAAAAGATTTTACTTTCTCTTCCTCAAAAGTGTTTAACGTTCTCTCTCTCAAAAGTTTCTAGTTCTTTCTCCAAAATTCTAAATTTCAGTCTCTAAATTATTCATTTTCTCTTATTCAAAAGTTATTACTATTCTCTCCATCAAAAGATTTTAACTTTTCCTTCTAGAAATATTTTTATTTCTTAGCTTTCCAAATTTTTAAATTTCAATCTCTAAATTATTCACCATCTCTTTCTCAAATCTTTTTACTTCTTATCACAGCAAGTAACTTTTTTAATTTCTCTCCCTCGAACGATTTTAACTTTTACTTCTGAAAAAGTGATACTTAAATATCAAGATTTTACCCTGTTTCTCAAAAGTTTTTCACTCTATCAAAATTTTATAATTCCTACCTTTCAAATGTTGAATTATCTCTCATTCTAAGGGTTTTTACTTGGTATCCCTTCAAAATTTTAAATTTATGACTTTTAATTATTCACTTTGTCTCGAAAATTTTTTTGATCAATTTTTCTCTCAAAAATTTTAAAAAAGTTTTTAGCTTTCTATTCCTCAGGATTTTAATTTTTCCTTAAAAAAAGTTTTTCATCCTAGCTCTCCAAATTTTTTTAATTTCAGTCTCTAAATTCTTCACCATCTCTCCATCAAAAGTTTATACTTCATGTCTTTCAAAATAATAAACATTCTCTCTCAAAATTTTTACTTAGCTCTCCAAATATTTAAGTGCAAGTCTCGAAAATATTCACTTTCTCACTCAACAGTTTGTTAAATTTCTCTCCTCGAAAGATTTAATTTTTTTACTTAATTATCTAAATATTTAGATTTCAGTACCTAAATTATTTATTCTCTCTCAAAAGATTTTTAAGTTTCTTTCCCTCAAAATATTTGAACTTTCGCTTATTCAAAAGTTTTTACTTCTCATCTCTTCAAAATTTTAAATTTCGGTCTCTAGTTTATTAACTTTCTCTTCAAAAGATTATAACTTTATCGCCCTTGAAAGTTTTTAACATTCTTTCTCTCAAAAGCTTTTACTTCTCATGTCTCAAAAGTTTCAAATTTTTGTCTCATAATTACTCACTTGCTCTTGCTCAAATTAATTTAATTTTTAACATTATCTCCGGCAAGTTTTTTACTTCTCATCTCTACAAAATTTTAAATATCTTTATCTAATTGACTCACTTTCTCTCGCTCAAATATTTTTAGCTTTCTCTTAAATTATTTAAAGTTTGTCCCCCCTCAAAAGTTTTTAATCCACTCTATCTAAATTTTTACTTTTATCCGTAGTATTAAATTCCAGTCTCTAATTTATTCCCTTGCTCTTATTCAAAAGATTTTTACTTACCTGTCTCAAAATTTGAGTTTTTAACATCATCCTAAAAGGCTTTTTACTACTTAACTAAAAATTTAAAAATTTTAGTCTTTTAATTATCAACTCTCGCTAGCTAAAAAGATTTTTACTTTCCCTCCTTCAAAAGATTTTTACTTTCCCTCCCTTAAAAGTTTTTAACATTCTCTCTGTCACAAGCTTACTACTAATCTTGCCAATTTCGCTCTCTGAAAAAGTTTCTTTATTCTCATCTCTCCAAAATTTTAAATCAATCATTAAATTAGTCACTTTTTCTCGCTCAAAAGTTTTTAAATTTATCCGGCTCAAAATAATTTAATTTAGTCTTCCTAATTATTTGTTTTTAACATTATCTCCCACAAGTTTTTTACTTGTCATCTCCAAAATTTTAAACATCTTTCTCTAAATTACTCACTTTATATCGCTCAAATGTTTTTAGCTTTCTATGTGTCAAAAGATTTAAACTTTGTCTCCCTCAAAAGTTTTTTCCACACTCTGTAAATTTTTACTTTTATCCGTAGTTTTAATTCCAGTCTCTAATTTATTCCCTTACTCTCGTTCAAAAGATTTTTACTTTCCTCTTAAAATTTGATATTTTAACGTCATCCTAAAAAGCTTTTTATTTCTTAACTTACAACTTAAAAATTTCAGTCTTTTAATTATTCACTCTATCTCGCTCAAAAGATTATTACTTTCCCTCTGTGGAAAGATTTTTACTCTAGCCCTTAAAAGTTTTTAACGTTCTTTCTCTCAAAAGTTCTTACTACTAATTTTGCCAATTTTTAAAATTTCAGCCTATAAATTATGCACTTCTTCCTCTCTCAAAAGTTTGTAAGTTTCTCTCCTCAAAATATTGTAACTTTCTCTCCCTCGAAAATTTAATTTTTCCTTGTAAAAAAGTTGTAGTACTTAGCTCTCTAAAATTTTAAATTTGAGTCTCTAAATTATTCACCATCTCTTCCTCAAAAAGTTTCTACTTTATCTCCTTCAAAAGATTTTAACTCTTGCTTCTTAAATATCAAAATTTCACTATTTCTCAAAAACTTTTCACTTTCTCTCCATTAAAAGTGAATACTTCATATCTTTCAAAATTATAAACATTCTCTCTCACGAGTTTTTACTTGTTATCTCTAAATTTTTTTAAATTTCACTCGTAATTATTCTGTTTCTCTTAAAACTTTTTGAACATTTGCTCCCTTGGAATTTTTTGAACATTCTATCTCAAAAGATTTTTCTTACGTCTCAAAATTTCAAATTCCAGTCTCTAAATTATTCCCTTTCTCGCTCAAAAGTTTGTAAATATTTGACCCTTGAAAGATTTTAACTTTTCCTCCTAGAAAAGTAAGTTTTTACTTGAGTTTCCAAAATTTTAAATCCAATTTCTAGGTTATTCTAGTTTTCTCCTCTCAAAAGTTTTTTGCTTTTCTCACCAAAATTTTAAATTACAGTCTCTAAATTATTCACTTGTTGTCGCTTAAAAGTTTTGTATTTTCAGTCCCTCAAAAGATTTTACTTTCTCTTCCTCAAAAGTGTTTAACGTTCTCTCTCTCAAAAGTTTCTAGTTCTTTCTCCAAAATTCTAAATTTCAGTCTCTAAATTATTCATTTTCTCTTATTCAAAAGTTATTACTATTCTCTCCATCAAAAGATTTTAACTTTTCCTTCTAGAAATATTTTTATTTCTTAGCTTTCCAAATTTTTAAATTTCAATCTCTAAATTATTCACCATCTCTTTCTCAAATCTTTTTACTTCTTATCACAGCAAGTAACTTTTTTAATTTCTCTCCCTCGAACGATTTTAACTTTTACTTCTGAAAAAGTGATACTTAAATATCAAGATTTTACCCTGTTTCTCAAAAGTTTTTCACTCTATCAAAATTTTATAATTCCTACCTTTCAAATGTTGAATTATCTCTCATTCTAAGGGTTTTTACTTGGTATCCCTTCAAAATTTTAAATTTATGACTTTTAATTATTCACTTTGTCTCGAAATTTTTTTGATCAATTTTTCTCTCAAAAATTTTAAAAAAGTTTTTAGCTTTCTATTCCTCAAAGGATTTTAATTTTTCCTTAAAAAAAGTTTTTCATCTTAGCTCTCCAAATTTTTTTAATTTCAGTCTCTAAATTCTTCACCATCTCTCCATCAAAAGTTTATACTTCATATCTTTCAAAATAATAAACATTCTCTCTCAAAATTTTTACTTAGCTCTCCAAATATTTAAGTGCAAGTCTCGAAAATATTCACTTTCTCACTCAACAGTTTGTTAAATTTCTCTCCCTCGAAAGATTTAATTTTTTTACTTAATTATCTAAATATTTAGATTTCAGTACCTAAATTATTTATTCTCTCTCAAAAGATTTTTAAGTTTCTTACCCTCAAAATATTTGAACTTTCGCTTATTCAAAAGTTTTTACTTCTCATCTCTTCAAAATTTTAAATTTCGGTCTCTAGTTTATTAACTTTATCGCCCTTGAAAGTTTTTAACATTCTTTCTCTCAAAAGCTTTTACTTCTCATGTCTCAAAAGTTTTAAATTTCTGTCTCATAATTACTCACTTGCTCTTGCTCAAATTAATTTAATTTTTAACATTATCTCCGTCAAGTTTTTTACTTCTCATCTCTACAAAATTTTAAATATCTTTATCTAATTGACTCACTTTCTCTCGCTCAAATATTTTTAGCTTTCTCTTTGTTAAATTATTTAAAGTTTGTCCCCCCTCAAAAGTTTTTAATCCACTCTATCTAAATTTTTACTTTTATCCGTAGTATTAAATTCCAGTCTCTAATTTATTCCCTTGCTCTTATTCAAAAGATTTTTACTTACCTGTCTCAAAATTTGAGTTTTTAACATCATCCTAAAAAGCTTTTTACTACTTAACTTAAAATTTAAAAATTTTAGTCTTTTAATTATCAACTCTCGCTGGCTAAAAAGATTTTTACTTTCCCTCCTTCAAAAGATTTTTACTTTCCCTCCCTTAAAAGTTTTTAACATTCTCTCTGTCACAAGCTTACTACTAATCTTGCCAATTTCGCTCTCTGAAAAAGTTTCTTTATTCTCATCTCTCCAAAATTTTAAATCAATCATTAAATTAGTCACTTTTTCTCGCTGAAAAGTTTTTAAATTTATCCGGCTCAAAATAATTTAATTTAGTCTTCCTAATTATTTGTTTTTAACATTATCTCCCACAAGTTTTTTACTTGTCATCTCCAAAATTTTAAACATCTTTCTCTAAATTACTGACTTTATATCGCTCAAATGTTTTTAGCTTTCTATGTGTCAAAAGAGTTAAACTTTGTCTCCCTCAAAAGTTTTTTCCACACTCTGTAAATTTTTACTTTTATCCGTAGTTTTAATTCCAGTCTCTAATTTATTCCCTTACTCTCGTTCAAAAGATTTTTACTTTCCTCTTAAAATTTGATATTTTAACGTCATCCTAAAAGCTTTTTATTTCTTAACTTACAACTTAAAAATTTCAGTCTTTTAATTATTCACTCTATCTCGCTCAAAAGATTATTACTTTCCCTCTGTGGAAAGATTTTTACTCTAGCCCTTAAAAGTTTTTAACATTCTTTCTCTCAAAAGTTCTTACTACTAATCTTGCCATTTTTAAAATTTCAGCCTATAAATTATGCACTTCTTCCTCTCTCAAAAGTTTGTAAGTTTCTCTCCTCAAAATATTGTAACTTTCTCTCCCTTGAAAATTTAATTTTTCCTTGTAAAAAAGTTGTTGTACTTAGCTCTCTAAAATTTTAAATTTGAGTCTCTAAATTATTCACCATCTCTTCCTCAAAAAGTTTCTACTTTATCTCCTTCAAAAGATTTTAACTCTTGCTTCTTAAATATCAAAATTTCACTATTTCTCAAAAACTTTTCACTTTCTCTCCATTAAAAGTGAATACTTCATATCTTTCAAAATTATAAACATTCTCTCTCACGAGTTTTTACTTGTTATCTCTAAAATTTTTTAAATTTCACTCCTAATTATTCTGTTTCTCTTAAAACTTTTTGAACATTTGCTCCCTTGGAATTTTTTGAACATTCTATCTCAAAAGATTTTTCTTACGTCTCAAAAATTTCAAATTCCAGTCTCTAAATTATTCCCTTTCTCGCTCAAAAGTTTGTAAATATTTGACCCTTGAAAGATTTTAACTTTTCCTCCTAGAAAAATAAGTTTTTACTTGAGTTTCAAAATTTTAAATCCAATTTCTAGGTTGTTCTAGTTTTCTCCTCTCAAAAGTTTTTTGCTTTTCTCACCAAAATTTTAAATTACAGTCTCTAAATTATTCACTTGTTGTCGCTTAAAAGTTTTGTATTTTCAGTCCCTCAAAAGATTTTACTTTCTCTTCCTCAAAAGTGTTTAACGTTCTCTCTCTCAAAAGTTTCTAGTTCTTTCTCCAAATTTCTAAATTTCAGTCTCTAAATTATTCATTTTCTCTTATTCAAAAGTTATTACTATTCTCTCCATCAAAAGATTTTAACTTTTCCTTCTAGAAATATTTTTATTTCTTAGCTTTCCAAATTTTTAAATTTCAATCTCTAAATTATTCACCATCTCTTTCTCAAATCTTTTTACTTCTTATCACAGCAAGTAACTTTTTTAATTTCTCTCCCTCGAACGATTTTAACTTTTACTTCTGAAAAAGTGATACTTAAATATCAAGATTTTACCTTGTTTCTCAAAAGTTTTTCACTCTATCAAAATTTTATAATTCCTACCTTTCAAATGTTGAATTATCTCTCATTCTAAGGGTTTTTACTTGTTATCCCTTCAAAATTTTAAATTTATGACTTTTAATTATTCACTTTGTCTCGAAAAAAGTTTTTGATCATTTTTTCTCTCAAAAATTTTTAAAAAGTTTTTAGCTTTCTATTCCTCAAAGGATTTTAATTTTTCCTTAAAAAAAGTTTTTTCATCTTAGCTCTCCAAATTTTTTTAATTTCAGTCTCTTAAATTATTCACCATCTCTCCATCAAAAGTTTATACTTCATATCTTTCAAAATAATAAACATTCTCTCTCAAAATTTTTACTTATCTCTCCAAATATTTAAGTGCAAGTCTCGAAAATATTCACTTTCTCACTCAATTGTTTGTTAAATTTCTCTCCCTTGAATGATTTAACCTTTTCTCCTTAATTTTTTTTACTTAATTATCTAAATATTTAGATTTTAGTCCCTAAATTATTTATTCTCTCTCAAAAGATTTTTAACTTTCTTACCCTCAAAATATTTTAACTTTTGCTTATTCAAAAGTTTTTACTACTCATCTCTTCAAAATTTTAAATTTCGGTCTCTAGTTTATTAACTTTCTCTTCAAAAGATTTTAACTTTATCTCCCTTGAAAGTTTTTAACATTCTTTCTCTCAAAAGCTTTTACTTTGCATCCCGCACTTTTACTGAATCGGCACATATACCATTCGTGGCAAAATTTTTGAGTAAAAGAGCAAAATGCGTTACTTTTAAACACTAACCCTGTCACTTACTAAAATGCAAAATGTGATTTTGGGCTTACGGGTTTTATGTGCCAGTTTACTAAAAGTGCATGATGCAAAGTTTCACGTTTTGATGTATAGGAATGGGTTAACTTGGGGGTACAAAGTGCACGTAACTTTCTGTTTTTCTCAAAAGGTTTTCACTCTCTCCATTAAAATCGCATAATGCTATTTTTCAAAATTATAAACATTTTCTCTCTCGATAGTTTTTACTTATCTATCCAAAATTTAAAATTTTCGAGCTTTTATTATTCATCCTCTCAAAAGCTATTTTGAACATTCTGTTCATCAAAACTTTTCAATGTCTCCCCAAAATTTTAAATGTCAGTTCTCTAAAATTATGTACTTTCTCGCTGAAAAGTTTGTTATATCTCTTTCCCTCAAATGATTTTAATTTTTCCTCCTAAAAAAGTTTTACTTCATAGTTCTCCAAATTTTTAGATTTCAGTTCCTAAATTATTTACTCTATCAAAAGGTTTTTAACTTGCTCTCCTTCAAAAGATTTTAATTTTCTCTTTCTCAAAAGTTTTTTACATTCTATTTCTCAATTGTTTTTTAATACTCAGTTATTACTTCTCATCTCTCCAAATTTTTAAATTTCGGTCTAAAATTTACTCTCTTCAAAAGATTTTAACCTTCTTTCCCTTAGAAGTTTTTAACATTCTTTCTCTCAAAAACTTTTACTTGTATCCAATTTACTCAATTTCTCTCATTCGAAAGTTTTTAACTTTCTTTCTCCCAAAAGATTTTAATTTTTTCTTTTAAAAAACATTTTTTCTTATGCAGTCTGTAAATTATCCACCATCATTCCCTCAAAGGCTTTACTTCTTTTCTCTTCAAATTTTTAAATTTATGTATCTAATTTATTTTTATCTAATTTATGCCTACTTTTTTTCAAACAGTTTTCACTCTCTCCATAAAAAATGTATACTTCCTATTTTTCAAAATGATTAACATTCTCTCTCTCTCTCTCTCGTTTTTACTTATCTATCTGATATTTTAAATTTTCGACCCTTAATTTTTTATCGACTCAACTTTTTGAACATTCAATCCCTCCAAATATTTAAATCTCAATCTCTAAAATTATTCACTTTATCGCTCAAAGTTTTTAAATTTCTCTCCCTCGAAAGATATTTACATTTCTTATAAAAAAGTTTTTACTTAATTCTCCAAATTTTGAGATTTCAGCCCCTACGTTATTCACTCTCTCCCACAAAATTATTTATCTTTCTTTCCCTCATAAGATTATAACTTTATCTTTCTCAAAAGTATTTAACATTCTCTCTCTCAAAATGTTTTACTTCTCAGCTCTCCAACATTTTAAATTTTGCTCTCTAATATGCTAACTTTCTCTTCTCCAAAAGATTTTAACTTTTTCTCCCTTAAATGTTTTTTACATTCCTTCTCAAAAGCTTTAACTTCTCATCTCTCCAAAATTTTAAATTTCGGTCTTTAAATTACTCACTTTCTCTCGCTCAAATGTTTTTAATTCTCTCCCTCGAAAGATTTGAACATTGTCTCAAAAGTTTTTTATTCTTATACGGCGAAGTCTCTAAATTACTCACTCTCTTTCTTTCCAAATATTTTAATTTTTTTTTTTACTTTTTAGCTCTCCAATATTTTAAATTATTCTTCATCTCGCCCTAAAAGGTTTTTACTTCTTAACTCCAAATTTTTGAATTTCTGGCTCATAATATTCACTCTCTCCTTCAAAATATTTTGACTTTTAATCCTAAAAATGTTTTTATTTCTTAAATATCAAGTTGTCACTCCCTTTTGCATGAAAGTTTGTTTTTGAGTTAAATGCATTTTGATTCCCCAACTTTACCCCATTTTGCACATTGCTTCCTATACTTCAAAACGTAATACTTTGCATGCCATACTTATAGCGAATCGCCACACAACTTTCCGACCAAAAATGTCGCTAAAGTGCATATTGCGTCACTTTTAAACAATAACCGTGTCAGTTTTAGAGATCGTTTTTGGGCCAGAGAGTGTTACTTGCCGATTTGCTAAAAGTGATGCAAATTGTCAAGTTTTGAAGTATAGGATGCAATGTGCAAAATGCGGTAAACATGGGAGATGCTCTTGTATTTAACTCTTTGTTTTTCTCATAAGGCTTTCTTTCTCTCCAGCAAAAGAGTATACTTCCTATGTTTCAAAATTATAAACTCCCAGTTTTTCTTATCTATCCACTTTCTCACTGAAAAGTTTGTTAAATTTCTCTCCCTCGAATGATTTTAAAAATTTATCTTAAAAAAGTTTTTACTTCTTTAACTCTCCAAATTTTTAGATTTTAGTCCCTAAATTATTTACTCTCCCAATAGGTTTTTTACTCTCTTTCTCAAAAGTTTTTGACATTCTCTTTCTCAAGTT
Organism: Panax notoginseng; assembly: GCA_016801055.1. NCBI lineage: Eukaryota > Viridiplantae > Streptophyta > Magnoliopsida > Apiales > Araliaceae > Panax > Panax notoginseng. The sequence continues at coordinate 142,646,132 of CM029021.1, forward strand.
TTGAACATTCTTTGGCTCAAAAGTTTTTACTTCTCATCTCTCCAAATTTTTAAATTTTGGTCTCTAATTTACTTTCTCTTCAAAAGATTTTAACTCTCTCCCTTAAAAGTAAGTTTTTAACATTTTCTCTCTCAAAAGCTTTTACTTCTCATCTCTCAAAAATTTTAAATTTCTTTCTCTAAATTACTCGCTCTCTCCCTCAAAAAGTATTTAACATTCTCTCTAAAAAGTTTTTAATTTTCTCCCCCTCAAAAAATTTAATTTTTCCTTTTTTAAAAGTTTTTTATTCATATAGCTCCCCCTCAAAGGGTTTACTTCTTTTCTCTTCAAAATTTTAAATTTTTGGCTCTAAATTATACACTTTCTCTTCTTAATTTTTTTTGTAACTTTTACTCCTAAAAAAGTTTTTACTTCTTAAATATTTCAATTTAACTATCTTGCTTGAAAGTTTATTTTCTCAATTGGTTTTCACTTTCCCCATCAGAAGTGTATACTTTCTATTTCTCAAAATTATGAACATTCTCTCTCTCTAGTTTTTACTTATCTATCCAAAATTTTAAATTTCCGACCCATAATTATTCATTGTCTAAAAAGTTTTTGAACATTCTATCCCTCAAAACTTTTTGACCATTCTCTCTATCAAAGTCTTTACTCATCTCTCCAAATATTTAAATTTCAGCCTCTAAAATTATTAACTTTATCGCCCAAAATTTTAAATTCCTGTCCATAAATTACTCACTTTCTCTCGCTCAAATATTTTCAACACTCTTTCCCTCGAAAGATTTAAACATTCTGTCTCAAAACCTTTTAACTCTTATGTGTCGAAACTTTTAAATACCAGTCTCTAAATTACTCGCTTTCTCTCCCTCAAAAGATTTAATTTTTCATTTTTAAAAAGTTTTTACTTCTCAGCTCTCCGATATTTTAAACTGTAGTCTCTAAATTATTCTCCATCTCTCCCTCAAAGGTTTTTACTTATCTCCAAATTTTTAAATTTGGCTCTAAATGATTCACTCTACTGTAAAAATTTTTAACTTTTACTCCTAAAAATGGTTTTACTTCTGAAATATAAAATTTCACTCTCTTGCATGAAAGTTTGTTTTCTCAAAAGGTTTTCACTCCATCAAAGTGTATACTTCCTTATGTTTCAAAATTATAAACTCTCTCTCTCTCTCTTCTCTTGTTTTTACTTATCTATCCAAAATTTTAATTCTGAACAGACTCTCTCTCAAAGTTTTTACTTTTCTCTCCAAATATTTAAGTAATTTAAATGTCGATCTCTAAAACTATTCACTTTGTCACTGAAAAGTTTGTTGAACTTCATTCTCTGAATGATTTAAAAATTTTCTCCTAAAAAAGTTTCCAAAATTTTAGATTTCAGTCCCTAAATTATTTACTCTCTCGAAAATTATTTTACTTTCTCATCTCTCCAAAATTTTAAATTTCGGTTTCTAATTTACTTACTCTCTTAACTCTCCAAATTTTTAGATTTTAGTCTCTAAATTATTCTTCATCTCTCCCTCAAAAGTTTTTATTTAACTCTAAATATTTAAATTTCTATCTTTTAATTATTCCCTTCCTCTGTTTAACTTTTCCTGCTAAAAATGTTTTTTACATCTGAAATATTAAAATTTCACTCTTGCATGAAAGGTGATTTTTCTCAAAACTCAAAAGGTTTTCACTGTCAAAAGTTTTTAAACATTCTGTCCTGCAAAACTTTTTGAACACTCTGTCAAAGTTTTTGATTAACTCTCCAAATATGTAAATGTCGATCTCTAAACTTACTCACTTTCTCGCTCAATGTTTTTTATTTTCTTTCCCTCGAAAGATTTTTACTTCCTCCTAAAAAAGTTTTTACTTCCTATATTTCAGTCCCCTAGTCAGTTACTTTCTCTCCCTCAAAAGTATTTGAATTTTATCTCCCTTGTAAGATTTTAAATTTCTCTTTCTCAAAAGTTTTTACATTCTCTCTCTCAAAAGTTTTTACTTCTCATCTCCAAATTTTTAAATTTTGGTCTCTAATTTACTTTCTCTTCTCGAAAAGATTTTTACTTTCTTTTATCTAGAAGATATCAACTTTCTTTAAAGTTTTTAACATTCTTTCAGTCAAAAGCTTTAACTTCTCATCTCTCCAAAATTTTAAATTCTAGTATCTAAATTACTCACTTTCCCTCTCTTAAAATTTTTAAATTCTAGTCTATAAAAGTTTTTACTTATATCTTTGAAATTTGAAATTTCAATCTCTAAATTATTCACTTTCTCTAGATCAAATGATTTTAACTCTCTCCCACATTTTTTTAAACTTTTCCTCCTAAAAAACTTCTTATTTCTTAAATATCCAGTTTTTTAAATTTCAGGCTCTAAATTATTCACCGTCTCTCTGAAAAGTTTTAAATTTCTCTCCCTCAAAAGATTTTAACTTTCTTTTGCTCAAAATTTCAGTCTCTAATTTACTAAATTTCTCACTCAAAAGTTTTAAACTCTCTCGAAAGATTTGTACTTTCTCCTTCAAAAGTTTTTAATTAGCATTGTTTCTTCCAAAAGTTAACTTTTTCTTTAAAATTTTAAATTCGTGTCTCTAAATTATTCACTCTGTCAAAAGGTTTTCTTTCTCTCCCTCAACAAATTTTAACATTTCCTCCTAAAAAACCTTTTTACTTTTTAACTCCAAATTTTAAAATTTCTGTCTCTAAATTATTCACTTTCTCTTGCTCCAAAGTTTCTCTTTCCCAAAACGTTTTTACTTTCTCCCCCTAAAAAAGTTTTATGTTTCTTATCTTTCGAATTTTTTTTATGTTGTCTATGAAAAATTTTAAAGTTAGCCTGCTCTCCATCAAAAAAATTATTTCTTATATATCTGGAATTTTAAATTTCAGCCTCTAAATTATTTACATTCTCTCCCTCTAAAGTTTTTACTTTTTATATTGCCAAATTTTTAACATTTTCTCTGAAAGGCTTTTATTTATCTTTTCAAAATTTTAAATTTCAGTTTCTAAATTATTTGCTCTCTTGTTCAAACGTTTTTAACTCTCTCCCTTAAAAGTTTATAATATTTTCTCTCTCAAAGGTATTTATTTTTTTCTCCAAATTCTTAAAATCTAGTCATTAAACTATTCACTCTCACTCGCTCAAAAGTTTTTTAACTTTCTGTCCCTCTAAAGATTTTAACTTTTCCTCCTAAAAAAGTTTTTACTTCTTAAATCTCCTAATTTTAAAATTTCATTCTTTAAATTATTCAGCTTCTCTCGCTCAAGTGATTTTAACTTTCCCTTACTCAAATGATTTTAATTCTCTTCGTAGTTTTTGGTTCTCATCTCTTCAAAATTTTAAATTTCTATCTTTAAATTGCTCACTTCTCTCGCTCATTTTTTTTTTAACTTTGTCTCCCTCAAAAGTTTCTAACATTCTCTCTGAAGAGTTTTTACTTATCTATCCAAACATTTAATTTGAGCCTCTAAATTACTCACTTTCTCTCACTCAAATTTTTTTACTTTATCTCCCCCAAAAGATTTTAATCCTTCCATCTAAAAAGTTGTTATTTCTTAGCTCTCCAAATTTTTACTTCTTCAATATCAAAATTTCTCTCCCTATTGCTCGAAAGTTTCTCTTTCTTAAAAGTTTTTCACTTTCTCTCCATCGAAAGTGTATAATACTTTCTATCTTTCAAAATTATTAACATTTTCTTGAGAGTTTCTACTTGTTATTTCTCCAAAATTTTAAATTTCGAACTCTTAATTATTCAATTTTTGTCAAAAGTTTTTGAACATTCTCTCTCAAAAGTTTCTACTTATCTTACAAAATTTTTAAATTCTAATCTCTAAATTATTCACTTTCTCGCTCAGTTTTTTTAAAATTTCTCTCCCTCGAAAGATTTTTACTTTTCCTCCTAAAATAGTTTGTACTTCTTAAATCTGCAAATTTTTAAATTTCAATCTCTAAATTATTCTCTTTTTGTCCCTCAAAAGTTTTTACTTCTCTCTCCAAATCTTAAAAATTCCTTACCTTAATTATTCAATTTAAACTCCCTCAAGATTTTCTAATGTTAGATCTCTCTCTCAAAAGTTTTTACTTTTGTGTACAAAATTTTAAATTGCTGTCCCTAAATTATTTACTTTTTCTAGCTAAAAAGTTTTTAACTTCTTTCCCTTGAAAGATTAACTTTTTTCTCCTAAAAAATTTTACTCCTTATCTCTCGGAATTTTTGAATTTCAATCTTTAAATTTTCACTTTCTCTTGCTCAAAAGTTTTAAACTTTCTCTCCCTCTAAAGATTTTGACATTCTTTCTCAAAAGTTTCAACTCTCTCGCACAAATGTTTTTAACTCTCTTTCTGAAAGCTTTGAACATTCCATTTCTCAAAAGTTTTAAACATTCACTCAAAAGTTTTTACTTCTCTCCAAAATTTTAAATTCCCGTCTTTAAATTATTAGTTTTTTCTGGCTTAAATTTTTTTTACTCTCCCCCTCAAAAGATTTTAACTTTTCCTACTAAGAAAGTTTAGTTCTTAATTTTCCGAAAATTTAAATTTGAGTCTCTAAATTATTCGTTTTCTCTAACTCACAAGTGTTTAATTTCTCTCCCATAAAAGATTTCAACTTTCCCTCCCTAAGATTTTTAACGTTCTCTCTCAAAAGTTTTTTCTTCTCATCTCTCCAAAATTTTAAATTGTTTCATACTATTAATTTAGCGCAAGGTTGTTGCTGAACAGATTAAAGCATACTTTTTCCAACCACTCAAAATTGAAACGAACTTCAAATTCCTATCAATTTGTTGTTAGATAATCTAAAGACCGCTTTGGCCAATTGGCTGAAATAAATTTAAAATTTTCTAAGGGAATGTTGGACACTTTCCACAATATTTTGTTCTTAGACATGTCCATGCTCTTTCCACTATCAGTCCTGTTCTTAGATAATTGTCCCTTAGCCTCAATACTTTAGGTGTTACGTGTCTACTTTTGAAACTTAGGTGCTGATGTGCAAAAATGTGTAAATCTCAGGTTGTCAAGTGAGATTTACCCTAAAAATAGGTCTCCTTCCCAAAAACATTCCTACTAAAATAAGATTCCTTTCTAAAACAGGATACGAGGAGTATCCCAAAAAATTCTTCCCTCTACTCGAATTCTGAAAATACTTCAACTTCATCATTGTCACCCTTTGTTGTAGTTGCCACTATAATCCACATTATTTGCAACTTCAACATCATCAATAACATCTTCTTTAATATCATCCTCAAAATCTTCAGTATCATCTCTAAGTAACACCATCATCGTAATCAGCAGCAACATTGTTATCTTCACTTTCTTCTTCATTTCCTTAATCCTCATCTCTATAAACTAGGAATTGAAACGGTGACTCTCCATTGGTGAAAAATCTCTTGTTCATCAATATCAATGAAACTTGAATTCATCTCCTTCAATCTGCACTCTTTATTCATCACACTAATCCGCCGAATCCCATTTCCCGAATAAACGCTATGTCGTAATTCGAAAAAACAAAAAAGTTTTCTTCGTGTGAATAGTGGTTTTTCTATTTTTCTCGGAATTTTTTTATTTTATTCTTACGAACTCTAAACACACATTCACTTGCGTAACATGTTTCACGGTCATAATACGACCATAATCACATAAAACGGAATATTATTCATAAAAATCTTTTTTATTAAATAATATTCATAAAACTTTATTTTTAAGATAAATCGAAATACTCGAGCGTCACATTCTTCCCCTTTTACAAGAATTCCGTTCTCGGAATTTCAAACAACTAATCAAAAAGTTGGGGATTACTATTCTACATCTTTTCTATACACTTCACGTTTACTTTCTAGCATTGTGATTATTTCATACTACCTTTAAGTATTTCATTACTTATCAGAACTTGTTCATTTCTATCAATTATTTGAATCAAAATTCTCCATATTCTCTTATATATCCGTATTTGTAATACCGACACATAGAACATTATATATATATATATATATATATATATATATACGGGGAGGATGTAAAGCGGACCAAATAAGCGGACCAAGGCAAAAACACGCGGGTTTCAGGGTCCGGGTCGGACCAACCCGCGGGTTGACCCTGAAACCCGCGTGTTTTTGCCTTGGTCCGTTCTTTGGTCCGCTTATTTGGTCCGCTTTAGATCCTCTCCGTATATATATATATATATATATATATATATATATATATATATATATATATATATGCTCAAACTTGGGAGATAAGGCTAATTCATAGCCACTTCGCCTACTAACTCAACATTTCAAAAGGTCCTACAATCGTGTACTTATTTTCACATTCTTACTGCAACATTTTCAAAACTATTTACAATGCAACGCCAATCTGTGTTTTCGGGTGATGCTGATCCGCATACCACTTCCATTAGTTTTGAACAAAACACGTAATAATTTAACGTCTGCATCCTCTGAATCAACCTGTGACTCATGTCTATAAAAATTTAAGCACCTCACGCTGGTACCTATCGACTTGTTCGTCCGCTTGAGGATAATACACAGTATTCAACCAAAGCTTCATTTCCATGTGCTCTCGCAATCTTTCCCATAACTTCGTCGCGACTCTCGAATCCCCATCCGACACGATCGAAACTGGTAACTCACATAGTTTACCTAACTGGTTTAAATTAAACCTTATCTTAATCGATTTACTTACATCGACCTCATCAAACACTTACTATACTATATATAACGTCTTGCCTTCTTCACATAACCAATGTTCTAAAAGGCGGGCGGTCGGGTGAGGCTTAGGCGTAATTTTTTATTTTAAGCCAATTTTAATATTCTATCTTACATTTATCCAAATAAAACAATAATAATAAGCAAAACTATCTATAATAAAGATATTTGCTTGAAGTTAACAAAACAATAATATAAAGCAAAACAATCTATAATAAAGGTCTTTACTTAAAGTTCAATCCATATTGCTAATGTCAAAGTTCAAACACAAACATGCAATTGTTCGAAGTTCAAACAAATTTTTAACATATTAGTTTTATTCATAAGCAAGATTGCTATTAAATAATAAAATTTAAAATTTCAAGAATTTAATTCAATATTAAAACTTAAGAAACTAAACATAAATTTAAAAATTATATTGAATTAAACTAAATATTACAAATGTATCATCATTTATATAATTTGAAGTTGGCACAAATTCAAAAAATTACAACTATAATGAAATTATTCATTTTGACTTGATATTGTTCACTTCTTGTTGTGATTTGATAAGCTACAACCTGTATTATAAATAAGGTAAATCATTAGAGAAATAAATATATCAAATCTGGTTTGGGTAGTTATTAAAATAAAAAAAACTCTTCGCCTAGGCCTCGCCTAATTTTCTGGAGGGATTTTTTTGTCGCCTTGGGCCTAGGTGAGGTGCTAGGGGGGCCTAGCGCCTAGGCTACGCGCCAAGGGAGACCTAGTGCCTAGGCGGGGCTTCGAGAGGGGGCCTAGCGCCTAGGCGGGGGGGCCTAGGCGGGGATTTTTAGAACACTACACATAACTAGAAATTCTATCACAAAGCTCTCGTCATATACTCCCATTTTTGTTTTGAAATTTCTAAGATTTTACAAATCGTCTAATCTTCATTACTCGGCCTTGACTCTCTGTCAAGTCGAGCACTTATGAACACATTGTGTGATTCTTCTTATTTCAACTCCGATATTATTGGAACTCAAATTCCTCTTTCAAATCCACTTCTTCATTATCAAATCTAAACTTATTTCTCTTTACTTACACTCATCTTTGAGATTGTGCCTTTTTCATTCTGTCTATTTTAGCTAGACAATTCTTCTCTATAGAACTTCTCATCCGACTCTTTCAGATTATCTTGCTTCTAATTCCTTACTTCTTGATCATATGTCCAAAACCTTTGAACTTTCTAATTTCATACTTGATTCACATTATGTGAACTTTGTACGCTGATTCTCTTGCCTTAACACTTCCAACACTTCTTAAATATTCATCCTGATATTCCTGTGTCTTAGAGTAGACCAAGGTATCATCTATACATACCATTATCAATCCGTTCAAATATAACTTGAACACCTTATTTCTCTTTTATTCATAAATGCGGTTAACACATTCTTCTACCCGAACAACATCATCAAAAACTTGTAATCATAACAAGTTCTTAACACAGTCTTCAGAACATCATTGAAAAAAATCCTTCACTTCAACTGAATTTATAAAAACAATTAATTTTTTTGTCGATTCTGGGAATTTCTCCAGAAACAAAACATCCTCAAATCCTTTCATTATAGTCATCTAACCTATTCTACCTTCATCCTTTGGATACTTAAAAATCTTTACATTTCTGTTTTAACAACCTTTCTGGCTTGCATCACCTTCAAACAACGAGAATATCTTGGTAATTTGCTATCACAACATACTACCTTATATTGTTTCACAATCTTTAGGTTCACTTAGCTTCTTCTGGCAATGTTTCATTGCTCTATGGTTAATTAACCGAATCTTGCCTTGAATTTCATCAAATTCTTCATACCGAATCAGAATTAATTCCATCATTCCTACTCTCATATCTTAACACAACAATTCTAATCGATATGCTCATCAGGGATTTTGCCCTTACTCGCATCTTCTATTCTCATGACAACTTTCTAAATTCTCTAGAATCAAACTTAAACATCTATCAACATGAATCACAACAGGTCGTACTCAAATCAACAATATATGAACATTAATATTGTTGATTAGATTTTAGTTTTAGTTTCAATAAGTTCCTGTTCTTTAGGAGGTTGCTTAGGGGTTTTCTATTTTGACTCTTTCTTGATGCACCTTCTCACGTTTCATAGCAAATTAGTTCTTGATCTTGTTCTCAACATTCTGGTATCGGAGCCTCCACTGGGCCTGAGAGGAAAAACTGCAACATTGAGTGATTCAAACATCGATTAAAAGAAAAAATGAAGAGGGAGATGACTACTTTGTTCAACCTTTCATACCACGCTTAGATGGTCAGTACGACCATTGGAGCATGCTTATGGAAAATTTCCTTCGGAGTAAAGAATATTGGAGTCTGATTGAGACCGGTTACACAAAGCCGGAACCAGGAGCACGACCATTGGCTAAGACGCAGCAGAAGAAGGCTGGAAGTGTAGAAGCTGAAGGATCTTAAGGCAAAGAATTTCATTTTCCGAGCAATCAACAGAACAATTTTGGAGACGATCTTGGAAAAGGACAATGCAAAGAAGATCTGGGAATCAATGAAAAAGAAATTTGAAGGCAATGCTAGGGTGCAGCGGCCTACACTTCTATTACCGAGTATTTTACTAGAGTAATGACAGTAGCCAATAAGATGAGAATATATTGAGAGACTATGAGTGATGTTACTATCTGTGAGAAAATCCTTAGATCCCTCACCGATAAATTTAACTATGTTATTTGTTCGATTGAGGAATCTAAGGACATAGATACACTCTCCATTGATGAACTTCAAAGTTCTCTCGTTGTGCACGAGCAAATATTCAACAAAAGCAGTGGTGTTAAACAAGTGTTAAAGGTGACAACTGATGAAAGTTTTGGTGGAAGGGGCCAAGGAAGAAATGCTTACAAAGAAAGAGGACGTGAAAAAGGTCGTCAAGCTTTCAACAAGGCCACAGTTGAATGTTACAGGTGTCACAAAATTGGACATTTCCCGTGAGTGTCCCACTTCGGACAAGGAAGCAAACTATGCAGAACTTAATGAGGAAGATGAAATGCTTTTAATGTCTTACATTGAGCTGCATGAGGCCAGAAGAGAAGATGCATGGTTCTTTGATTCAAGGTGCTCTAATCATATGTGTGGGGATCGAGTTATGTTTATTGAACTAGATGAGAGCTTTCGGCATGCAGTTAAATTAGGGAACAATAGCCGAATGATTGTAGCTGGTAAAGGAAGTGTGAAGCTGTTGCTGAATGGAATCATTGAAGTATACTATCCGGAGCTTAAAAACAACATCTTGAGCATAGGACTTCAAGGGAGAAGCTTGGCTATTTTGATTCTGGGAGGACTATGATCTATCATCCGGTTAAGGGCTTGATTATTCAAACTATCATGAGTGCCAAAAGAATGTTTATATTGCTAGCACAGACTAAGACCTCTTCACAAGCTCATCAAGAAAGATGCTTTCACGCAAGCTCTCAAGATCTTTCTCAACTTTGGCACCGGGCGGTATGGACATCTAAGTTACAAGGGATTAAGAATCTTGCAATACAAGAAAATGGTGCATGCACTTCCTCAGTTTTCAGCTTGAAACATAATTTGCACATATTGCATCAATGGAAAGCAACATCGAGACTCCATACCCAAGAGGAGTACGTGGAGAGCAGTCAGAAGTTAGAAATCATTCATACAGACATTGGCAGGCCTATCACTCCCACATCCAATAGTGGCAAAAGGTACACGTTATGTTTCATTGATGATTATAGCCGAAGATCATGGGTGTATTTGTTAGTAGAAAAGTCAAAAGCATTGAATTTCTAAAAGTGTTTCAAGAAGGTGGTTGAAAAAGAAACATGGTTAAATGTCAGGTGTTTGCGGACTGATAAGGGAGGTGAATTCACCTCGAGTGAGTTCAATGATTTTTGTAAAAGGATTGGAATCAAGAGACAATTAACCATTGCATATAAACCGCAACAAAACGGCGTGGCCGAAAGAAAGAATAGAACCGTAATGATCATGGTTCGATCAATGCTCTCTAACAAGAAGATTCCAAAGACATTCTGGCCAGAGGCTGTGGATTGGACTTTCTATGTTCTAAACCGGTGTCCGACTTTGGTTGTCAAAGATATCACCCCATAAGAGGCTTGAAGTGAAACCCTCAATAGAACACTTTCGAGTATTCAGTTCGGTTGCCTAGCTCACGTGCATGCTCCAGATGTGAGAAAAGGTAAGCTTGATAATAAGAGTTTTACTTGTGTATTGTTGGGTGTTAGTGAGGAGTGTAAGGGGTATATATTGTTTGATCCAGTAGCTAAAAGGGTTGTTGTGAGTAGAGATGCTATTTTAGAAGAAGAAAAACAGTGGGTTCGAGTTATGAGGGGCATATTTTGTTAGATTTAGAATGGGGTGAGGCTGAAGTAAATAATGAGATGTAGAAAGAGTGAGTGGCCATAAGATCTTGAACTTTTTCATACATTTGAAAATGATTGAACAAGTATTCCGCTGTAAACCGTTTTATCTTACGGACACGGATGTTCAGCCCTTTGTACCCTGCGTTGATCAACACTACATGGCGAACAACTTATTTTGTGTTCTTCCGTCACCCCACAGGGTAGATCGGAGTTAATTCGACGAAACTTGTTCTTCTCAAATTGGAGTTCAAACCCCAAAACAATTTGGGTGGACAAATCTACTTAATCCCAATAACGTTTTAGATTATATTCAAATGAATAAAACGTTTTAACTTGTGTCTAGCTGATACAATTGACATTGACACAACTCTTAAACAGTTCATAATATTAGAACTTAAAACATCATCCATATGCATTCAATGTTCGAAAAAGCTAAAATCGGTACTGGGCGTTTTTCTCTGGGCTATGCGAGGCGTAAGCCTCGAGATAGAGCAAGGCGGAAGCCTTGATTTAAAGACCTAATTTATAAATTTAATACTGTTCAAAAATTGAATATAAATTTATGTTTGATTGTGATTCAAGGACTAAAAGACAGTGGAATCGGATCACCAACAGCATTAACATGATGACCAAGATCAAGACCAATTAAATTTATTTTGTTGTCATTAGCAATTCATGTACACAAACACGACCAAAAATTAATGAAAAAACAGTCGAGCACTTGCAATCAAGTAATTCCTATGCTTAATATAATTTCGTCTTTGGCAGGCCGTGCCAAACCCCAAAATGTAAGCATGCTATACTTAAAAATTCAAATTTCACAACTCCAGAAAATTCCTATGCTTAATATAATTTCAAAGCACATCAAGTTAATGCCAATATTTGAGTACTTTGTACATCCTAGGTATACCTTTAATAATTTTCTGAAGTGTACTCCAAACGAAAAATTAATAGGTATGATTCCATTTCAAGACAAATTAACTTGCTCACAAGACAGTACACAGGAAGTAAAAAAATAAAAAATCAAGAACGAAAAAAATAAATTAACAAGCTAAAAACAGAATACAAACTTAACCAGTTGAAAACAGAGGACTACATTGTTCGGAAAAAAAAAACAGAGAACTACACTGTAACATAAGAAGACTACATTGTCACTTAGCAAACAGAAAAAAGAAGCCTAAACCAGAGAGGAAGAAGAAGAAAAGAAGGCAGAAGAAGAAGAAGAAGAAGAAGAAGAAGAAGAAGTCGGTCGAAGAAGAGGAGAAGAAGAAGTCGCCAAGTCAGTCGACAGAGGAAGAAAGAAAAGAAAGAAGAAGAAGAAGATACCTGGAGAAGGCTGAGCAGTCGGTCGAAGCCAATGAAGTTGTCGAAGCCAAATTGGTAAGTGAAATTAGATACTTAAGGTTTTTTAAGCCAAATCGAGGCGCAGGCCTCGCGACGCCTTGAGGCGCATCGCCACGAGGCGTAAGCCTCAACCGAAAAATGCGTGAGTTGCTGGAGTTCCGGAATAGGTGCACGCCTCGCCTCTGCCTTCTTCCGCCTCGCTACGAGGCGCGCCTCGAGGCGCACGCCTTGAGCGCTATTTCGAACATTGTATGCATTATAGCAAAGCTTGAACACATACAAATACAAAAGGTTTGCATAAGTCCGAAGTTCACACAATATATAAGTGTTCTGTAACTAAAATCAAACATACAAGTTGTATAACGACCCCACAAAATCTGGACAAATCCGCTCCCAACTTGGGTCATTAGCAATACATTTACACTCTAACTTTACATCATTAATCAATGTTATAATTAATAAAAATGCAAAATAATTAAAATTTTGTACTATTCAATTAAATCACATATCAATAAACGGCACCAGCTCGGTACGAACTAAATTTCATAAAACCATGCATCTTATATAATCACACCACGCTTAGATTCTTCAATGCTGTAGTCATATAATAATATCAACCTTTATCTGTAAAATTATTTGCAAGATTGAGCATGATAGCCCTGTAAGTCCAACAGTTTACACGTTTTCATGATTCACATAGCATACATATTTACATTTATTCATGCATCATAATTTTATTCAATGCATCTACATATGTTTCATACATCTCATGATATGTATCTCTATATGCATCAAACTCCTGCATTATAGATGTCGTACAACTAGCACACACTTCGCAGTTTTCATACTTTGCATTTAATCACGCAATATTCATATATCCAATTTGTTCACATAAAACAATATACTTCATTAACTACCATAAATACATGGTTCAATACACATTATCACATAGTAGCAAGTTACTAAAAAACTTGTCTTAAATCATCCTTTGCATCGTTATGAAAGCTCGTCCTTCAAATATCCTACACAATCCCAGTTACCATAATATACCAATTAACCACTAAATGACACTTGACAGTCGATTATGTAAACTTTACCTTACGTTTCACAAACCTTTCTTTTAACTCGCACACCATGATCACTTAGGTGTTTAATTCCTGCTAGCTAGGACACTATATTGTCCAATTGGTTTAATTGTATTAACCTTCGGTTTATTTACGTTAAACTTCCTTTCACATCTTATTTCGTTTCCTTTTACTTGACACTTAACATTCGATTAAGTGTTTAAAGCTTGCCACAACTATATTGTGAGGCTAACATTCAATGAAATTAATTATGTTCGACTTAAGCAACCTTCATCTTAACTTCCTTCGTACTTCCCTTTATGTAAAATATTAATTAAAATAGATTAACATTGATTTCCCTTAGCCATCTTTGTAGCTGCTCCTTACTAGGTCCTGCAGACTACCGGCGCGGCGGCGCCCGACTACAGATTCAGTTTTCCAACTTCGCGAATTCAGACTTTGATTCCTTATAAAACCAATATCTTCTTCATCAAAACTCCAAATTAATTGATTCTTAACCCAATAAATTCATTAAACATAGAAGTGAACCTATACATAACACTTGCAACACTTCAAAAACTATAACAAACCATTTTAAGGATTCAAATTCAAAGTTCATACTAGATTTTCATATTCCGACATGCTTTACGAAATCTTCCACCACGAATTCGTTATAGCTCCGTTTTAGTTCATTCAAATTGGGTTATTTTCGTATTTCAGAGGAGTATAACAAACAACTTTCAATTCAAGACTTTAAACACAGTAACATAACCATATTAATCCTTAAAACAGACCACAATAACCAAAGTTAGTCCAAAGGTCTATTTTTCTTCCTTTTTACATCTAAATTCATAGTTGTTTGCTTTAACTTCACTTGTATGCTATGATCAGATCATCTAACGGGTTATTAATCAATTGAAAACACAATTGATTTCTTCTCCAACTTATACAACTAAAACAATTCTCAGCAGAGCAAAACTTAAGAAATAGGAATTAGGAGTTTTGAAGTTTCTTTCTTACCTCTTGAATCTTCCTTAAGCTTAATTAGATGATGAAGAGAGTGTTTGATTAAGCCCTTCCTTCGTCTTCCATGATTTCTCCTGAAGCCTCCTCTCACTTTTTACAGTGAACCCACTCTCCCTCTCTCTCTCTCTCTCACTCTGCTCTTCTATTGCAACGTAAAAAAACGAACTGATGAAACATAAAAGTGAGTTTTATTGTATTTGTTTTATTGAGCGTTACTACAAATGAAAAGCCTGAGCGTACCATTTGCTCAAAGGCTTGTTTGCTCTGCACAATTTTACTTCTTCTTTAATTTGACTCATAAACCAATTTAACTGATAAAACCAAGCTTAATTCCTCACCAATATAGACAATTATATATCCCATTTAACCAATTTTATTAATACAAATTGGATTTAAATTAGGTTTATTATGGAATTAAATTGGACATTTTAATTCCCATATAATCAGAATATTTAATTCCTTATGCTTGAACTTATCAGATAAATTTAGAATTATGATTTAATCCCTTTATCAATTAAATTAAATTTAGTTCTTTTAATTGGATTAATTATATTCTTAATCCATTAGCATACTAAAATTACGCACTAAAGTATATCAATAACCCTCATATATTTGGTTAACACAATTACATAAATTATTCCAACAATAATTCCCATCAAAATATTTATTTTATGCAATAAATATTTATATTCTTTCTATAAAATTTACATTTGTTACAAGTTGTTCATAAGAACATAGCTCACATAACATCCTTATCAATATGCATTATAGCAAAGCTGGAACAACTTGTGCAAATACCAAAAGATTTGCATATGTTTAAAGATCACACAATATTTACATATTGCATAACTTGAATTATACATACGAATATTCATAAGAATATAGCTCATACGAATGAAAACTTGCTCATAACAATAATTGTACAAGATTCAAAAACTGCCATTTAATATACAAAATTGAATGGAGTTAGGATACGTAAGCGTCTTCTATACTTCTACTTTACTTGTCATTCAAATGTCCTACACATTTAACTGCATATACACGTACCAATTAGTCACGTAAAAATGTTGATTGTCGGCTTATATTAACTTTAGTTCATGTCTTGAAATGTCTATTTGATTAGAGTTAGGACACTTTTTAAGTTCTTTAACATTTGACTCGGTGCTCGACTTGCTTAATTCTAACGCCCTGACGACACACCCTTGCGTTCGATTGACATGCCCAACCTACTTGCCATACATTGGTTTACAATATATTACTTTTTATTTCATGTTCGCGTTTTATGATTTAATTAATGCGACCAAAATTTTCTTCTACATCTTCTGCTACAGGTCCAAAGCAGACAATATAACCTGTCTGCTTTGGGGTGTATGTTTCGGTGTCTGATTTAGACCAAAACATATTGTACTTGACATCATCATATATCAGACAATATAACATGTCTGCTTTAATACAAAACCTATTGCACCTGAAGCAATAACAAACAGTTTTTCGTGCTCATCGTACGTACTTTGCAACGTCATAACTCGACCCTCTATTATCGGAATGAGTCCGTTCTCGAGCCATATTCTAGCTCGTAACATTCTCTAAAACTTCCCCCGGATGGATTAACTTTTTCATTTTTTAACAAGCCGAAATATTGGCTCAAAAATCCTTCATTAGACTATTTTTCTTCATTAAATGACGTTTTCAACGTCAAACGTTCAAATTTACGTAACTCGTTCATCCGAATTTGGATTAAAAGCTTGTTCTTGAGCCTACGGATCACTTATACCATAAACTACAAAACCCCCAGAAAATCAACGTTTTCCGGAAGCATTACCTAGCAATAAAATTGTTCCAAAAGTCGTACCAATCAAGGTTTTTCGACTTTCGACGTCTTTTACTAAAATTTGGCCATAATTTCGTTATAGCGTATTTTTCTTCCGTTCCACTAGGAACATTTACGTAACCCTCGTAGGTACGTTTCCTTCTTTTCGGATTTCGATTCGTCCATATGGACAACCATTTACATTAGTCCATTTACAGTCCTCTAAACAAATATTGTTCATCCTTACGCATAGGCTTAACGTTTTTAATTTTCATTCTCTTGACATGCAATTTATCAACATCTCACAAGGTTATATATCATCACAACAACCTTATAACCCCAAGATCTACCATTATCTTCCATTAATCATCAAGCACCAACAACTAATCAAACTTCAAAAAAAAAATCAAAGAGATGAAGAGTTTATGGGTTTTAGGCTTACCTTTTGTGTTCTTCTTCTTAAACTTGATTCAAGCTAGAACTTACTCTCCTTCCTCTTCTCTATGATACTCCTCTCTCCCTTTCTCTCTATGTTTCTCTCTTGCTGTCCCAACACTTAGCAAAATAATGAAAAGTAAAGAGATAAATACTTGCTCTCGCTTATATAAAAGTTACTTTTCATTTGTTACAAGTTGGTCATCGAACTTGAGTCTTTTCTAGTCTTGCTTCTCATCTATTAAACCTTACTAACTCTCCCCTAAGTTAACTAAATCAAACCACAATGAAGCTAACCAAAGGGAGACAAAAAGTTAGCTATCAACCTCTTATTGGCTAAGAGGTCTTAATTAGGAAACAAACATTAAATGATGTCTCTTTTATCACATAACTTAGCCATCAGGTGACCAAGTGTTCCCCGCCCCCCGTTTGCCTTCTTTTTGATTCATTTATCCCACATGCTCAAATTGCTAACATGTGACACATGTCTTACTTTGGCTCCAAGTACTTAGGTTTTAACCCTAAGCTTGAGCCTTAGCTCCAACCCTATCCAAGTCATCCAAAAACTTTAGGTGCGGGCTCTGGACCATTTGTTGTTGCTAAAAAGGCCGCTTCTTTCGTCCAAAACCCTAAGTGAAACAAAGGGCTCAACCTAGCCAAGTCATACTAACCTTAGGCTCAACCTTAAGCTTAAACTTTGGCTCAAACCTAGCGAAATCTTAAAAATCCTAATCAAGTCATCAAAATCTCAGAATTAGTTAGTCAAACGTGTGTTTGATAAACCTTGGAATTAAGATCTGAATGATTATGATGTCTTTATAATTTAGATCATCTGAATGGTTATGAGGTCTGAATCTAAAAAATTGTTTGATAACTAAAAAGTAAGTTGTCTCTTAATGACACTATTTTACTATTTTAAAGGGTAAAATTTTATTTAATAATTTTAAATATTCAATTTAATAAAAATGAGTGCATAATATTGTTGAATATATTTATATAAAAAAATTTTTATCAAAAAAACCTCATTAAGAGGTACCTCTTAATTATTAAGATTTCATTTTGTCTTACTGATTAAAAGACATTCAGAGGTAACAAAAAAACAAAAAAACAGCATCATGCCTCTTAGTGAATAAGTGACAGTCCATTAAGAGGCAATCAGATGTAAACAAATAACACCTAATTCTAGTTAGACATTTTCTTTTCAAGTTAGGTTTTCTAAATTTTTCGATTATGTTCTCGTAACCTGCTCAATTTGCCGAAAAACCGACTTTTGATTTTCGAAAATCTGATTTCGCCACCGATCCCCATTTCTAGAATAAACGCTATGTCGTAATTTGAAAAATCGAAAAAGAAAAAAAATGTTTTTCGTGTGAATAGTGTTTTTACGGTCTTTTTCTTGGAAATTTTTTTATTTTTCTCTTAAGAACTCTAAACACACATTCACTTACATAACACGTTTCCATGTTTCGTGGTTATAATACGACCATAATCACATAAAACGGAATATTATTCATAATAATCTCTTTTTATTAAATAATATTCATAAAACCATATTTTTAAGGTAAATCGAAATACTTGATCATCACACAAAATCCACGCACATCCTGCATCATCTCTTAGGATGCAACATGATTTTTGTTTGTGTTACATATCAACAACTAAACATAATACTCAATTTACTGATTATCCACAATTCACCTTTTGTAATTAATTAGGACTCTTGCTTATAATAAAAATATATATTAGAAATAGGACTCATTCCAAAATAATGTCTTTTAAAGTATTCTCCGTTTCAACTTTTTTTCTAATTAATTTGTGAAATTTAAATATCTCAAAATTGATATTAGTTAGTGCAATAGTCTATATTGAAACTATTTAAGAATTATTACCAAGTATAAAAATGTTATTTTATAAATTAAAATAAATTTGCCGGAATTCAAATTTAAATGTTTGCAAATTAACTATGATCATCTTTTCATTGGTTAAATTGAGAAACCTGATTTTCATGGAGATTAACAGCCATTTGAGGAGAATAATATGGTAAAACACATTATTGTTCCTAGTTTCATACATTTGGGACAAAATTACAACTGAACATTTTTTTTCTTCTTTTTTTTTACGCATGTCACCTTAATTAATGATGTGTCAGTGTTTGGGAACTATATTAATACTCTCAAAATTAGTATATGAAGATTTTTGAAAGGAAAAAAACGTACAAGACCTAAAATGAAATCAAATCAGGAGTACTAGGACCAAATGGGTTGTTTTGCCAATAATAATTACACAATCAGTTAATTCAATTAAATCCCTTAATTTTCTCCCAAGTTACCAATGTGGCATGTTATTGAATGGTGTAAACCACTAGTTTTACATATTATTTCATATTGACTTATATAAAAATTATTGTTACTAATATAAGTCATTATAAGTTGTCTTGATTGGATTAGAGCAGGATTATTTTATTTCACATGATTATTTTGAAAGTATTTAGTTTTTTTAAAAAAAACTGCGCTCTAGCGTGGGAGGTTAAATGTTTTATGTTTTATGTAAGAGTGAGCTTTCCTGACTGCAATTTTGTGTGTGTAATATGTGCTTGGATAAAAGCATAATAAGAATTAGTTACATGAAGAAGAAAATTGGTAAAGTTGAAGGCAACCTTCTAATACCCGCACTTTTGGGACAAATTTGCCCACTCAAAGGCAAAGAGGTATTTATGGAAGAGAGTTTAAACTTGAGGACTGGGGTAAACTCAAATTTTTGATACATTAAACCTAAAGAAAAGTGACAATATGCCGACTTTTCTCATGCTAGTGTATATACCGCGTTAGGTTTATTTTCTCCTAATGTTTACCTTTGCAAGGAGGGTCCACAATAGGCAAAGATGGAACTTAATTCATACTCTTCTAATTTAAGTTTTTAAATTTGCATGAAAATGCACTACAATCATCTTTTATAGGACTGAGAGAGTAATATCAGGTCCTATACAACTTTATAGAGTAGAAATTCCAAGAAAATAGAATGGTGTTGAAGCAATTGTCTTACCTGGCAGAGCTAGAAAGTGTTTGAGAAAACCTAAGAGTTCTATTACAATTTAGGTGGAGGGGAGGAGAGGGGAGGGAAGGGGAGAATTGAACCCTGTATCCACCAGGAGGGTGTCAATGCTACTAGCAAGATTCTCTTACTACCATTAATGTTATAAGGCTTAAATATAAATAACTATCCTAAACTATTAACTTTTTTCCACTTCGGTAATCAACCTTTCAATTTTTTCAATCAAGTCACTAAGCTTTCAATTTTTTCAATTTTCGTTCAATTGAACCTGCCATGTCATAGATCGGAATCCGACAACAAGACCGATAATTTTTGGAGGAGGGTTTCCTCTGGCCTGGTAGAGCCGCCTGCGACGGCGAAGGAGAAGGTTTACGTTTATGACAAAAAGATGAGGACAAGGGAAGCCGAGAAGGCTGAGAATGTTGTGCACCTCATTTGTTGGGGACCCAATTAATATTAATATATTTATGGTTAGTCCTTTTGTGTGAGATTTATTTTTTTCATCCTGTTAATGGTTAATATGTGTAGTGTAGTAATAATATGGGAGAGAAAAATAGATTGATCTAATCAAAAAAGTTGTTGATACATATTCTAATTTTGTAGTAATAATTTACAAATAGCTGTTGATTAGCTAATTAAAGCAAGAAATAGGAGTTAGGAGGGTATCAATTAGGACCTCAACAGCTGAGGTACATGACTTTTCTCAAAGACTCCTGTGATTGCTGCTGCTTTAGCTTTGTCTTCTCCTGCTCTATTATTTTAGGAACCGTCGCCGGAGAAGAGATCTTTTTGGTGTGAGAAATTGACCGGAGATTAGATTTGGTATGTTGGTGAATGGACCTGAGGGTGTAATTCCATCTGGCAAATCCTTGATCTTTCAATGCCTCCACTACCTCAACGCTTCCTGCAACAATCCGTGCTCTGTTTGCTACCATATTCGTTCTTCTTTGAATTCCCTTTGATCTTAATTTTAGGACACAGAAAAAAAAGGAATTTTGAAGACTTGTGATTTCGTTGGAGATGATTTGATTTTGATGATACACTTTGTGTTTGAAATGCGTATATATAGAAATGTGTATATATAGGAAGACAGAAATTGGAGCTGTGCCTCTACAAGTAGAAGTGAGAGAGCACAAGTTTTATTCAGTGTTAATATTATTTCTTAATTACTCAAACAATGATTATGTCGTCCAACATTAAAATCTCCGAAAATTGTCCATTTTTAGTGCTTTGGAAGTCTAATGTTGATTTTTAGTGCTTTGTTATAAATATGTCATTCTTTTTCTTCTTCTTTTTTTTTTGCTAAATTAATGTTGTTCTTTTTCTTCTTTTTTTGCTAAATAAATATGCATTCTGTAAATCTTTTACATAGCATTTTTTTTATTTTTTAAACTAATTTTCCTAAGGTAGTACGTCCAATGGACCCAAAAAGGACTATTCTCAGCAATCACGAAACTCACATTTTTGGAAGTTTTAATGCAATGACCATTATTGGCACAACATTTGCGAATGGTATTATTCCAGAAATTCAGGTACATTATTTTAATTCTAAATTCAGGTATTTTTTGCCCCTTATATTTATCCACTTTTGCAATATGCTACGTAATGTTTCGATTTTTGCATTGTTCTCCCTTATTTACCAATTTTATGTAATTCTGTCACATTTGCCCTTTAATTTGGAAAATTTAATACCCTTGAAGGGTTTTTTTTCGTCCGAACAATTCAACCTCTAGCTTTCCTCCAAAATAAGGGAATATTTTTCAGGACAAAAAATACCCTTACAATGTGATCAATTTCTCAACTTAAACGAGTAGAGGTGACCAAACATTTAATTTAGTTGATGGTGGAGGACATTGGAAAAATCAAAACATCATGTAACACTATAAAAACATGTAAATACGAGCTGGCAATTTTAGAGATTGCCCTGGAAATTTTTTAAAATGGTAGAATAAATTGGAGTAAATTGAAACAAACTGAACTTACTTTTAATTGGGATTATAGGCAACACTCAACATTGGCGCCACCGGTGAAGGGGAAGATGTTCAAGAGACTGTGTTTGCTACGCAGTAATTACAAGTACTTTCTTCAGTGTAGCTATTTCTGGATATTTGGAATTCGGCAACCAAGCCGAAGGTCTAATTCTTAGTAACTTCTTAGATAATGGAAACCCTTTCGTGCCAAAATGGTTCATACTCATGACCAATGTCTTCACCATTCTCCAACGATCAGCTCTTTACTATCAGGATAAATTGAGACCAACATCTACTTTCCAAACTGTTGTCTTATATATCTACTGTCCATTCTATATATATTTTGCCAAGTGTTGTTTATCAATATTGTAAGTCAATAAAGATTACCTGGCATCAACCCACATTGAGACACGCATGTAAGTCAATAAAGAGGACAAGGGAAGCTGAGAAGGCTGAGAATGTTATGCTCCTCATTTGTTGGGGATCCAATTAATATTAATATATTTATGGTGAGTCCTTTTGTGTCATCCTGTTAATGGTGAATATGTGCAGTGTCGTCCCATGTGAGCACTTTAGCGAAGCATCTACAAATTTTAGGTTTTAGAATAAAATAGAAAAATAAAAACTTCCCCGATCAATAGCAAAGTTTTTTTTTTCTTTTTACATACTTCTACTTAGAACAATAGTATCTTACCTCTATGGATTGTTCCTTGGGCTCTGATAAATCTGTGCGAACCCTTGGTAATTTGTCAAATTTTACCTTCAAAACCTTGAGATCAGATAGTGGGGGAAGTACTGCTACAAACCAAACGTAGCATAGAATTTGGGAAAACGGAGCAAGTACTGCTACAAAATTTACTAATATCAAAATTTTGGAAGCGATAGGGCGTTAAAAAGAAGAAAGTAATGAGCCATAACATATTAACATGCAAGAATAACTAGTGATGTTCAGAATTCCAGTTTTGTTTTATTCAGTGTTGATCCACGAAAAAATGCCACTACCGATTACAAGTCGGTCAACTGGAACTTCATAGCATATCCAGTCGCTCACAGATTAATTGTCAAGTGTTTTACAGACTAATTTTGGGAAATACTCATTAGCGTAATTAGAACTATAGCGATTAGTAGAATATTTAGTAATCCTAACAGATACTACATGTTCATAAAGAACATTGATACTTCACAACTCTAGAATTCCTATCCGTCAAAATGCCACAAAGTAGTGATTAAACATTTACCCGAGTCTGAGTAACTGAATACAATCCAAAAACAAGAGTTAAAATGGAAAGAAAAGTGTGGCCTAGATAAAAGAGTGGCTTTCAAGACATGAAGTTGTGGACAATTTTAAGAACTATTACAAGATATTATCTACATCAATAGACACCAAATACAGATTTTTATTTATTAGTAAGCAGAACACAGATTTTTAATAATGTTAAACGCAGACTTAAATAATTTAAAAATCTTAGATATTAATCAGGAAAAAACATATTTCCACCAGACCCATAAATTGAGCCACTAAAACCTAAAACTGAAGGACCCAAGCCAACCTGATTCAAGATACTATTCATACCTGATATAATGATTTCCTAGGCCGAAACCAGAAAGAAAAAAAAACAGCCTTCCGAAACCTAGGCTGCAATCGCGACTTTGAACTGTGAACATGCTTTATATATAATTAGTCTTCACGCACAAGCGCTATGCCATGAAAAAGAAAATTGCAGAAGGAAAAAAATGAAAACAAATCTGCCAGAGACATTAGAATGAGAAAGGAGGAGAAAAAGAAACTGTTATGTTAATTGTGAGAGTAAACAATGAAGCCAGTAAAATCATAAAAAGAGAGAAGAAAGTTGTGAGAGAAAAAAAGGGAGGGACCGAAGGCCTTCGGCCCGAGTGGTACTACTTAACTCATGGTAACCATGAGGTTGAAAGATTGAGCCTTGGCATGCCAGGGTAGAGTGTGCAAGTCTGTTTAAATTTCAGTCTAATATAGCCAAAAAAAAACAGTTACAAATAACCTCATGCTTTATAATACAGATATGCAGGACAGAAAGTGGACATAAGGAGAAGGGTAAGGGAAGGAAAAAGAGAGGAATGGATAAAGTTTCCATTCTCTTGCACAGAATAGGAACAAGAAGGGAAGGAAAAAGAGGAGCAAAGCACCTCCTTTAATGGCCTCCATCATTTCCACTGAAAGTGAGCAGAGAAAGGAGGGAAGTGAGCCTTTTCTTTAGTTTATCTAACTAGCTCTTTCAACATCACTTCTTTAATATTTATGAATTGGTGGGAAAAGCAACATAAGCTTCTTTTCATCTTCCTAATCTCGCTTAACCAAATAACAAGAGTGAAGGGCAGCTTCTTTTCTTACGGGCTTTCACTCTTTTGCCATCTCAATTTAACCCCTCATCAAACAGACCACAAATATGTCTCTTAATAGAAAAGGAGAATTAAGGATGAATCAAGGTGAATGCAAACAATATTTACTTATATTTGTTGGGAAAAATCATCTTCCAAATATTGTTGTCTTTAATAAATTAAATTTGCAGATCTATCAAAATAATAACCAATGCAGGAAATAATGAGATGAAAAATAGTAAGACACAAGACACCAAGATTTTACGTGAAAAACCCTTTAAAACTAAGAGATAAAAACCACGGGACGATCTCCGAAAAATCTACTATAATAAACTGAGAGAATACAAAGATATTTTAATTTGAGAAAACACTCAAATTACCTCACTACAATAACTCTGTGATGGAATACCAAACAAAATACTTAATTGATTGATTTATATTTCTCTCTTTTTCTCTAAGCTTCAGCAGAAACTTTTTTTCTTCTCTTCTTTCTTGCTCTCGGATGGTGTATGTGTATATATGTTGGTGTGTCTAAAACTAAGGAGTTAATCTCCTTTTTATATGCAAGCCTTGGGGGACAAGAGTCCTTGCTTTTGATTCAAGTAAAAGAAGTCGGAGACAAACTTCTGTGGTATAAGAAGCCAAGAAGTGGGAGACATAATTCTTTGGTTAAGAAGCCAAGCTTGCCCAAAATCAGAAGGGTTTCATGGGTGAGGACCCCCCCCCCCCAAAAAAAATAAAAAAAATAAAATCTCCCCTTCCGAACCTATGAGAGGAGGTATTTACTATGATTGTCAATTGGAGTTAATTCTGGTAAACTCTTTGCAAAACTCTAGTTTATTTCGAGTCACGACCTTCATCATCATATCCGATGGATTTTCATCGGTATGAATTTTCTTCACTTTCATTAACTCCTTTTCCATCACTTCTCGAAGCCAATGATAACGAACATCAATGTGCTTGATACGATTTTGATAAGTGGCGTATTTGGTCAAGTCAATTGCACTTTGACTATCACAGTAAACCACATGCTCATCTTGTTTCAAATATAACTCTTGAAAAAATTGTTTTAACCACAACATCTCCTTGCCTACTTTTGTAGTGGCGATATATTTCGACTCAGTTGTAGACAAAACAACACACTTCTGCAACTTGGACTGCCATGATACAGCTCCCCTGCAAAAGTAAACAAATACTCCGAAGTAGATTTCTTCTCTTCAAAATCTGCCATGTTTGCATCTATAAAACCCTCCAAGACTGGACTCGTACCACCAAAACTCAAACACAAACTGAAAGTAGCTTTCAAGTATCTAAGAATTCACTTAATTATTTCCCAATGTTCTCCATCGAGAATTGACAAATACATGCTCACAATGCTAACTGCATGAGCAATATATGGCCGCGTACAAACCATTGCATACATAAGACTCCCTACAATAGAGGAGTAGGAAACTGCTGCTATATCATCTCTCTCTTCCTTAGTAGAACACATGCGCTTTGTCAACTTAATATGACTAGCCAGTGGTGTGCTAATTGGTTTAACATCACCCATGTTAAACCTTGCAAGCACCCATTCAACATATTTCTTTTGTTAGCACAACCTCTTGCCTTTCCCGTCACGAACACTTTTCATACCCAAAATCTGCTTAGTCGGACCTAAATCCTTCATATCGAAAGACTTGAATAACTCACCCTTGAGCTTGCGAATCATATTAGCATCTTGCCCAACTATCAACATATCTACATATAACAGAATAACAAAGTTACCATCTGAGAATTTTTCACATACACAGCGATCTGCAACTGTTTTACAGTAACCTTGTTCCATCATAAATGAATCAAATTTCATGTACTGACCTTGGGGCTTGTTTCAGGCCGTACAAACTTTTCTTCAACCTGCAAACCAAGTGTTCTTTTCCTTTAACTTCAAATCCTTCTAACTACTCCATGTAGGTTTCCTCCTTCAAATCTCCATGAAGAAAATCAGTCTTCACATCCAACTACTCAAGCTCAAGATCCATACTAGCTACTAATCCCAGTACTACTCGAATAGAAGTCATCTTCACAACTAGAGAAAAAATCTCATCGAAGTCAATACCTTGCTTTTGAGCATAACCCTCGAATAGAAGTCATCTTCACAACTGGAGAAAAAATCTCATCGAAGTCAATACTTTGTTTCTGAGCAAAACTTTTGACGTCCAACCTAACCTTTGTACTTTACTAGTTTTTCACCATCCTTTTAAAGCTTGAACACTCATTTATTTTTCAATACTTTCATGACTTTAGGAAGTGTAGTCAACTCATAGGTATGATTTTTCTGCAAGGAATTCATCACATCATGCATTGCTCTCATCCAATTGATCTTCTCCTTATGAGTCTTAACTTCTTGAAAATTCTTTGGCTCCCTTTCCTCATCAACTAACATATATTCAGATGAAGGATATCTGACTGATGGCACGCGTTCTCTTGTGGATCTCCTCAATTGAGTTTCTTCAATATCATGTTGTTCCCCCTGACCAAACCCATCACGATCATACAAATCTGTATCAGTTATATCTTCATTCTGATTTTCTTCTCCAAATGTGGCATTCTGTAATGGAGAAGGAACTCCGCTGAGGTCTGGAACTCTATTATCTCTGAAATGTGTAACATTATTAAAATTTTCATAATTCTGGTGCTCATGAAACACCACATCTTTACTTCTGAGTAATTTTCACTGCACTGGATCCCATAATCGGTATCCAAACTCTGCATCTCCATAGCCAACAAACACGCATAGAGTAGACTTGTCATCATCTTTGTTCTTTCAGGATATCTACAAAAACTTTGCATCCAAATATCCTCAAATGAGAATGACGCATCCTTACCGCTCCAAATTTCCTTTGGAATTTGGAAATGCAAATGCGATGTTGGAGATTTATTAATCAGATAGCAGGCATTACGAACAACTTCATTCTAGAATGCAGTTTAGCCATTCTCAACATGCAACGCACTCTCTCAATAATTATGCGGTTCATTCTCTCAGCCACACCATTATGTTGTGGGGTGCCAGGAATTGTCTGCTCATGTCGAATATTGTGCTTATTACAATATGCCGCAAACTTTTTTAATGTGTATTCCCCTCTGTTATCGCTGTGAATGCACTTCAATAATTTTTTAGTCTCTCTTTCAATCATAGCACGAAAACTCTGAAAATGCAGGAATACTTGGTCTTTTGTTTTCAACAAAAACACTCGCACCTTCCGTGAAACATCATTAATAAAGATAACAAAATACATATTTCCACCCAAAGACTCAACCTCAATGGGACCATATACTTCAGAATATACTCTCTAGTAACTCTGATTTACTTTTAGCGGAGCTACTAAAAGAAACTCTATGGTGTTTCCCAAACAAACAATAATCACAAGTAGACCTGGCAAAAGAGGCCCAGGCCCGTGGGTCGGGTCGGGCCGGGCTTTGGGTTGCAGTTGTTTAGCCCATGAAAGCGCGGGCCTTTTTGGCCCGGCCCGTGGCCCGCGACTTATTTTTTTTAAAATTAAAATGTTGCTACTTGTGGGTTGTGAGACTTGAACACAAGATTTGTAAATAAATAAATAAGAGTTCAAACCAACTGAGCTACAACAACTATTTGTTTTTAATGCAATCTTCAATATATTTTAACTATAATTGAAAACTATAATTAAGATATGTAGTTAATATAGGTAATTAATTAATAATACTAATTTATAATGCTATTAAAATTTTAATTGATTGCGATATGTAGTTAATATAAGTAATTAATTAATCGTGTCTGTTTGTATTATTATTTATTATTTTTAATATTTATTATTATTACTATTTTAGAAAAAAATAGTAATAAAGAACATAAAGAAGAGGAATCTCTGCTACTTCATCTCATGTCTGGAAGCTTAAGGCGTGCAAGTAATATTACTAATTAAATTATTATGTTAAAATCTTCCTTAATTGGTACTGTAGGTGTTATTATATTATAATATGCATATAATTGATGCATGCATAGTGGTTGATTACGATTTACGTATATGCTAGCTTGATGATGTGATCTTCATCCTGTATTATGGCCATTGTGGTGGTAATCTAAAAAATAAAAATAAAAATAAATAAATAATATTAAAAATAAAATAAAATAAATAATGCAAATGAATTCTACTTGTGATTCTGCTTATATGACCCTTGTTTTGAAAGGAACAAAAACTATTCAATAATCAACATAGTCAAACTGCTTAATACACTTATATTGGTCATATTAACGGTCATAATACTTTCATTCTTTTTAATTTTGAAATACCTTGTGTTGTAACTTGTTAATATAAATTAATGAATTCATTTATAGTAATTTTTATTTTAGTATTTCTGGTGTAGCAAAGAGTTTGCAACAAAAAAAAAATTAAAGGGAGAAGCCCGCAGGCCGGGCCGGCCTAACCCGGGCCACGGGCCTCACATTTCCGGCCCACCAAAACCCGGGCCATTTTGGCCCGGCCCGACCCGCCCGTTTGCCAGGTCTAATCACAAGGGCTTTAAACAGTACTTTTAGTTAAAGGAATGAATGATCTTTTTGCTAATAATTGCAACCTTTTCTTATTCATGTGGCCTAGCCTCTTATGCCACAAGTTTGACGATGAGTCATCTTCTGTTGCATTCAACTCACTAGAACACACCTTCACACGAGTCTTGTAACGAGCAACAAGCAGCTCCTCTTGCAATCACCATAAAGCCTTTTGTAAGCTTCCGCTTTCCACTATCAAAGTAATTCTCATAGCTTTCTTTGTCCAAGGCCATGCTAGAAATCAAGTTGAGACGTAAATCAGGAACGTGTCTAACATCCCTCAAGGTAATAGTACAGCCAACATCTGTCTGAATGCAAACATCACCAATTCCAATTATCGTGGAATGATCAGTATTTCCCACTCTCACATACCCAAAGTCTCCAGCTTTGTAAGTTGTGAAGAATTCTCTCTTGGGTGTAACATGATACGAAGCACCAGTATCAACCACCCAATCAACTTTCTGATCATCAACATGCAAGTATTATTCTTCCCCAAATGAAAAAATGACAACATCTTCGATGATTGTGGTTATAGTATTCTTCTCCTCAACATTTCCCTGCTCGTCATTTTTTTGCTTGTGTAACCAGATTCTGCAATTTCTTTTGTAATGACATTCCTTATTACAATGAAGGCATCTATATGTTTCACATTGTCTGGTCTTTGAATTGCTCCTGTGATTTTTGCTTCTGTTGCAACTTTTATCTCCTTTATGAGATCCCCTGAAATTGTTTATGCCCCTGTTCTCTGCAATAAGAGCATATGTCTCAAAATTTACGTCTTGCTCCTTTCGCCTTATTTTCTCATTATGAAGACTGTCATTGACCATCTGCATAGTCATTTTTCCTTCCGGAGCTGAATTGCTTAGAGACACCACCAAAGTCTCACAGCTGTTTGGCAACGAATTGAGAAGTAAAAGACTCTAAATCTCATCATCAAGATTCAACTTCATGGTGGATAGTTGGTTCACCAAACCTTGGAACTCACGCACATGCTCCGACACACTACTCCCGTCTTTGTTCTTTAAATTCACAATTTTTCGAATGACAAAAATTTTATTTTGTGCATTCTTCTTCTCGTACATAGACTTTAGTGTTGTCCATATATTGAGTATGAGCATCACTCTCCTGCGAAACATGATGGAACACACTTTGATCAATTCACTGCCGGATGTGACCAATAGTCGATCTTCCTATTCATTTTATTCCAATCAGCCTCGAATTTATTCGCGGGCTTCTTTCCCTCGAGCACCAACGAATCATACAAATCCTTACAATAAAGGATATCCTCCATTCTGAGTTTCCAGATCGAAAAATTTGAAGAGGTCAATTTAATCATGGCTCCGACTGATTCTCCCATAAAATTTATTAAAAACAATCGAGACAATAACCTTAACTCTGATACCAATTGTTAGAAAAAATCATCTCCCAAATATTGTTGTATTTGATAAATTAAATTCGCAGTTTCACCAAAATAATAACTACTGCAGGAAATAATGAGATAAAAAATAATAAGACACAAGATACCAAGATTTTACGTGAAAAACCCTCTAAAATTAAGAGGTAAAAATCACGGGACGATCTCCAAAAAATCCACTATAATAAATTGAGGAAATACAAAGGTATTTTAATTTGAGAAAACATTCAAATTACCTCACCACAATAACTTTGTGATGGAATACCAAACAAAATACTTAGTTGTTTGAAATTTTTTCCTCTCTATTTTTCTAAGCTTCAGCAGAGCTTTTTTCTTCTCTTCTTTCTTGCTCTCGGATGGTGTATGTGTATATATCTTGGTGTGTGTGAAACTAAGGAGTTAATCTCCTTTTTATATGCAAGCCTTGGGGGACAAGAGTCCTTGCTTTTAATTTGAGCAAAAAGTGGGAGACAAAGTTCTTTGGTATAAGAAGCAAGCCTGGGGGTGACCAGAAGTGGGAGACATAATACTTTGGTTTAAGAAGCCAAACTTGCTCAAAATCAGAAGGGTTTCATGGGTGAGGACCACCCCCCCCTCCCCTCCCCTCCCCTCCCCAAAAAAAAATTAATAATTTATTAGCACAGCTCTTCAGGTAGAATGAGCTGAATGATACCTCTTAGCTTCTAAGTAGAAGATATGCCATAATGTAATTATTTACTTATCAAAAGAAAGTAGAACAGAAAGTAAATCCGAGTATTATGTTGTCTGATGTGGTGAAGAAACTTTTACAAAGGAAGCAGCAATCCTGTTCTGACCAATGTACTGAAAGTTAGCACTGAATAATATCCCATGAAAGTGTTATGGATGCAACTGTTTTGAATACACTTACTTGGTACAGGAAAAAGTTGCATCGCCAATATTTTTATGAATACAGAAGAGTTGCATCGTTGGGAAGATATTCGGTGCATGAATTCGATGGGCATACATATCATTATTATATATTGCCTATATAAAAAGAAAAAAGTGATTAACTAAAAAAAGAACAGTAACACCAAATGCACTCGTGTAGGGATAGACAAGAAAGTAGAATGATAAACATCATAAACGAAAGTATATTCAAAGAGAAACAGTACCAGAAGACACCAGGTGCAGATCTTGAGATGAGAGCCGCAGGGTTGGGGGCGGTCCGGTGCAGTTATTGACCGGTACCGTCCGGTGCACCTTTTTTTTTTTTTTTTTTTTTTTTTAACCACAATTATAAGAATAATAAATAAAAAATAATAGAGTAAGTTTGAACAAAAAACTGTATAAGAAAGTATATTTTTTATTGAAAAAACACTGTAAACCGCTGTAAACAGTTTACAGTGTTTTTTTAATAAAAACTATATTTTCTTTTATAATTTTTTGTTCAAACTTGCTCTATTATTTTTTATTTATTATTCTCATAATAGTGATTAAAAAAAAAAAGCACCGGACGTTACCGGTCAATAACTGCACCGGACGCCCCCCACCCCTCCCCCCCCAATCTGAGAGCCGCAGACGAGATGTTTTTAAATTCCACGCGCTCCAGCAACCCAGAGACATTCATCGTGATGTGACAGTTGGACAAGATATTTTCAGCTTTTTATCACCAACATGGGGATGTAAAATTCAGCTTATGCAGACCAGGGCAACTTGGGCACCCAGAGAATATTGTGTTCATCACTTGAATTAATCATGGAAAGAGACAAACATTCATACCAGGATTCAGTGCACTGTTAAATAACATCTATGATCTTCATTTTCATAATCAATATCTGCGCACGAGCACCAGATCATAAAATCAAGATTGTGGGTGGCAGTCCACAGGTATCCGAATCAATCTCCAGATAAGGACAGTCTTCACAGAATCTCTCGTTGGTGGACTAAAATGGAATCTGGCAGATTTCCAAGTCTATCTTTCCAGAACATTTTTGCCTTTTATCATCGCTATTATCAACACTAACAACTGTATTCTTCACACCACTGCCCGTCTCCATGATAATAATCTCTGGGAGCAAAAAATGCCAATCAAACAGACATGCTTAACTTAAGAAAACCACAAATTCAAAACGTCAATTTGCAAATCTATTGTAGTCATATATTACCTAGAATTCCATCACCGAGTAAGAGCATCTCCAACAGGCCGGATTTATATTTAACTCAGCAATAAGACTAAATTTAGTCCATGAGTTTTTCCGATGAAATTGGTGGACTATATTAACGAATCAGAATTTGGTGGATTATAATTTTAAATATATTTAAATGGGAGTGTAGAAGGATGATTGGTGGATTATATTTATTAAATATAATATAATATTTTAATATTATAGTCCACCATACATTAACTCCACCTGTTGGAGATGCTCCAACTCTCGAGGACAGTTAGGAGCAACAATTGAGCGACTCTTGGGCTCCCTCCATTTTTAGATTAACCTACATTATTAGAGGGCAAGCTGACGTTGTAGAAAGATGTTTCCCTATACGGTTATTTTATTTTTTTTAATAAATATTCCCTCCATTCCCCAAAAAAATTGTTATTTGAAAATTTTAAAATATAAATAAAAGATATTTTTTATCCTTTGGTATGACAGTTTTACATACTAATTACTCCCTCCATCCCATAATAAGTGTCGCTTTAGCTTGATGCACGTGGATTAAGAAAGTCATTTAGTGCTATCATTTATTAATTAAAATTGGTGTGAAATTTCATCACTACCCCTTTATGGGAAGTTGAAAACTATTAATACAAGGAAAAAAAAATTTGGGACAATGAGAGAAGGTAGGGGTGATATAGGAAAGTAAATAATTTATTCTCCTAGAAAGTTGTAAACGACAAATAAATTGGAAAAAAAAATTCCTTCTAAAATGACAGTTATTATGGGATGGAGATAATATGTATTAATCGTTTAATGCTGCTTATTATGGAGGTAGTATAAATAGTAGGACTCATGTTATACGTATTAATAAAAATGTGTAAAAATTCAAATAGTATGTGTCAGTTTCTATTTTCTCTCTTCTTTTTTTACAGGTTGTGAACACAACCTTTTGTAATTTTTGTATATAAAATTACTAGTATGGGTCTATCACATTTGTGCACAACTTTGTATTATAATTAATGCACGTAAAATTACTCTTTATATATATTTATATTTTTTAATTAATTTTTTTTATTATATTAATAAATTATGTATGAAAAATGAAATATCGGTTACCTTATTAAAAGGAGACGAGGATAGAAATGGCTCCGAAACATAATTATGAAGAGAAACTAATAAAATTTTGATCGATAAAACTCGGTATCAAATAGTTTGTGAATGCCGCATGCACCTTTATGAAGGGGTACCCGAGAAACCCCATCTTCCGGCTCAAGTAAAAAAAGGCACAACAAGGCCACAGATACGAATAACAAAATGATAATGTAAACAGTACACAGTTACGAGCACTCTATATTACTGAATTTAACAGGAGTACACAATCATAGCACTAGCAGATGCTTTTCGGCAAGTTGACAACTTTCTAGAGAATTCCAGTAATTCCGCAGACGAAGATTGACTCGGATAGGACTGTTTCATGTATATCTCCATTCTCTCTAAAACAGCTGAGTACCTAAGCAAATACTTCACAAGCAGGAGCAGAGAGGGATTTGACAAGCAACCGCGTATTTTAACCGTTTTGAGGTGGTTTCTAAGACAACTGAAAAAGGGTTGCGAGTCAAAGTAGCGCTCTTCATTAAAATCAAACGACTTGAGCCATGTTTCATCATTCCAGTAGTTGTCCTCGTGAATTCTAGATATTCCAACCCTTAGATCGTCAGCCTAAGAATAACAAAGAATATTAAAATGTCATAAAATAGTCTGATAAAAAGCAAGGAAACAACATGCATCTTAGGTTATATTGAACCTACAGGAGGAACAACCCATGCGCCCTCTTCAATATGTATTGTCAGCATCTCAAGGTTAGGAGAATTTCTCAGCAAACTAGCAATTCCAGGGAGGTGCCACTTCGTAACCATTGTCTTTAGAACCAAACAGTTCCGAGTGGAGGATGGGCAATGAATGTTTTTTAACTCCCACAAAGTCAGCACCTAGCCAAATTACAACAACCAGAAAATGAACTAATTACAAGGTGGAAAAAAAAGGGAGGGGGGGCTAAAAAGTGTCCAACTAGTACAAGTATGGAGTAATATACCTTGGTCAATTATCCTGTTTCTGATTGCCTTAAAGCATTCAAGTATGAAAATAGAGAAATGGTGAACAAAAAAAGTAGATTATTGGGTAGGGGGAATAGAAAGATTGAGTAGCAGCACAAGAATACAAGTAGCTCAGAAAAGGTCCCCAATAACTTGGAAACTAATAACTAATGAGTTAATTTATATAATGATGAAAACTGTTCCCATTGCCACCAAGAAAGAATCAAATCAACACATAAGGAAATTAAACATTTCAAGCTGTCCCTAACTATTCTCTTTTTGACACAAAACCAAGTATAAAACTATAAGATTGTATTGGTTGATAGTGAACATGGATGTAATTTTCTCCTACCCAGATAACAAAATAATCTAGCAAAGCTTTACAACTACTTCAGGCTTAGACAAAACCTCATAATTAGTGAAAGCGTTGAGTAAAACATAGTGGGAACACATTCCCAATTTTGTTATGTGATAACAGGCGCTATCTTATGGTGGTAACTTATTCCATCCTAGACGGACAAAGCACATCGTTTAAGGATATAATATCACTAGGTTCGAACCAACAACATTTGCTTGGTTGAATAAAGAGTTGAATACTTGTCTACCAGCAAAGACTGGCACTCCTTGTCCTTTGACGATATTAATATTATGGAAACTAAAAACACGTGATAGCAAGGACAGGGACTAGCAGTCTTTATTCATACAAGTAAGCAGACATTTAATATATATATATATATATATATATATATATACATATAACTGATAGGTGCATTTAAAATAAATTGATTGATGATGAAGACAGCCACAAATGTAAATCTCAAAAAGATTTGAACACCTTACCAGAATACACCAATTGGATATGGTAAAAGTATTGGCATGGTGAAGCCCTTCGAGAAGCGACCCAACATTGCAATAAGTACCACCAACTGGGCATGTACCTCCAAAGCATAGGTCAAGGGTGGCTTCAAGAAGAGATGATAAATTCCTTAGATCCACATGCCCTTTCAATCCCGAGATATTAAGTGACACCAGATTTGGGCCAGAGATTTTCAGCCTTGCCAACTCAAATTCACCAAGAACAATCATCAATTTCGTAAGCTTTGCTGATATACAATTCAATTTATGAAAACCCCAGCACTGAATTAAAGACAAGCTCTCAAGCAACGGGCACCCAGATAAAATTCCCTCAATCATTTTGTCATTCAACATAATAGTCGTAAGAGATAAAGTTTGGAGCGATTTCATGTGAACCTGTTCCTGTTGTCTTAAACCAATGTTGACCAACTTCAGCTCATCTATAGAGTCGCTTGTAAAAACAACATCTGGTAAGTCATAATCAAATCGAGCACTAGATGAACCATGTGCCAAGATACCCAGGTCAAGAACTTTAACTTTCTTTCTTACTGCAAAGTAAATCCATGAATCAATATTATTAGCAAACTTGGGTTCCAAGGGTTTTCGATGCTCACGAGGCTTGACGTCGTTTGGTGAAAAATACAAGTAGGATCCAAACTTGAGAGAAAATTTGAAAATTGTAGGGCATTCATGGCGAAATAACACATGTAACACAAAATCTGTGAACCACTTATTGTTACAGTCCTTTGAGAAATTCAAGTAGGAACGCCCATCAAAATCAAGAGTATGGACAGAAGCCCAGAGGTTTCCAAATCTCCGAAGCAGGATAGTCTTAACTACATCTTTCATGGGCAAGAATGAGAGGATGTGTAAGAGGATTGAGTCAGGTAAATTGCTGATCCTATCCTCTTCGTCATCTTTAGAACCCCTTCGCTTCTTAGTGCTCGTCTCAACAATATCTTCAATTCGCACCATCTTTTTCTGTCAAAATAGAAACTTAATTATAAGAGGTTTAGTTGTGCATGAAACCAATATAAACAAACAGAAAGGTGTAGGGTTGTCTGAGTATGTGCAACACATACTAGGTAGATGTAATTATAATTTATTAAAAAAAAACAAAGCAAAAAGGCCTGTAGAGAAGGAATTATGAGACCATAAATTCACTAGTAACTCAAACTGCAAAAAAGTCGACTCAGGATTTCTATGCAAGGGCTGAATAAGAATAGAATGAAAATAGGTAGAAATTCGATAATTATCCATCAAAATCTCTCTCCTCTCTCTCAAGTCTCAAACTATACATGAGTTTTTGAGAGGGAGAGAAAACCATGGCTTGAACCCTCAAATCCATTTACATAGGCCCAATGCATGAAATATCTGAACTACAGTTTCTTTACACACGGAAAATAGGTTTGGCTGGTGGCTCATTGTAAGCAGAAGATCTGACCATGGGGGGTGAGTGAGCAAACTTTGTATGCTCCATTTTGTCGACATAGCACATCACTGAGCAATCGATCCTTTTCCGAGAAAATAGTGTGTGAAAACAAAATATGCATTGAAAGTAGTGTTTAAACTGTGTGCTCCATTTTGATGATGCATCACATGAGTAAGCACTCAATTCTTTTCCAAGAAAATGGCATGTGAAAACAAAATATCCATTGAAAGACAACTAAAACTGTTTCCTAGCTCAAATTATAAAATGAATGTAAAAGACCTAGTGCCACATAGTACTGAACAAAAATGGAAAATAGTGGACAAACTTAACCCCCAAAAACGAAAAATAGTACTTGCATATCTTTTGTAGCCTCCAACTAGATCAGGTATCTTAAATAGTTAATCTGCTACTCTAGAATTTTCCTTTATTCTTGAAAGTAGTCTATAAATCAATTCTAGATGGGATATTTATGTTATTGACGAATTCTGGTCCGACTTAATCCACCAAAGGCAATTGCGCCTTTTCCTTCCGCTCTGGCTTCAAAAAATTTTGGGTAGTTTTGTACTTTCTGGGTGAATGAGGATTTCTTGTATCTCAGTATAAAGAAGGGGATCTAGCAATATTTTTGAGATAGTGAAACTGACATGCCTTGGATGTAGCCAATATTTGGGCGACTGTTTCTCTTTCGTTTCTATGACTTTAATTTTGTTGATTTAAAAGGTCACCTTATCATTATCACTCCCTTAAACAAGTCTAAAGACCAAAATAGTTTATCAGGAGAGGTGTATTATCATACATACCAATTTATTGTCACCCTGGTTAGTCAGATTCCTAAATAAAATCCCAAGAAATAATGTTACAGTATGTAGATACATAAAATAAGTATATAACATCTGTAGCCAGGGGCTATACTAATGTATTAGGTCAGACCAGGGGATGCGACTCTATATGGAAATATTTTTTAGGACATATTTTTTAGCATATAATTGTTTTTTATTTTATTAATCTACGACCTCAAAAAAAATTGCATCTCTTTTTGATCTCCTTCTGATTTTACTCCCTTGTTTTCCCCACAAGGCACTTTGACAGCCTTGAGTCTTCTATTTGAACCAAGAAACATATTTCTTTTGCACCCAAAAAAGAAAGATACATTTTTCCTTGCCCTTATTGTGGATAGAATAATACCTTTGGTTCCTTACACCATGCCTTAAATAACCATCCTAGTGACTATTTGTCTTTATTAAAGTCAGCTCATATACAATTCTAATAAAACTCTGCAACAAGAGCATGATTTTTTGTCCTAAATTGGGTAGAACACCAATATGCTAAGACCTACTTTTTCACTTATCCACCTCCTTATCCTTAAAACAACCGGAGCCTTATATGGGTATTATTTTAAAAGGAAAAAAAAAACTTGAGTAACACAAGAATTTTCCTTCTCAAAATAAATGATTCATAAACATACAAATAAAATTTCAATTTTCTCTATATAGAAATGATTCATCTAAAGAAGATTGTATCAAAATTTGATTAATGAGCGTAAACACATAAACCAACTGGGTTCTGCAAAATTCAATTTCCTCAATAGATTTCCACATACACACAATCACACAGAGCGACAAGTAAATCAAACTACAGAAAATCTTGACCATCTCCAGAAAGAGTAAAGATCCAATTCAAACTTCTACAGAGAAAGCTGAAATTGATTTGCAACGACTTCAACTACATATGGTCTATGAATGTCTTGAATTGAAAAAATTAAACTGAAAACACCTCAATGAGTAAAGTTACTAGAACTTACCTGAAATCTTCAGCGAATTTGATCGAATCTTGATGAATAAACCTACATGTCCTCACAGAAAATTTGATACCCCCATACCTTTTTTTTAATAAAAAAATCAATCTCAAGAACAGAGTCCCAATTGAAGAAGAAGAGATTGAGAGAGACGGGAGTTTTCAGTGTGAAAAGATTCCACCGACGTTAGAGAGATAAATACAAGTCGGGCACGCAGCTTATTTTGGCTTCCACCTGGATAATTTTGTTACACGTGCTACAGTGTACCACCAATTTCTTTTCTTATATACTCCAATTAGCTTAATCTCCATTTATTTTTATTTAATTAATACGCAAGCGATAATTGAATAGGTAATTAAATTTTCAAACATTAAATATTAATGTGTTAATAAAAAAATTTAGTTATTAAGAACAATTTAGTCATTTTAATATATTTAAATGTACAACTGTAAGTGTAAATATCAAAATTCACATTAATTACATGTAATTAATTAGAATCCATATTAATCACATGTAATTAATATATTTATTTATAAACATAATTTTTTATTTATTAAAAATAATTTAGTAATTTTAATATATTTAAATTTACAATTATAAGTACAAATATCAGAATCCATATTAATTACATGTAATTAATATATCCATCTCATATGTCTACGATCAAGTCATATCAAATTAAATAAAACAAAATTATTAATAAGACAAATTAGTGGTAAAACTTTAACTTTTTGAAAATATTATCTATAATTATTATTCTATTTAGATTTCAGACTTGACAAACGAGTCGGGTTAGGTAGACTAAATTTTTTTAGTTTTTATTGAGTTACAAAAGTGAAACTCATGATTAGGGCTTGAATAATGTTGAAACTTATCCTTTATTTCAAACAAATTTTTAAAAAATTCAAATAGCTACATTATGAGTACAAACTAGACAGAGATGAAGGGTGGGGTGGACTTG
The DNA here is from genome assembly GCA_016801055.1 of Panax notoginseng. Taxonomy (NCBI): domain Eukaryota; kingdom Viridiplantae; phylum Streptophyta; class Magnoliopsida; order Apiales; family Araliaceae; genus Panax; species Panax notoginseng. The sequence goes on from CM029021.1 coordinate 142,685,508, forward strand.
AATAATGTTGTTGTGGAGTTGCTTGAAATGTGGATATTTTTTGAGAAATAGGCCGGGCCAGGCCAGATTGGGCCAAACAAAAGCTTTCACGTTCTACTAGGCATAAAGGCCTTCGCCAAAAAATGTTTGTTAAATTCATAAAGTTAATTTTATTTTTTTTGTTAAAAAAAGATAAAATAGAACTATTACGAGTATTAACATAAATAGGGTATAGGTGTATTAACGGGATAAATTAACTTTTGGTATATGTACTGGGACACGAGTCACACGACTTACAATTTGGTACCAGAAATGAAAAAAGTTACAAACTGATGATTGTACTTGAAAAATGTTACACTCTGTTAAATAGTAGGGACATGACTTACAATTTGGTACCCGATATGAAAAAAATTACAAACTGATGTTTGTACTCGAAAAATGTTGTCATCTGGTGCTTGTACTTTTCAATTTTTAAATAATCGTTAAAATTGATTCAACGGGAGAGACAAGCATACAGAGAGAGAAGCAAAGTCGACGCGAAGAAGATCCTCGATGTTTTGTTCCATCTTTCCTTGCCTCCCACATTCGCACCATTGCTCCACAGTGGTGTAATACATTCATTTTTGTTGCATGAACTACAATCTTCTTCCCCGATTTCATTTACGATTCCACCCCAAGACGAGTTCATCCTTTCAATTAAACACTGAAAACCCTTTAATAAATATATGGGAGCTAGTAATCAATGGAGAATCGAGACAAGAAGAATGAGAGAAAAAGGACAGAAGAAGATAACCCTAATTTTCAAACATAATAAAGATGAAACCCTACTGTTAACGGAGTGTAACATTTTTCGAGTACAATCAACAGTTTGTAACTTTTTTCACTTCAGATACCAAATTGTAAGTCGTGTCCCTACTGTTTAACGGAATGTAACATTTTTCGAGTACAATCACCAGTTTGTAACTTTTTTCACTTCAAGTATCAAATTGTAAGTCGTGTCCCAGTACAGGTACCAAAAGTTAATTCATCCCGTATATTAACATACTCACTAGAACCACTTGAACCAATGTTAATAAATTTCACATGTAAAAAATCAAACTACTCCAACCGATGTTAGAAATCAAACTACTCCAACTGATTTCAAACTTCTCGAACCAAACCGTTTGCCAACATAGACGAACCGAATCACGCGATTCGCAAACATGTTCAATCGAATAATCGAACGTAAAATCATGTGCAAACTCGACTCAACAAGAAATCAAACTCGAGTAATGCGTTTTGGTTTATACAATTTTTATGAATCACATGAACGACAATTTATCCTAGGGTTAGATTTTAATTGCAAAAGAACTCGGAAAATAAAAATAACTTCTCCTGGTTATTGTCCACCGGCTTTACCTTTTCTGTCACGTATAATTCAAACTTTTGGTTTTGGAAACCGTTAGAAGGTTGATCAATTAACAGTCTTTAACATAAGAATTGAGAACAAATGCAATGCAACTATAGTTGAGGATATAATATAATTTTCGATCATTGAAATTTTGTCTAAAGAAAACTATCAATGATTAAATTGCAAAAGCTTGTCCCATAAATTTTGATTATTGACTCTAGCTCAATGTTACCAATAAAACGGTGAGGTAGTTTCTATTATTATAATATCTAACTCCTTAAAATGAGTTCGATTTGACTATCAACCAACAACAAAAGTACAAACTTGTCCACGCAAATCAACGTCCCACACCCAAAATATGTATCCATAAACTTCCCTGGATAACCGATTGGAATGACATTTGCACTTGTGGGTCTGTTTTCTGCCCTTTCAATTCCATCAAACTTGATTCCCTACTAAATTAGAAACCTGAGAATATAAAAAATCCACATGAGTATCATACCCAAGCATATACCAACACCAAATCAAGGCATACTATTATTATAAAATTTAAAAAAAAACAAAAAAAAAAAGTCATGGATGCACAAGAAATTAATTAAGTAAATAATTGAACTATATTCACAAGCGACCCTACAAGGTTAAAAAAGAAAGGTATGATAACAATGATTACACAGAAAAAATAAAAGATAAGAAAGTAGTCATTGATGCACAAGAGCTGCCTTAGGCTTCTTACCTTTTCGCTGTCAAACAGGGGCCTATAACATTTACACAACACACTTACTTTCTAACATGAATTTTTTACTGTCCTCTATAACATTTCCACAATAAACTTATTTTCTAACATGAATTCTTTACTTGCGCTTCAGCCTCTATCTAAAAGGAAGGAGTATCTACAATCATTTCCAGGAGTCCAATTGGTCAGCCCCATCTAGTACTGTTGCTTTAGAAATGAAATTTTTTGAATAACATAACGAGCAACTCAACTCCTTACAGTTTTTCTCTAATTTTAGCATTAAAAAAGTTGTTGAGCACATTCCAGTGAGTTCAAAATCAATTCAGTTGGCTCACAAGTCAAGTCGAGCGCGACTTTTTATAAAAATATACAACAAAATGTAGGTGCATATAAAATATGAAACGTAGGTGTATATAAAATATAAAATGTAGGAGTATATAAAATACAAAATTAGATATAATTTCAATTTTATCAAGCCTGTACAAAGTTAATTGAACTTAGACGAGGCAATTTAAGTTCGCCTCCTGTAATAATCGAGTATAGAATCATGTTCATGCTTGGATATTTAGCTCACAAGTCGTGCCGAATCGAGCCTTTAAGCTCATCAAGCTCAAAATGACTCGCTAGTTGTACCAGCCAGCTGAAGTTTTGCTTCCAACACCAATGAATCAGAAACGGGGACAGATTCATTACTTTGAGTATATTGCATTCCCTTTTTCCAATCAATTGCAATTCCTTAGTTAAATACAATTATAATTTTACAAACATTCTAATAATGTTCCTCATCCTCCTTTTGTGATACGTAGAAGTCTACAGCTATCATATAACGTACCCTATTCCATTTCCTTTTTCAGGAATCGAAAATGATCCATGTTACAAGTAACTGTGATCAAACCTTCTCATGGACTTACGCTTATATATGCAAGAAGTTCACATTCCTTTAACCTTAAAATTTAGTTCAAAATGCCCTTCTAATTCAACTTCGCTAGCAACACTGATTCTTTGAAATAGATCAACTGAAAAAACTTTCAATTGTTAAGTTGAATTAATTAGAAAAGCAAACTACAAGAATCTCAGCTCAAGGACCTAAGTCCTAGATTTTGTTTTCACGACATTCTGAGATAACTTGATCCCCTCCAAAAATTTAACAGATTAAAGGTTCAACCAATCAAAACTAAATAACAGATCTTCATGATATGATATACATTTTCTTAGAAACCAGAACAGGTCGCATTAAGAGCAACAGAGCATTAATAAGCAACCTATTCCATAAAACATCTGAAATTAGTCTAACATACGTGATGACCTATTTTAATTACTAATTAATAGAGTTGAGTTTAGGGAAGAAAATATATCTTCAAGTGTTTAAGTAGTATATAAATGATATAAGCTCAATATCTTCTATATAAATATACACACACACACATGTGTGTGTGTGTATATATATATATATTTCTATTTTTGAGTGGGGGTAGAGGAGAGAAAGATCAATGAGTTCAAGTAATTATGTGCAACAAGAATGTTAATCCATAAGGTCATATATGGCATGTTCTCAAATTAAAGAAACATACATTGTTGGAAGCATATTATAAACATCTGTAACGATATACCTTCCCAGCTTTTTGTATTCTTCTTTGCCTAACATCTTCATTAGTGCTAACCTTCAACTGCACTCTCTTCTGCACAAGCCTCAAAAGGATTCAGCAAACCTTCTCCGATGCCATTTTGTCCTTTTAGCAAAACTAGGGTTTCCACATAAGTATCGGTATAAAAGGAGCGTATGTTTCCCTGGATACCAAGATCCTTGATCTGTCTGGTGTTCGGCTCATAAGAAACTAACTCGTTATCACTCAATGATAATATAACTTCACCATTCTTCCTAAATCCTATTGTTCTCCTCAATGTCCCCGGAAGACTAATAGTAAATAACTTGGACCATGACTCTGCAACTCCATACTCTTTCATTTCCCATACGCAACAGGACCCATGTGCACTCTCCTTATTGTGATTAAGTGCTGCAAGAGATTCCCCAAGTACAGTAACAGACAAGTTTGTCACAAGCCCCTTGGTCAAAGTATACGGTAGCATCATCTCACGGAAAACTTCATCCCCCATATCAAACGACACAATCAAATTGCGAGAACCACCCTCCACATGCTTATCATATGCAATCCAATGTACAGCCCCAAACACAAAAACCTGCGACCAAGTAAATTCAAGCATATAACAAGGAGGAGCACTAGCATTCACTCTCCTCCAAGAAGCCCTGCTGAGTGAATAAACCTCAACTTCTGGAGGGGCCATAAAATTATTATGTAGTAAATCTTTAAGATACACAATTCTCACCACTTTATGATCATTTGTCACCGGACAAACTCCAAACCCAAGCACAAACATATGCGGAGATTGCGGCTTACTTGGCATTTGCAAACTAACGGATTTTCTAATTGATGGGTTCCACAGAATTATACTTTCCATATCACCAAACAAGTCATCTAACAAACAGATTAATCCATTGCAACAACCAACTATTCTAAAATACCCAATTGGGCTCTTAAATGGGAACTCGAGTTGGGAGAATTGTTCACCAAAAGTTTCATCATCATGACGTACTGTATAGTTCTCTTTCATTTCATTCCTATCATAATACCTAAGGAGAAGGGTTTCATTGTTTTGATTGTTCGAAATGGTATGATTGAGGTGTGTGGTGATAAAGCTAGGGTTAGTAATGAGAGAGTACCATGATTTGCAAACGCTGGTGAATCGGAGAAGTGATTTGGCTGGTAGTCTTGTGAGGATTTCAATTAAGAGTTCGTGAGGTATGTAATCTGACATTGCTAGATCTCAGACAATAAAGAGAACTTATAACCCTAGAATTCAGTAGCAAATTGACTATAGGTAAGGATATAGCTTACCCTTTGTGAAAACCCCTCGCTTCCAAACCCGGACATGGAACTTTGAAGGAGCATTCAGAAGTTCAATAGAGAAGGGATGCGAGAATCAGCAAATTCTCAGACAACGATCCGATATATGAATTCTCCTTTACACTGTGTTGTGAGTTTTTAAAAGGAGATAAAATAAAATAAATTATGGATAAATTAAAGAGTAACATTGACTCCCCTCCTAACTAATTACTATAATAACACTCATTAACATTTTAATTTTTCAAATGACAGTGGATATCTATATGATTAGCCAATTAATATTCAAAAATATTTTTAATATAATATTTAATATACCCTTCAAGTTATAGTCTAATATATCCACTAAATATAAATTTATATGTTATAATTTTTACTTAACTTGATCTAATTAATTAAATTATGAAATTATGCAATAAATAACATAAATATCAAAAAATAATAAATATTTATTTCATCAAAAAAATAAAATCATACACTTTTTGCTAATTAAATTTCTTAAATATTAAAATTTACGTAATATACATTCAAATATGTGTTTAATAATTTTTATTGTTAAACACCAAAAACTAAAATATCAACATACTCAATCACTTCAATTAGAAAACCTCCATTAATAATTTAATTTTAAGTTCTTAATATTTGTATCACTTATCCAAAAATATGTGTTAATTAAATTAAATTATTTGAATAGGATAGTCTTAATTACAAATAAAACTACAATTAAAATATATTGTATTAAAAAGGAATAATTATATATATATATATATATATATATATTATTCATGAATTAAAATTTGATAACATACGAGGGTAAATATATAATTTTATCTATTTAGTCTACTCTAAAAACTTGCAGAGTACTACTGTCACTTAAAAAATTAGTTATCTAGAGTGGTGTTGTGACGCCCCCAAAATAGGTATACAACACCTATTCTGAGTCGCCAAATACATGATACAAAAAGTAAATTACAACTTCAATAATACAATTATCGTGCAAAATACGACAACACATACTGTGAGTTTAAATATAAATATTATCTTTTAGACAATATCCACACTCAAATAAGTCATCATTACAATTATTCAAACACTATTTTACAGAAATAGTGGGGACTGCTAAAATATCTTTCTAGAACCATCACTCCATATCCCGACTAGATTTTGCTATGTTCTCACCTCCTGAGAAGAAAAATAGAGCAAAAAAGAAAAGGGTGAGCTCAACTAGCCCAGTAAAAAATATTATGACTAAGATAATATACAACAAATTATCATTAATATTCAACAGGGAAAAATCTGATATAATATAATCGACAACAAGTTTTAGATCAACAACTGCAGCGGAAACAACAAACCATTAGCAGAGTCAAGTAGAGAATGAGTTCTACTATCTTCTAAGATTTAAAAGTTCATCATCAATATTTTATCCCTATAACAACAATCAATAACCACCTTTAATCAAATATTCATCCTTGCACTACAGGCCAAAGATATTCATTTGTATCACCAGTCGGTCGTGTTCATCTCAACACCTGTTCATCTTTGCACTATAGGCCAAAGATATTCATCAGGTAATCATACATCTTTGCACTACAGACCAAAGATATTCATTAATATCATCATTTAGGACTGAGGATGATGAAAAATATCTTAAAGAAAACAAATTCAGTGAGACAGAAGGACAAATAGTAGGGATTCATATAACAGTTTATCCAAGATCAATAATACTTCATAATAATCAATTGTGAAGCAGAATTCAAAAATAAAGATCAAAACATGGATACAATCAAAGATAGTAATCATAATAGACATCTTGGACAAAAAGGAAAAATTTTATTTTTCGGCGAATAGTGTCGTATTCGTGAATAGTGTCGTATACGTGAATAGTAACCCCGACACAAAAAATTCTAAATTTGATAAAAAAAAACTCATATCAATATTTTAGCATAATGATATTGAAGAAAATAATATCATTTAAGAAGAAAATAATATCCCTTACCTCAAAATATCAGTACTTCTGTTCGAAATATCGGTATAAGGCTGAAGGAAACTTGCACTGATAAATAGAAACTCACAAAGTATCCAAATACTTCCAAAATACACTCAATAATCTAGAGAGAAAAAGAGAGAAAACTTGTTTCTGGTGTGATTTTCAATTCTAACTTAGCCCTCTATTTATAGAAAAATGTTAGCACGCCGAAGCAGACTTAACCTGCAACCTGATGGCTTTACCTGCTACTATTCCCACCCACCACATTTGAATAAAAATCTCAGTACATTTTCACCAACCAAAAGTGGGGCCCACCAATTCTAGAATTTTCTGTCAAAATGACAAATTTCGCAACTTCTACAATTTATGAACCAGTAATCTCGTAAAATTCATAACAAATCATACATTCATTTTTAACGGTTCAAAATTTGTGGACATATACTCAACTTATATATGAATAACATACCCAAAAATTATCACGATCCAACGGTCGGATTAAAAATTATAACCCCCGTAATATTTCTCAAAAAATCCTGATTTAATTTTTAATACCTCCATTCCGATAAAATACTGATAAAACACCTCAACATTAACTCCTTCATTTTTAATCACAATAAATATATCCAACATTTATATCCACATAAAATAAATATTTTCTTATTATATGAATCAATAATTAATTATTCACAAATAATATTACAGAATCACATTGATGACTACCAGACCGTTCCTAGGAAAGAGGGGGCTTTCCAATAAGGATTTCTCCTTACTAGCGCGTAATTAGAATACCAAACCTCTCCTTAGATAGAACATTCTAGATATTGCCAATAATGTTATCTAATAATATTATTTAAATAATATAAATTTTTGATCTGATAATGGAAAATACTGTGCAGCAATAATTATTGAAACAACAATAATATAAAATATCAACGCAGCAATTATTGAATCAATAAAATAAAATATTGAACAGTAACTACTGTAACAATTATTGAGTAGTGCCTTCTTACGTAAGAATCAATAATTGGTGCAATACCGTGTGCTACTGTATTTTAACCACCAGGTATTCTAACAGTATTAACGGTAACAACTACGCCGTTAATTATAAACAACTTATACTTGTCGTTTTCTTCATCCAATCGCTTTCCGTTATGGGGCCCACAGAAGGCTGCGCCGTCGTACGAATATTCCCCGACAGCAAGAATATTACACGATCAAACGAATATTCACCGACCAAAAATGAATATTTTATAACCACTTGCTTATTTAAAATATTTGCGCATTTTACCCATAACTAACCACATTTGTAACGACCCCAAAACAGGTACATTCCATCCAATCTATTCTGAGTCGCCAAATACATGGTATAAAAAATAACTACAACTTTATTACAACAATTATCGTGCAAAATATAACAACATATATGATGTGAGTTTGGATACAAATATATACCAAATGTGACTCATGTCCCAACCGTGGACAGCACCTCACAATGACACCTTACATAAAGGTATAGTCAAAAATTATTTTAAAAATTAGAATCTTTGGGAAGTGCTCAAGGAAACATTCGCACATGGGAGGCCATGCTTCTAGGTTATGATAGATATCATATGGCCACAGAATTATCCTTGGTTGACCCAATAGACCCCAAAGAAAAACGAGAAGATTACTATCATATTCTTTCCAATGGTGAGTCTTCTCTTGACTTATCATTATCTCCACTGTCTCTAATTGAGAATTATACTTCAAACAAACATCAAGATTATATAGGCAGTGCTCGTATATATACTCAGCAAGTGGATGTGCACAACCATGTCTTATGATGACACGAGATTGTATGTCGTTAGACATCTTGTATGATAGTGGCAAAACACCCTTCCAACGTTGGGTACACCTTACCCTATTGGATTCACCAAATAGAACTACTAAATGAACTTTTCTATACTGCTTCGGGAGAATCTCCACAGCTAGAGACCACCGTTCTATTTCCCCGTTACCCTCGCTCGACCCAGCTACACTCTTATTACCTGAAAGGAATTGTGAAGCAAAAGGGTGAGCACAACTAGCTCAGTAAAGAATATCATGACTAAAAATAATTAAATTATCAATAGCCTTCATCAATAATAAATCAGAGATTTAGAACATATGGTAGATGATAAAAATTTTAAGCATAGTTGCAGCGGAACGAGCAATCCATTAGAAGAGTCAAATAGACTATAAAGTCTATTATCTTCTCCATGTTAAAAATCCACCAACAATATTTTATCCCTGTAACATCAATCAACAATTCTGGTCCACAATCATATGAATAACTCATAATCATAATTGTGACTCTAAATTTTTCTTCGCACCCAGGACGAAGAATATTTTCATCACCTGTTTTTACCTGAAACATCAAAGATCATGGTTATACCAAATCACAGTTCCTGTTCATAATCATACTAATAACTTCATCTTTGCACTACGGCCAAAGATATTCATTTGTACCAGTTGGTCATGTTCATCTCAACACCTGTTCATCTTTGCACTACTGGCCAAAGATATTCAACAACATGTCATCTTTGCACTACAGGCCAAAGATATTCATCAACAATTCATCTTTACACTACAGGCCAAAGATATTCATCAACAGTTCATATTTGCACTACAGGCCAAATATATTCATATCTCAAAGAAATATATAATCATTTCAGAATTTATATATGTGACGCCCCCAAAATTAGGTATACATCACCCATCTTGGGTCGTCAGATACATAGTACAAAATACAAATACAACTTACTAATACAACTGTCGTGTACAATACGACAAAACATAAACTGTGAGTTTGAATACAAATATTATCTTCTAGAGAGTATTCATACTCAAAAGGAGTCCTCATTACATTTATTAACACACCATTACATAGAATAGTGAGGACTACTAACTAATACTATCATTCGGACCATCACTCCGTTCCCCGACTTGCCCCAGCTACGTTCTCATTTCCTGAAGAGAACAGTGAAAGAAAGGGTGAGCTCAACTAGCCCAGTAAGAAATATTATTATGACTAAGATAATGCAGAATAAATTATCATTAGCCTTCAACAATGTTAAACTGATAAAATATAATAGACATCAAGTTTAACTGCAGCGGAACAAGAAATCCATTAAAAGAGTCAAGTAGAAAATAAACTCTACTATCTTTTATGATTTAAAAGATTTTCCAACACTGTGATCGCTGAGACTCAGCTTAATAAAATAATTCACATCATCGAATCACCCCTGCACTACGGCCAAGGATATTCGTATATTCATTAATGGTCATGATCATGCCAACAACTGTCCATCAATGCACTACGGGCCAATGAGGACTTTTACCACATCATTCGTAACATTACGGTCATGATTACACCGAATAATCCCTGGTCATAATCATACCAAGTCCATCTATGCACTACAGGCCACAGATGACTTTCAGAATATAAACATGAGGATGATGACAATGATATAAGAATTCAATAAAACAAGTTCAAGAATTAATTTATCCAAGAATTAACAACGTCCAAATTGTCAACATGATACTACTTTGTGAAGTAAAATTCAAGAATGATCAGGAGAATATTTTCATGAATAGATACTAGATGAAGCGCAAATGTCAAGGATATTCCACAAATTTCATGGAGTATAGAAGTCAAAACTTAACCAACTGAGTATAATAAAGAATGGAATAACAAAAGAAATCACCATGCATGCGATAGACCGCACAGACAGGTTATTCCAACAGAATAATAAATAATGGAACCAGGTCCGGCGTAAACGCACAGACAGGATATTCCGACAGAATAATAACAAGACGGAACCAGGTCCGGTGTAAAACACACAGACAGGATGTTCCAACAGAATAATAATAAAAACGGAACCAGGTCCGGTGTAAAACACACAGACAGGATGTTCCAACAGAATAATAATAAAAACGGAACCAGGTCCGGTGTAAAACACACAGACAGGATGTTCCAACAGAATAATAGAAGAATGTCACCAAGTATAGGATATATCCGCGTATACAGGTTATTCCAACAGAATAATAAGAAATGGAATAACAACAGTTCTCTTCATGAATAAGAAAGAATAACACCCCTTACCGTTTTAAAGACGAGCTGAAATAAGGAAGTAGTTAAGTAGCAGAATACTCTTCTTCTCTCCCTCTATAGTTTCTCTCTCTAGAGTTCAGTGAATTCGTAAGAAATAATGAAGGAATGAGCTGCTATTTATAGAAAAATAGAATGCATAGTAACTAATCCATGAACGGTCCAGATTGATTACTTTAATCTGACGGTCCATATCTAAAGAAAAATCTTTTAAATAAAATATAATATATTCTATTTATAGAATAACTTTAATAAAGTATTCTGTTTTATATAAAAAGATGTTTTTGTTTTATTACGTTAATAATACGAATAAAACAAAACATCATTATCGCTAAATAATTCATATTATTAACTGACAATAATTGAATCAAACTGAGTGACTTCTCACATAAGCATTAATAATCAATACCGTGTGCTACTATGTAACCACACATATTACTGTACTTTTACTACCGAGTAGTTCAACAGTAACAATGGTAAAATTTCCGCCGTTATTTTTAATAAAATATTTTTGTCGTTTTCTCAATCCGACAATAATTCCGTTGTGGGGTCCACCAATGATTGTGTCGTTGTACGAATATTCCCTGTTAAAACGAATATTTCCCGACCAATCGAATATTATATAACAACTTACGTACTTTACAAAATTTATAAATATTACCCACAACTATAACATTATATCAAATTAACTCCATAATATTCAAAAATGATATTTATAGAAAATTTATCTTTATTTATAAAATTTGGGGTCTTACAATATAAACAATAATTATAACCATGTTGATCATTTCACCTTTGCACTTAAGCTAAAGATATTCACTTATAAATTCAATGGTCATGATCATACTAGTCACCAATTCAACTTTGCACAACTGGCCAAAGAGAACCCTAGTCATGATCATACCAATAATCTACCCATCTTTACACTCAAGTGAAAGAGAATATCATCATTAGGGTTATAAAAATGTTATATATGATAATAAAAATAATATGATCAACATATAGTTTTAATCTCAAGAGTAATATTCATAAATCAACTATAATTTGATCAGAAAAAGAAACCAAATTTGTCGTGAATAGTACCCGTGAATAGTAACTCGTGATTAGTAACTCATGAATAGTAACTCATGAATAGTAACTCCGACACAAAAAGATAGAAATTCCACAATAAAATCCATACCAATATTTTGGTATAATGATATTGAAAGAATAACATTTCTTAAACTTATAAATAATTTATTTTAATTGTTTACACTTTACTAAATAATGCATTTAATCATTCTAAAATGTCAAACTTATAAGATTTCATCACCAATAACTAAAACCCTCATCAAAAACCTGTATATACCTCATATAGGATTCTCAAGCCATAAAATCCTATTTTTCAATTTTCTTACTTCACATAACATATTTAATTCATTTATTCATAACTAGTCTATTTTCATAAAAAATACCAAATCAGTTTCAAAAATATTTCTTTTCTGAGATTTAGCAGAATATAGTCTCATATTGAACATATATTTTTCTAAAAATTTTTAAAACTCATTTACTATTTTTCATATGGCCAAAACCGCCGAATATTTAGACATTTATCATAAATTATACTTTTATCCAAAAATTCCAAAATTCACAGAGTACACTGATATTATATAGATATACTTTCAATAAAAATTTTATCAATTTTGGAGTTAACCACAAGGAGTTATAAGTGGTTACTTTTCAAATAGTCTTTTCTCATAAAATTCACAACTCTTAATCTATACATTCAAAAATCGCCATTTTTGGACACAATCAATAAAACTCATTAAATTATCATTTTAAATTTTTCCAGAATTTTTGAATGTCAGAAAAATTACGAAACTGAAAATCATAACAACCCTTAAAATCCCTTAATATCCCTTACTATCCCTTACCTCAAAAGAGCAGCACTTCTGACTGGATATCGAATATGACGCTGAAGGAAACTTGCACTGATGAATAGCAAATCACCAAGTATCTAAATACTCACAAAATATACTCAATAATCTAGAGAGAGAAAGAGAGAAAACTTGTTTCTGGTGTAATTTTCAATTCTAACTTAGCCCTCTATTTATAGGAAATTGTTAGCACGCCGAAGCAGACTTAACCTGTAACCTGATGGCTTGACCTGCTACTATTCTCACCCACCATATTTGAATAAAAATCTCAGCACATTTCTTCACCAACCAAGAGTGGGGCCCACCAATTCTAGAATTTTTTACCAAAATAGTAAATTCCGAAACTTCAACAATTTCTTAACCAGTCATCTCGTAAAATTCATAATAAATCATACGTTCATTTTTAACGGTTCAAAATTTATGGACATATACTCAATTTATATATGTATAACATATCCAAAAATTACCACGATTCAACGATCGGATTAAAAATTATAATCCCCGTAAAATATCTCAAAAACCCTGATTTTTAATACCTCCATTCCGACAAAAATACTGATAAAAACCTCAACATTAACTCATTCATTTTTAACCACAAAAATATATCTCTCATTTATATCCACATAAAATAAATATTTCCTTATCATATGAATAAATAATTAATTATTCACAAATAATATTACAGAATCACATTTATGACAACCAGGCCGTTCCCAAGAAAGAGGGGGCTTTTCAATAAGAATTTCTCCTTACTGATGCGCAATTAGATGACCAAACCTCTCCTTAGACAGAATTTTCTAGACATTGCCAATAATGTTATCTAATAATATTATTCAAATAATATGAATTATTGATCTGATAATGGAAAATACTGTGTAGTGATAATTATTGAACAACAATAATATAAAATTTCAACGTAGCAATTATTGAATCAATAAAATAAAATATTGAACAGTAATTATTGAGTAGTGCCTTCTTACGTAAGAATCAATAATTTCAAAAATATTGTGCAATACCGTGTACTACTATGTAATAATGCGTATTACTGTATTTTAACCACCAGGTATTCCAACAGTGTTAACGGTAACAATTACGCCGTTATTTGTAAAAACTCTAATTTGTCGTTTTCTTCATCCGACAGTTATTCTGTTATGGGGCTCACAAATGGCTGCGCCGTCGTACGAATATTCCCCGACAGAAAGAATATTTCACGACCAAACGAATATTCCCCGACAACAATGAATATTTTATAACCATTTGTGTATTTTAAAAAATTTTCACATTTCAACCATAACTTTAACTTTTTATCAATTTAACCATTTACTGAATTGTAATTATAAGAAAAATTAAATATTTTTATTTCATAAAATTCTGGGTCTTACAACATTAATCAAATCAACCCTTTCTATTTTAAAATAATAAATAGAAGAAATCTAATTTTATTTATTAATAAGTTGGGGTCCTACAGGTGTTGTAAGACCCCAACTTTTATAAATAAAGATGAATTTTCTATAAATATCATTTTTGAATATTATGGAGTTAATTTGATATAATGTTATAGTTGTGGGTAATATTTATAAATTTTGCAAAGTACGCAAGTTGTTATATAATATTCGATTGGTCGGGGAATATTCGTTTTAACAGGGAATATTCGTACAACGGCACAATCATTGGTGGACCCCACAACGGAATTATTGTCGGATTGAGAAAACGACAAAAATATTTTATTAAAAATAACGGCGGAAGTTTTACCATTGATATTGTTGAACTACTCGGTAGTAAAAGTACAGTAATACGTGTGGTTGCATAGTAGCACACGGTATTGATTATTAATGCTTATGTGAGAAATTACTCAGTTTGATTCAATTATTGTCAGTTAATAATATGAATTATTTAGCGATAATGACGTTTTGTTTTATTCGTATTATTAACGTAATAAAACAGAAACATCTTTTTATATAAAACAGAATACTTTATTAAAGTTATTCTATAAATAGAATATATTATATTTTATTTAAAAAAAATTTCTTTAAATATAGACCGTCAGATTAAAGTAATCAATCTGGACCGTTCATGGATTAGTTACTATGCATTTTATTTTTCTATAAATAGTAGCTCATTCCTTCATTATTTCTTACGAATTCACTGAACTCTAGAGAGAGAAACTATAGAGAGAGAGAGAAGAAGAGTATTCTACTACTTAACTACTTCCTTATTTCAGCTCTTCTTTAAAACGGTAAGGGGTGTTATTCTTTCTTATTCATGAAGAGAACTGTTGTTATTCCATTTCTTATTATTCTGTTGGAATAACTTGTATACGCAGTCTACCCTATACTTGGTGACATTGTATTTTACACCGGACCTGGTTCCGTTTTTATTATTATTCTGTTGGAACATCCTGTCTGTGTGTTTTACACCGGACCTGGTTCCGTCTTGTTATTATTCTGTCGGAATATCCTGTCTGTGCGTTTATGCCGGACCTGGTTCCATTATTTATTATTCTGTCGAAATATCATGTCCGTGCGTTTACGCCGGACCTGGTTCCATTATTTATTATTCTGTTGGAATAACCTGTCTGTGCGGTCTATCGCATGCCGGGTGATTTCTTTTGTTATTCTATTCTTTATTATACTCAGTTGGTTAAGTTTTGACTTCTATACTCCATGAAATTAGTGGAATACCCTTGATAATTACGGTTCATCCAGTATCTTTTCATGAAAATATTCTTCTAAGCATTCTTGAATTTTACTCCACAAAGCAGTATCATGTTGACAATTTGGACGTTGTTAATTCTTGGATAAATTAATTCTTGAAGTTGTTTTATTGAATTCATATGTTATTGTCATCATCCTCATGTTTATAAATGTTGAAAGTCATCTGTGGCCTGTAGTGCATAGATGGACTTGGTATGATTATGACCAGGGATTATTCGGTATAATCATGACCGTAATATTACAAATGATGTGGTAAAAGTCCTCATTGGCCCGTAGTGCATTGATGGACAGTTGTTGGCATGATCATGACCATTAATGAATACACGAATATCCTTGGCCGTAGTGCAGGGGTGATTCGATGATGTGGATTATTTTATTAAGCTGAGTCCCAGCGATCACAATGTTGAAAAACCTTTTAAATCATAAAAGATAGTAGAGTTTATTTTCTACTTGACTCTTTTAATGGATTGCTTGTTCCGCTGCAGTTAAACTTGATGTCTATTATATTTTATCAGTTTAACATTGTTGAAGGCTAATGATAATTTATTCTGCATTATCTTAGTCATAATATTTCTTACTGGGCTAGTTGAGCTCACCCTTTCTTTCACTGTTCTCTTCAGGAAATGAGAACGTAGCTGGGGCAAGTCGGGGAACGGAGTGATGGTCCGAATGATAGTATTAGTTAGTAGTCCTCACTATTCTATGTAATAGTGTGTTAATAAATGTAATGAGGACTCCTTTTGAGTATGAATACTCTCTAGAAGATAATATTTGTATTCAAACTCACAGTTTATGTTTTGTCGTATTGTACACGACAGTTGTATTAGTAAGTTATATTTGTATTCTATACTATATATCTGACGACCCAAGATGGGTGATGTATACCTAATTTTGGGGGCGTCACAGTTGGTATCAGAGCTTAGGGATATGATCCCTGGCTAAGATGTAAGAATAGAACTAGGAGGGGAGAGACGGGGAATTCCTTCGCTAGTATGACCTACCTAAGTTTATTTGCATGGTATTTAATTGGTCGGTCATAATATAAGGATAATATATGACATATCAATTAACTTTCATTTTGTGGCAGTATCTGAAAATGGCATCTGAGAATGTTGAGAATAGCAATGGAACACAGGTGACTGTTGATTCATCACATATCAATAATCAGGATAATGTGCATCAGGAAGGTGACAATCCTCATGCAAACAACAACACTGACCAGATGATGAATGATGGAATGTTCAGAAACTTTATGCAGTTCATGCAACAGCAGGCGAGAGCGGCTCCTGTCCAAAATATAGGTAGAAACACTGAAAACTCTCGGACGGTCACCGCTAAACAGTTCAAGGAGCTGGGACCACCAGAGTTTAAGGGAGAGCCAAAACCACTTATAGCGGAAACATGGATAAAGCAGATTACCAAGATATTTGATGTCTTGGGATGCTCCGAGGAGCAAAAGGTTCCCTTTGTCGCCTTTATATTGCGAGGAGAGGCAGATTACTGGTGGGAATCGATTAAGCGTATTCAACCTGCCGCACTGAAGATGTCTTGGGAGAAGTTCCAAGAGCTGTTCATTGACAAATACTTTCCCGAAAGTGTTCGTCACATGAAGGAGGTGGAGTTCATCAAATTGGAGCAGAATAATATGACCGTGTCGCAGTATGAGGCTAAATTTGCTGAGTTGTCCCGGTTTGCGTCCCACTTGGTGGATAATGAAGAGCGAATGACGCGAATATTTTTGCGAGGTTTAAAACCTGAGATACGTCAACATCTTATTTCTCATAAACTGTGTTTATATTCAGATGTTGTGAATAGGGCTCAGTTAGTGGAGCGTGATAACTAGTCAACGCAACCAAAAGAGAGCGGTCGGTAAAATGATAATACCAGTGAAAGCAGTCATCGAAGTGGTGACAACAAGTGTGGAGGGAATCAACAGGCCAGAAATGGTAACCACTTCGGTGGTAATCAGGGCCAAAACAATAAGAATGGTCATTTCAAGAAGAGGAGATTCAACAATGATGGAAAGACGTCAGCACCAGCACCCGTTGTTAAGGAAGGAGAACGACCACCTAGCATATGTTTCAAATGCGGAGGGGAGGGGCACATCAGTCCAAACTGCGTGATGCCGTCTAAAGCATGTTATAATTGTGGAAGAGAATGTCATTTGGCTCGATTTTATCGTTTACCAAAAATAAGTTCAGCCAAGATGGAGACACCAAAGGCCGTCCCAGAAAAGTCAAAACCGATAGTGCAAGGGAGAACGTTTGTTGTGACCTCCCAGAAAGCAAGGAACCCGAATGAGGTCATCACGGGTAAGCTTATCATAAACTCTAACGAAGTCTATACTTTATTTGATATCGGTTCTACCCATTCTTTTATTTCTCCTACTTGCGCTCATCGATTAAATTTGACTACGGAGAAATTAGACTTTGATTTATCTGTTGAAACTCCATTGGGAGAAACCTTCATTACATCCACGGTTTATAAGTCTTGTTTGGTTCAAGTTGGTACCCACACATTACCTGTCGATCTGATTTCATTAAAAATACTTGCATTTGACGTGATTCTAGGGATTGATTGGTTAACTACTCATCATGCAAAAATTGATTGTTTTCATAAGGTTGTTAGCTTTCATATTCCTAATCGACCTATTATGCGAATTCAAGCAACCAAACCATTAAAATTAATCGCTGTCATCTCAAGCCATAAAGCTATTCGTTTATTGAAAAACGGATGTCAAGCTTTCTTAGCTCATGTCACGGATCTAAACAAAAATACGTCAGTTTTGAATGATATTTCTATTGTTAATAAATTCCCTGACGTATTCCCTGAAGAACTTCCTGGCCTACCCCCAGAGCGTGAAATTGAATTTTATATCGACCTTGAACCCGGTACAAAACCCATTTCCAAAGTCCCATATCGAATGGCTCATATTGAACTTCAGGAGTTAAAGATATAACTGCAGGAATTGTTAGACATTGGCTTTATTCGTCCTAGTACTTCTCCTTGGGGTGCTCCTGTGCTATTCGTGAAGAAGAAAGATGGAAGTATGCGACTTTGTATTGATTATCGGGAGTTGAATCATGTTACCATCAAGAACAGGTACCCATTGCCACGTATTGATGACCTGTTTGACCAGTTGCAAGGAGCACAATTCTTTTCAAAGACCGATCTTCGTTCTGGATATCATCAGCTGAAGGTTAGAACTGAGGATATTCCAAAGACGACTTTCAGAACTCGGTACGGGCATTATGAATTCCTAGTCATGTCCTTTGGATTGACTAATGCTCTTGCTGCCTTCATGGATATGATGAACCGGGTATTCAAGAAATATTTGGATCACTTTGTAGTCGTCTTTATTGATGACATCCTTATTTATTCCAAAAGCCGTGAAGATCATGAGCAACACTTGAGGCTGGTACTCTAAAAGCTTCGTGAATACAAGCTTTATGCCAAGTTGAAGAAATGCGAGTTTTGGCTAGAGGAGGTAGCATTCCTTGGGCACGTAGTATCAAGTCGTGGAATATCGGTTGACCAGACAAAGATTGAAGCTATTCAAAGCTGGGAGCAACCTAAATCAGTGACCAAAGTACGTAGCTTTCTTGGTTTAGCTGGTTATTATCGGAGATTCGTGGAAGGATTTTCTCGAATCGCTACTCCATTAACTCAGCTGACTCGGAAAGATACAAAGTTCGGTCGGAGCGACGAATGTGAGCAGAGTTTTCAAGAACTCAAGAGGAGACTCATTTCAGCACCTGTTCTAACAATACCATCTGGCTCGGAGGGATTTGTCATCTACAGTGATGCTTCGAGCAAAGAGTTGGGATGCATTCTCATGCAACATGAAAAAGTCATAGCCTATGCATCAAGACAACTCAAGGAATATGAGAGAAATTATCCTACTCATGATCTAGAGTTGGCAGCTGTTGTCTTTGCACTTAAAATTTGGAGGCATTACTTGTATGGGGAGAAGGTGGAGATCTTTACGGATCATAAAAGCCTCAAATATTTCTTCACTCAAAAGGAACTCAACATGCGACAACGACGTTGGCTTGAACTGTTGAAAGATTATGATCATACTGTAAGACCCCGAATTTTATGAAATAAAAGTATTCAATTTTTCTTATAATTACTATTCAGTAAATGGTTAAATTGATAAATGTTAAAGTTAAGGGTGATATATGATTTTTTTTTCAAAATACACAAGTGGTTATAAAATATTCATTGTTGTCGGGAAATTTTCGTTTGGTCGTGGAATATTCTTTCTGTCGGGGAATATTCGTACGACGGCGCAGCCATTTGTGGGCCCCATAACAGAATAAATGTCGGGTGAAGAAAACGACAAATTTGAGTTTTTACAAATAACGACGTAGTTGTTACCGTTAACACTGTTGGAATATCCGGTGGTTAAAATACAGCAATACGCGTTATTGCACAGTAGCACACGCTATTGCATAGTATTTTTGAAATTATTGATTCTTACGTAAGAAGGCACTAGTCAATAATTGTTACAGTAATTACTGTTCAATATTTTATTTTATTGATTCAATAATTGCTACGTTGAAATTTTATATTATTGTTCATCAATAATTATCATTGCACAGTATTTCCCATTATCAGATCAATAATTCATATTATTTGAATAATTTTATTAGATAACATTATTGACAATGTCTAGAAAGTTCTGTCTAGGAAGAGGTTTGGTCACCTAATTGCGCGCCAGTAAGGAGAAATTCTTATTGAAAAGCCCCCTATTTCTTGGGAACGGCCTGGTTGTCATAAATGTGATTCTGTAATATTATTTGTGAATAATTAATTATTGATTCATATGATAAGGAAATATTTATTTTAAGTGGATATAAACGAGTGATATATTTTTGTGGTTAAAAATGAAGGAGTTAATGTTGAGGTTTTTATCCGTATTTTTATCGGAATGGAGGTATTAAAAAATCTGGGTTTTTGAGATATTTTGCGGGATTTTAATTTTTAATCCGACCGTTGGATCGTGGAAATTTTTGGATATGTTATACATATATAAGTTGAGTATATGCCCACAAATTTTGAACCGTTAAAAATGAACGTATGATTTATTATGAATTTTACAAGATGACTGGTTCAGAAATTATTGAATTTTCAGAGTTTATCATTTTGATGGAAAATTCTAGAATTGGTGGGCCCCACTTGTGACTGGTGAAGAAATGTGCTGAATTATATTTCAAATGTGGTGGGTAGGAATAGTAGCAGGTAAAGCCATCAGGTTGCAGGTCAAGCCTACTAAAATTTTCCTATAAATAGAGGGCTAAGTTAGAATTGAAAATCACACCAAAAACATAAGCTTTCTCTCTTTCTCTCTCTATATTATGAAGCATATTTTATGAGTATTTAGATACTTTGAGAGTTGCTATTTAGTGTAAGTTTCCTTCGGCTTTGCATACCGATCAGAAGTACTGCTCTTTTGAGGTAAGGGATAGTAAGGGATAGTAAGGGATTTTAAGGGTTGTTATATTTTTCAGTTTCGTAATTTTTCTGACCTTCAAAAAATTCTGGAAAAATTTGAAATGATATTTTGATGAGTTTTCTTAATTGTGTCCAAAAATGGTGATTTTTGGATGTATAGATTAAGAGTTATGAATTTTATAAGAAAAGACTATTTTAAAAGTTACCGCTTATAACTTCTTGTGGTTAACTCCAAAATTGATGAAATTTTTATTGGGAGTACATGTATATGATAGGAGTATACTCTGTGAATTTTAAAATTTTTAGATAAAAGTACAATTTGTGATAAATGTCTAAATATTCGGCTGTTTTGACCATATGAAAAATAGTAAATGATTTTTAAAAATTCTGAGAAAAATATATGTTCACTATGGGACTATATTATGCTAAATCTCAGAAAAGAAATATTTTTAGAACTGATTTGGTATTTTTCATGAAAATAGTCTAATTATGAGTAAATGAATTAAATATGTTTTGTGAAGTAAGAAAATTAGAAAATAGGATTTTATGGCTTGAGAATCTTATATGAGGTATATGCAGATTTTTGATGAGGGTTTTGGTTATTGGTAATGAAATCTTATGAGTTTGGTATTTTAGGATGATTAAATGTATTATTTAGTAAAGTGTAAATAATTAAAATAAATTATTTATAAGCTTAAGAAATATTATCATTATACCGAAATATTGGTGTAGATTTTATTGTGGAATTTCTACCTTTTTGTGTCGGGTTTACTATTCACGAAGTTACTATTCACGGGTTACTATTCACGAGTTACTATTCAGGACAAAATTGGTTTCTTTTTTTTAACCAAATTATAGTTGATTTATGAATATTACTCTTGAGATTAAATCTAGATATTTTGATTATATTGATTTTACTATTATATACAACATTTTTATAACCCTGATGTTGAAATTCTCTTTCACTTGAGTGTAAAGATGGGTAGATTGTTGGTATGATCATAACTATGGGTTCTCTTTGGCCAGTAGTGTAAAGTTGAATTGTTGACTGGTATGATCATGACCATTGAATTTATAAGTGAATATCTTTAGCTTAAGTGCAAAGGTGAATTGATCAACGTGGTTATAATTATTGTTTATATAATTCTGAATTGATTATATATTTCTTTGAGATATTAATATATTTGGTCTGTTGTGCAAATATGAACTGTTGAGGAATATCTTTGGCCTGTAGTGCAAAGATGAATTATTGACGAATATCTTTGGTCCGTAGTGCAAAGATGACCTGTTGTTGAATATCTTTGGCCAGTTGTGCAAAGATGAACTGTTGACGAATATCGTTGGCCTGTAGTACAGAGATGAATTTATTAGTATGATTATGAATATGAACTGTGATTTGGTATAACCATGATGTTTGATGTTTCAGGTGATAAAAATTATCTTTGTCCTGGATGAGAAAAAGAATTTAGAACTACAATTATGATTATGAGTTATTCATATGATTGTGCACCAGAATTGTTGATTGATGTTACAGGGATAGAACATTGTTGATGGATTTTTAACATGGAGAAGATAATAGATTTTGTAGTCTATTTGACTCTTCTAATGGATTGCTCGTTCCGCTGCAACTATGGTTAAAATTTTTATCATTTACCATATGTTCTATGTGACGCCCCCAAAATTAGGTATACATCACCCATCTTGGGTCGTCAGATACAAAGTACAGAATACAAATACAACTTACTAATACAACTGTCGTGTAAAATACAACAAAACATAAACTGTGAGTTTGAATACAAATATTATCTTCTAGAGAGTATTCATACTCAAAAGGAGTCCTCATTACATTTATTAACACACCATTACATAGAATAGTGAGGACTACTAACTAATACTATCATTCAAACTATCACTCCGTTTCCCGACTTGCCCCAGCTACGTTCTCATTTCCTGAAGAGAACAGTGAAAGAAAGGGTGAGCTCAACTCGCCCAGTAAGAAATATTATGACTAAGATAATGCAGAATAAATTATCATTAGCCTTCAACAATGTTAAACTGATAAAATATAATAGACATCAAGTTTAACTGCAGTGGAACAAGCAATCCATTAAAAGAATCAAGTAGAAAATAAACTCTACTATCTTTTATGATTTAAAAGGTTTTTCAACACTGTTATCGCTGGGACTCAGCTTAATAAAATAATCCACATCATCGAATCACCCCTGCACTACGGCCAAGGATATTCGTGTATTCATTAATGGTCATGATCATGCCAACAACTGTCCATCAATGCACTACGGGCCAATGAGGACTTTTACCACATCATTTATAACATTACGGTCATGATTATACTGAATAATCCCTGGTCATAATCATACCAAGTCCATCTATGCACTACATGCCACAGATGACTTTCAACATTTTATAAACATGAGGATGATGACAATGATATAAGAATTCAATAAAACAAGTTCAAGAATTAATTTATCCAAGAATTAATAACGTCCAAATTATCAACATGATACTGCGTTGTGGAGTAAAATTCAAGAATGCTTAGAAGAATATTTTCATGAAAAGATACTGGATGAAACGCAATTATCAAGAATATTCCACAAATTTCATGGAGTATAGAAGTCAAAACTTAACCAACTGAGTACAATAAAGAATGGAATAACAAAAGAAATCACCATGCATGCGATAGACCGCACAAACAGGTTATTCCAACAGAATAATAAATAATGGAACCAGGTCCGGCGTAAACGCACAGACAGGATATTCCGACAGAATAATAAATAATGGAACCAGGTCCGGCGTAAACACACAGACAGGATATTCCGACAGAATAATAAATAATGGAACCAGGTCCGGTGTAAAACACACAGACAGGATGTTCCAACAGAATAATAACAAGACGGAACCAGGTCCGGTGTAAAACACACAGACAGGATGTTCCAACAGAATAATAATAAAAACGGAACCAGGTCCGGTATAAAACACACAGACAGGATGTTTCAACAGAATTATTGAAGAATGTCACCAAGTATAGGGCAGACCGCGTATACAGGTTATTCCAACAGAATAATAAGAAATGGAATAACAAAAATTCTCTTCTTGAATACAAAAGAATAATATCCCTTACCGTTTTAAAGAAGAGCTGAAATAAGGAAGTAGTTAAGTAGCAGAATACTCTTCTTCTCTCTCTCTATAGTTTCTCTCTATAGTTTCTCTCTCTAGAGTTCAGTGAATTCGTAAGAAATAATGAAGGAATGAGCTGCTATTTATAGAAAAATAGAATGCATAGTAACTAATCTATGAACGGTCCAGATTGATTACTTTAATCTGACGGTCCATATTTAAAGAAAAATCTTTTAAATAAAATATAATATATTCTATTTATAGAATAACTTTAATAAAGTATTCTGTTTTATATAAAAAGATGTTTCTGTTTTATTACGTTAATAATACGAATAAAACAAAACGTCATTATCGCTAAATAATTCATATTATTAACTGACAATAATTGAATCAAACTGAGTGACTTCTCACATAAGCATTAATAATCAATACCGTGTGTTACTATGCAACAACGCGTATTACTGTACTTTTACTACCGAGTAGTTCAACAGTATCAACGGTAAAACTTCCGCCGTTATTTTCATAAAGTATTTTTGTCGTTTTCTCAATCCGACAATAATTCTGTTGTGGGGTCCACCAATGATTGTACCGTCGTACGGATATTCCCCGACAAAAAGAATATTCCCCGACCAATCGAATATAATATGACAACTTGTATACTTTACAAAATTTATAAATACTACCCATAACTATTATATCAAATCCACACCATAATATAAAAAAAATTATTTCGAGAAAAATTAAATATTTATTCATAAAATCTGGGGTCTCACAATCTCCCCTCCTTATGGAATTTCGCCCTCGAAATTTACGTACGTACTTGGTATGCCGAACATGTGAGGATACCTTGACTTCACTTCAAATTCTAACTCTTGAGGTATAACCTTTAAGCATCGAATATGATCCTTCTTATCCAAGTTGTTAACACGTATCTCCTCATACGTTAAATAATTCGCTATCTCGTCCGGTTCTACATTAATAATGTGGTTCGGGTCGTCCACATATTTACGTAACATCGATATGGAAAAAAAAATATTCTGAACACGCAACATACTTGGTGGTAAAACGAGTCTATAGGCCACAGTTCCTACTTCATCGAGGATTTCAAATGGGCCAATTAAATCGAGAGTTGAGATTTCCTCTCTTCGTCGATTCTTGCTTCTAGAATAACGCCATCTTGAACCTTCTTCTTCACATTTATCAGCTCTGAGTATGTAGCTTGAGCAGCTTTAACTTTATCGATTAAAGTCGATTTTAATCGTATATTCGTTATCTTCACGTGGGTTCGTATATTCGCACTTATAACCGTATACGATCTTCTACACAACGCGTCAGCTATCACGTTCGCTTTTCCACGATATTATTGAATGGTACGATCGTAATCTTCAACAGCTCGAGCCAATGTCTTTGGCGCATAATACGTTCGTTTTAGTTGAAGAAATATTTGAGGGTTTAAGAAATGGGTTTTGTACTGGGGTCAATACAAAATTCAATTTTACGCTCTGGGGTAGGCTAAGAAGTCTTCAAGAATACGTCAAGAAATTTATTAACAATAGAAATATCGTTCAAAACTATGACCCTCATCCAAGACTTGTATAACACGTCACATTGATACCTATCAACTTGCCATCGTCATTTACAACGTCTCCTACGGAAAGTCTAGCTTCGGTGCATTCCACACCAGGAAGTCAACAACGAAAAGAACGGGGATTTTTACTTATGGCTTGATACGACAATGATTGACTTTAGTGATTTGGTTACTTGAATTCGCATAATAGGTTGGTTAGGAATATGAAAGCTAACAACCTTACGAAAAGCATGATGAGCAGTTAACCAATCGTTTCCAAAAATCACATCAATGCAAGTATTTTCAAAGAGATAAGATCAACAGGTAACGTGAAAGTGTTGATTTGAACAAGATTTATAAATAGTGGAGGTAACAAAGGTTTCTCCCAACGGAATTTCAACAGATAAATCAAAGTCTAACTTCTCCGAAGTTAAGTTCAAACATTGAACACAACTAGGTGAAATAAAAGAGTGATTAGAACGAGTATCTAACACGGTATAGACTTCACAAGAGTTTATGACTAACATACCCGTGATAATTTTATTCAGGTTCCTCGTCACGAAAAAAATGCTCTCTCTTAAACTACTGGCTTTGGCTTTTCTGGGACGGTCTTTGGTGCCTCCATCCTATCTGAACTTGTCTTCGGTGAACGACAAAATCGGGCTAAGTGACCTTCTCTTCCACAATTATAGCATGCTTTGGATGACATCGCGCAGTTTGGACTGATGTGTCCCTCCCCTCCGCATTTGAAGCATATGATAGGTGGTCGTTCTCCTTCCTTAACAACGGGTGTTGGTGCTGACGTCTTTCCATCATTGTTGAATTTCCTCTTCTTGAAATGTCCATTCTTATTGTTTTGGCCATGATTACCATTGAAGTGGTTACCATTTCTGACATGTTGATTCCCTCCATGCTTATTGTCACCGCTTTGATGACTGTTATCACCAGTATTATCATTTTGCCGACTGCTCTCTTTTGATTGCGTTGACTCGTTATCGCGCTCCACTAACTGAGCCCTATTCACAACATCTGAATACAAACACAGTTTATGAGAAATAAGATGTTGACGTATCTCAGGTTTCAAATCTCGCAAAAACATTCGCGTCATTCTCTCTTCATTATCCACCAAGTGGGACGCAAACCGGGACAACTCGGCAAACTTGGCTTCGTACTGCGACACGGTCATGTTGTTTTGCTCCAACTTGATAAATTCCACCTCCTTCATGTGACGAATACTTTCGGGAAAGTACTTGTCATTGAACAGTTCTTGGAACTTCTCCCAAGACATCTTGAGTGCGCCAGGCTGGGTACGTTTTACAGATTCCCACCAGTAATCTGCCTCTTCACGCAACATAAAAGTGGCAAAGAGAACCTTTTGCTCCTCGGAGTATCCCAAGACATCAAATATCTTGGTGATCTGCTTTAACCACGTCTCCGCTTTAAGTGGTTCTGGCTTTCCTAAAAACTCCGGTGGTCCTAGCTCCTTGAATTGCTTAGCGGTGACCAACCGTGGGTTGTCATTGTTTCCTCCTTCATTTTGGATAGGAGCCGCTCTCGCCCGTTGTTGCATGAATTGCTCCTTGAACTGCTTAACGGTGACTGTCCGATTGTTATTTTGTTGTTGCATGAATTGCATAAAGTCTCTGACCATCCCATCATTCACCATTTCATCGATGTTATTATTTTCATGAGGATTATTGTCCTCTGGTTGCACATTATCCTGAGCATTGATCGTTGGTGATTAAATGGTCTCATGTGTTTCATTGTTTATCTCAACATTTTCGGATGCCATTTGCAAATACTACAACAAAACAAGGGTTAATTAACATATAACATATTAACCATATACTTTGACCGATCAATTAAATACCAAATAAACTTAGGTAGGTCATACTAGCGAAGGAATTCCCCGTCTCTCCCCTCCTAGTTCTATTCTCACATCCTAGCCAGGGATCATATCCCTAAGCTCTGATACCAACTGTGACGCCCCCAAAATTAGGTATACATCACCCATCTTGGGTCGTCAGATACAAAGTACATAATACAAATACAACTTAGTAATACAACTGTCGTGTACAATACGACAAAACATAAACTGTGAGTTTGAATACAAATATTATCTTCTAGAGAGTATTCATACTCAAAAGGAGTCCTCATTACATTTATTAACACACCATTACATAGAATAGTGAGGACTACTAACTAATACTATCATTTGAATCATCACTCCGTTCCCCGACTTGCCCCAGCTACGTTCTCATTTCCTGAAGAGAACAGTGAAAGAAAGGGTGAGCTCAACTAGCCCAGTAAGAAATATTATGACTAAGATAATGCAGAATAAATTATCATTAGCCTTCAACAATGTTAAACTGATAAAATATAATAGATATCAAGTTTAACTGCAGTGGAACAAGCAATCCATTAAAAGAGTCAAGTAGAAAATAAACTCTACTATCTTTTATGATTTAAAAGGTTTTTCAACACTGTTATCGCTGGGACTCAGCTTAATAAAATAATCCACATCATCGAATCACCCCTGCACTACGGCCAAGGATATTCGTGTATTCATTAATGGTCATGATCATGCCAACAACTGTCCTTCAATGCACTACGGGCCAATGAGGACTTTTACCACATCATTTATAACATTACGGTCATGATTATACCGAATAATCCCTGGTCATAATCATACCAAGTCCATCTATGCACTACATGCCACAGATGACTTTCAACATTTTATAAACATGAGGATGATGACAATGATATAAGAATTCAATAAAATAAGTTCAAGAATTAATTTATCCAAGAATTAATAACGTCCAAATTGTCAACATGATACTGCGTTGTGGAGTAAAATTCAAGAATGCTTAGAAGAATATTTTCATGAAAAGATACTGGATGAAACGCAATTATCAAGGATATTCCACAAATTTCATGGAGTATAGAAGTCAAAACTTAACCAACTGAGTACAATAAAGAATGGAATAACAAAAGAAATCACCATGCATGCGATAGACCGCACAAACAGGTTATTCCAACAGAATAATAAATAATGGAACCAGGTCCGGCGTAAACGCACAGACAGGATGTCGGATAATAAATAATAGAACCAGGTCCGGCGTAAACGCACAGACAGGATATTCCGACAAAATAATAAATAATAGAACCAGGTCCGGTGTAAAACACACAGACAGGATGTTCCAACAGAATAATAACAAGACGGAACCAGGTCCGGTGTAAAACACACAGACAGGATGTTCCAACAGAATAATAATAAAAACGGAACCAGGTCCGGTGTAAAATACACAGACAGGATGTTCCAACAGAATAATAGAAGAATGTCACCAAGTATAGGGCAGACCGCGTATACAGGTTATTCCAACAGAATAATAAGAAATGGAATAACAAAAATTCTCTTCTTGAATACAAAAGAATAATATCCCTTACCGTTTTACAGAAGAGCTGAAATAAGGAAGTAGTTAAG
Organism: Panax notoginseng; assembly: GCA_016801055.1. Classification (NCBI taxonomy): domain Eukaryota; kingdom Viridiplantae; phylum Streptophyta; class Magnoliopsida; order Apiales; family Araliaceae; genus Panax; species Panax notoginseng. The sequence continues at coordinate 142,714,923 of CM029021.1, forward strand.
TAGCAGAATACTCTTCTTCTCTCTCTCTATAGTTTCTCTCTCTAGAGTTCAGTGAATTCGTAAGAAATAATGAAGGAATGAGCTGCTATTTATAGAAAAATAGAATGCATAGTAACTAATCTATGAACGGTCCAGATTGATTACTTTAATCTGACGGTCCATATTTAAAGAAAAATCTTTTAAATAAAATATAATATATTCTATTTATAGAATAACTTTAATAAAGTATTCTGTTTTATATAAAAAGATGTTTCTGTTTTATTACGTTAATAATACGAATAAAACAAAACGTCATTATCGCTAAATAATTCATATTATTAACTGACAATAATTGAATCAAACTGAGTGACTTCTCACATAAGCATTAATAATCAATACCGTGTGTTACTATGCAACAACGCGTATTACTGTACTTTTACTACCGAGTAGTTCAACAGTATCAACGGTAAAACTTCCGCCGTTATTTTCATAAAGTATTTTTGTCGTTTTCTCAATCCGACAATAATTCTGTTGTGGGGTCCACCAATGATTGTACCGTCGTACGGATATTCCCCGACAAAAAGAATATTCCCCGACCAATCGAATATAATATGACAACTTGCATACTTTGCAAAATTTATAAATACTACCCATAACTATTATATCAAATCCACACCATAATATAAAAAAAATTATTTCGAGAAAAATTAAATATTTATTCATAAAATCTGGGGTCTCACATTTTAAATCTCTGATTTATTATTGATGAAGGCTATTGATAATTTATTTATCTTTAGTCATGATATTCTTTACTGAGCTAGTTGTGCTCACCCTTTTGCTTCACAATTCCTTTCAGATAATAAGAGTGTAGCTAGATCGAGCGAGGGTAACGGAAAAATAGAACGGTGGTCTCTAGCTGTGGAGGTTCTCCCGAAGCAGTATAAAAAAGTTCATTTAGTAGTTTTATTTGGTGAATCCAATAGGGTAAGGTGTATCCAACGTTGAAAGGGTGTTTTTGCCACTATCATACAAGATGTCTAACGACATACAACCTCGTGTCATCATAAGACAGGATTGTGCACATCCGCTTGCCGAGTATATCTACAAGCACTACCTATATAATCTTGGTGTTTGTTTGAAGTATAATTCTCAGTTAGATACAGTGGAGATAATGATAAGTCAAGAGAAGACTCACCATTGGGAAGAATATGATAGTAATCTTCTCGTTTTTCTTTGGGGTCTATTGGGTCAACCAAGGATAATTCTGTGGCCATATGATATCTATCATAACCTAGAAGCATGGCCTCCCATGTATGAAGGTTTCCTTGAGCACTTCCCAAAGATTCTAATTTCTAAAACAGTTTTTGACTATACCTTTATGTAAGGTGTTACTGTGAGGTGCTGTCCACGGTTGAGACATGTGTCACATTTGGTATATATTTGTATTCAAACTCACAGCATATGTGTTGTTGTATTTTGTACGACAATTGTTATAATAGAGTTATAGTTATTTTCTGTACCATGTATTTGACGACTCAGAATGGGTTGGATGGAATAGACCTATTTTGGGGTCGTTACACATACCATTCAATACCATCCTGGAAAAGTGAACGTGGTAGCTGACGCATTGAGTAAAAGATCATATGCAAGTACGAGTGCAATATTATCAACACAAAGGCCCATTTTGTGTGACTTGCAAAGGATGGAGATAGAGTTAAAGACTCCAGGGACCCATGTGATGATGGCGAATATACGAGTAGAATCAACTTTAATCGATAAAGTTAAAGCTGCTCAAGCTACAGACCTGGAGCTGATGCGTATGAGGAAGAAAGTGCAAGAAAGTGCTACGCCGGAAGCAAGAATCGATGAAGAAGGAATACTTCGAGTCAACTCCAGACTTTGTGTTCCTAACAACCCTGATTTAAAGTATGAAATCATGATGGAGGCGCACAACACACCATTTGCAATCCATCCTGGAAGTACCAAAATGTATCATGATCTTCGTCATACATTTTGGTGGAGCAATATGAAGAGAGAGATAGCGTTGTTTATCTCAAAGTGTTTAACTTGTCAACGAGTCAAAGCGGAGCATCAAGTACCAAAAGGTACATTGCAACCACTTGAAATTCCAAAATAGAAGTGGGAGCACATTACCATGGATTTCGTTACCGGTCTTCTTAAGGTTTCTCAAGGTATAGATGCGATTTGGGTCATTGTTGATAGATTGACCAAGTCTGCTCATTTCTTACCGATACGAGAAACTTATACACTTGAACGTCTTGCTCGTATGTACATAAACGAGATTGTAAGACTGCATGGTATGCCAGTATTCATAGTTTCTGATCGAGACCCAAGATTCACTTCACGATTTTGGGTTAGTTTACAAAAAGCTATGGGCACAGATTTACGATTTAGTTCGGCATATCATCCTCAGACGGACGGACAATCAGAAAGGACTATTCAAACTCTAGAAGATTTATTAAGACTCTGTGTCCTTGACTTCAAGGGAAGTTGGGACAAGTTCTTACCATTAGTGGAGTTTTCCTACAACAACAGTTATCAAGCAAGTATTGGCATGGCTCCATTCGAAGCATTGTATGGAAGAAAATGTCGTTCTCCAGTATGCTGGGATGAGGTGGGTGAAGCAACGTTGTTGGGACCGGAGTTGGTACGTATGACTACAGAAAATATTCAAACGATCCGACAACGTATAAAAACCTCACAAGATCGACAAAATAGTTATGCTGATCTTCATCGAAAGGACGTGGAATTTGATATAGGAAATCATGTGTTCTTACGTGTTGCTCCATGGAAAGGAGTTACGAGATTTGGAAAAAAGGAAAGCTCAATCCTCGATTCATCGGTCCATTTTTAATCATCGATCGAGTAGGAACTGTGGCTTATAGACTCGCTTTACCGCCAAGTATGTCTCGTGTTCATAACGTTTTTCACATATCCATGTTACGCAAATATGTGGAAGACCCGAACCACATTATTGAGTTAGAACCGGACGAAATAACAGAAGATTTGACGTATGAAGAAGTTCTGTTCAAATCTTGGATAAGAAGGAACATATTCTACGCTCCAAGGTTATACCTCAAGTCAAAGTTTTTTAGAGAAACCACGATGTTGAGGAAATGACTTGGGAGTTAGAATCTGAAAAGAAATTAAGGTATCCTTACCTCTTCGACATACCAGGTACGTACCCTAATTTCGAGGGCAAAATTTCATAAGAAGGGGAGGTTGTAAGACCCCAACTTTTATAAATAAAGATGAATTTTCTATAAATATCATTTTTGAATATTATGAAGTTAATTTGATATAATGTTATAGTTGTGGGTAATATTTATAAATTTTGTAAAGTACGCAAGTTGTTATATAATATTCGATTGGTCGGAGAATATTCGTTTTAACAGGGAATATTCGTACAACGGCACAATCATTGGTGGACCCCACAACCGAATTATTGTCGGATTGAGAAAACGACAAAAATATTTTATTAAAAATAACGGCGGAAGTTTTACCATTGATACTGTTGAACTACTCGGTAGTAAAAGTACAGTAATACGTGTGGTTGCATAGTAGCACACGGTATTGATTATTAATGCTTATGTGAGAAGTCACTCAGTTTGATTCAATTATTGTCAGTTAATAATATGAATTATTTAGCGATAATGATGTTTTGTTTTATTCGTATTATTAACGTAATAAAACAGAAACATCTTTTTATATAAAACAAAATACTTTATTAAAGTTATTCTATAAATAGAATATATTATATTTTATTTAAAAGATTTTTCTTTAAATATGGACCGTCAGATTAAAGTAATCAATCTGGACCGTTCATGGATTAGTTACTATGCATTCTATTTTTCTATAAATAGCAGCTCATTCCTTCATTATTTCTTACGAATTCACTGAACTCTAGAGAGAGAAACTATAGAGAGAGAGAAGAAGAGTATTCTACTACTTAACTACTTCCTTATTTCAGCTCTTCTTTAAAACGGTAAGGGGTGTTATTCTTTCTTATTCATGAAGAGAACTGTTGTTATTCCATTTCTTATTATTCTGTTGGAATAACCTGTATACGCAGTCTACCCTATACTTGGTGACATTCGTCTATTATTCTGTTGGAACATCCTGTCTGTGTATTTTACACCGGACCTGGTTCCGTTTTTATTATTATTCTGTTGGAACATCCTGTCTGTGTGTTTTACACCGGACCTGGTTCCGTCTTGTTATTATTCTGTTGGAACATCTTGTCTGTGTATTTTACACCGGACCTGGTTCCATTATTTATTATTCTGTCGGAATATCCTGTCTGTGCGTTTACGCCGGACCTGGTTCCATTATTTATTATTCTGTCGGAATATCCTGTCTGTGCATTTACGCCGGACCTGGTTCCATTATTTATTATTCTGTCGGAATATCCTGTCTGTGCGTTTACGCCGGACCTGGTTCCATTATTTATTATTCTGTTGGAATAACCTGTCTATGCGGTCTATCGCATGCCGGGTGATTTCTTTTGTTATTCCATTCTTTATTATACTCAGTTGGTTAAGTTTTGACTTCTATACTCCATGAAATTAGTGGAATATCCTTGATAATTGCGGTTCATCCAGTATCTTTTCATGAAAATATTCTTCTAAGCATTCTTGAATTTTACTCCACAAAGCAGTATCATGTTGACAATTTGGACGTTGTTAATTCTTGGATAAATTAATTTTCTTGAACTTATTTTATTGAATTCTTATGTCATTGTCATCATCCTCATGTTTATAAAATGTTGAAAGTCATTTGTGGCCTGTAGTGCATAGATGGACTTGGTATGATTATGATCAGGGATTATTCGGTATAATCATGACCGTAATGTTACAAATGATGTGGTAAAAGTCCTCATTGGCCCGTAGTGCATTGATGGACAGTTGTTGGCATGATCATGACCATTAATGAATACACGAATATCCTTGGCCGTAGTGCAGGGGTGATTCGATGATGTGGATTATTTTATTAAGCTGAGTCCCAGCGATCACAATGTTGAAAAACTTTTTAAATCATAAAAGATAGTAGAGTTTATGTGACGCCACCAAAATAGGTATACAACACCCATTCTGAGTCGCCAAATACATGGTACAGAAAGTAAACTACAACTTCAATAATACAATTGTCGTGCAAAATACAACAACACATACTGTGAGTTTAAATACAAATATTGTCTTCTAGACAATATCCAAACTCAAATAAGTCCTCATTACAATTATTCAAACTCTATTTTACAGAAATAGTGAGGACTGCTAAAACATCTTTCTAGAACCATCACTCCATACCCCGACTAGTTCCTGCTATGTTCTCACCTCCTGAGAAGAAAAATGGAACAAAAAGGAAAAGGGTGAGCTCAACTAGCCCAGTAAAGAATATTATGACTAAGAAAATATACAACAAATTATCTTTAGTATTCAACAGAGAAAAATCTGATAGAATATAATCAACAACAAGTTTTAGATCAACAACTGCAGCGGAAACAACAAACCATTAGAAGAGTCAAGTAGAGAAAAAATTCTACTATCTTCTAAGATTTAAAAGTCCATCATCAATATTTTATCCCTGTAACATCAATTAATAATCATCTTTATCCAAATATTCATCTTTGCACTACAGGCCAAAGATATTCATTTGTATCACCTGTCAGTCATGTTCATCTCAACACATGTTCATCTTTGCACTACAGGCCAAAGATATTCATCAAGTAATCATACATCTTTGCACTACAGGCCAAAGATATTCAGTAATATCATCATTTAGGACTGAGGATGATGAAAAATATCTTAAAGAGAACGAATCCAGTGAGAAAGAAGGACAAATATTAGGGATTCGTATAACAGTTTATCCAAGATCAATAATACTTCATAATAATCAATTGTGAAGCAGAATTCAAAAAATAAAGATCAAAACATGGATACAATCAAAGATAGTAACCATAATAGACATCTTGGACAAAAAGAAAAAATTTTATTTTTCGGTGAATAGTGTCGTATTCGTGAATAGTACCGTATACGTGAATAGTGCCGTATACGTGAATAGTAACTCCGACACAAAAAGTTCTAAATTTGATAAAAATTCATATCAATATTTCAGCATAATGATATTGAAGAAAATAATATCATTAAGAAGAAAATAATATCCCTTACCTCAAAATATCAGTACTTCTGGTCGGAATACCGGTATAAGGCTGAAAGAAACTTGCTCTGATGAATAGAAACTCTCAAAGTATCTAAATACTCACAAAATACACTCAATAATCTAGAGAGAAAGAGAAAAAACTTGTTTCTGGTGTGATTTTCAACTCTATTTATAGGAAAATTTTAGTAGGCTTGACCTGCAACCTGATGGCTTTACCTGCTACTATTCCCACCCACCACATTTGAAATATAATTCAGCACATTTTTCACCAACCACAAGTGGGGCCCACCAATTCTAGAATTTTTCATCAAAATGATAAACTCTGAAAATTCAACAATTTCTGAACCAGTCATCTCGTAAAATTCATAATAAATCACACGTTCATTTTTAACGGTTCAAAATTTGTGGACATATACTCAACTTATATATGTATAACATATCCAAAAATTACCACGATCCAACGGTCGGATTAAAAATTATAACCCCCGCAAAATATCTCAAAAATCCTGATTTTTAATACCTCCATTCCAACAAAAATACTGATAAAAATCTCAACATTAACTCCTTCATTTTTAACCACAAAAATATATCTCTCATTTATATCCACATAAAATAAATATTTCCTTATCATATGAATCAATAATTAATTATTTACAAATAATATTACAGAATCACATTTATGATAACCAGGCCGTTCCCAGGAAAGAGGGGGCTTTCCAATAAGGATTTCTCCTTACTGGCGCGTAATTAGATGACCAAACCTCTCCTTAGACAGAACTTTCTAGACATTGCCAATAATGTTATCTAATAATATTATTCAAATAATATGAATTATTGATCTGATAAAGGAAAATACTGTGCAGCAACAATTATTGAAACAACAATAATATAAACTATCAACGCAACAATTATTGAATCAATAAAATAAAATATTGAATAATAACTATTGTAACAATTATTGAGTAGTGCCTTCTTACGTAAGAATCAATAATTGGTGCAATACCGTGTGCTACTGTATTTTAACCACCGGGTATTCCAACAGTATTAACGGTAACAACTACGCCGTTATTTATAAATAACTTGTACTTGTCATTTTCTTCATCCAATCGCTTTCTGTTATGCGGCCCACACAAGGCTGCGCCGTCGTACGAATATTCCCCGACAGCAAGAATATTCCACGACCAAACGAATATTCCTCGACAAAATGAATATTTTATAACCACTTGCTTATTTTGCAAAATTTGCACATTTCACCCATAACCAAAGTATTATATCAAATTAACCCCTTATTATTCACAATAATATTTAGAGAAAATTTGATTTTATTCATTAATAAGTTGGGGTCTTACAGTTTATTTTCTACTTGACTCTTTTAATGGATTGCTTATTCCGCTGCAGTTAAACTTGATGTCTATTATATTTTATCAGTTTAACATTGTTGAAGGCTAATGATAATTTATTCTGCATTATCTTAGTCATAATATTTTTTACTGGGCTAGTTGAGCTCACCCTTTCTTTCACTGTTCTCTTCAGAAAATGAGAACGTAGCTGGGGCAAGTCGGGGAACGGAGGATGGTCCGAATGATAGTATTAGTTAGTAGTCCTCACTATTCTATGTAATAGTGTGTTAATAAATGTAATGAGAACTCCTTTTGAGTATGAATACTCTCTAGAAGATAATATTTGTATTCAAACTCACAGTTTATGTTTTGTCGTATTGTACACGACAGTTGTATTAGTAAGTTGTATTTGTATTCTATATTATGTATCTGACGACCCAAGATGAGTGATGTATACCTAATTTTGGGGGCGTCACAAGTGTCACTTTATTTTACTTTAAATTAAAAGTTCATTTAAACTACAAAAGTTTAAAAGATTTATGAGAAAATTGATTAACAAAACTTGATTAATTTTTTAAACTACAAAAAAATGACATTGTAATTATTTATTTAAATTAATTTTATAAGGATGGAATAGAAAGAGTTAACTATAAAATTATCCCTCAAAGTTTTATAAAATTTTATTTTTATTACTAAAGTACTAACCTTTTCATTTTTGCCCCTTCGAATTTATTTTTTTTACAAAACTATTCATTTTTAACATATTGATGAAATAAATTATAAGTCAAAATTCTTCACATACATGTCCAAAATAATTGATAATTATGTTATTTATGTTTCTTGTAATGTATGTTTTGTTGTATTCATATAATTGAAATGGTTCAAATATGTATTTACATATGAGATTTTTCCAATAATTCCACTTATATGATAAATGTACTTTTTACGTTCTAAATTATAATATCATTATTGACTTTTAAAGTTAATTTGTTGTATTTTTAAATTCAAAACTGATATAATTTAGTTAAAAATTATGTAATAACAAAGGTTGCAATGAATAATATTTTTTAGATATTTTACAATATTTATTATTGTATTGATTAAAATAAAAAATTACATGTTAATTCTAAACTTAAAATTGTCTTAAGGTATATCTAAAAATAAAAATAAATAGACTATTTAAAATACCAAGTGTACAAAAAAAAAGTTCGACAAATTTTGAGTTAGAGATAAAGCATTAGCTCAATGAATAATATATGAGCAAAGGTTCAAAAATACCCCTGATGTTTATCCAGAAGTCTCATTTACATTCTGAACTTTATTTTTTTAAAACTACACTTAACTTAACGTTATAAAACGTAACCCAAATATAACCTTCCCGTTAAAAAATGTCAGCTAGACAAACAGATGTTAACTTTTTTTTTTGATGTGGCCGACACATGTCAAAAATAAAAGTTAATAATAATAAAAAATTTATTTTCCTTCTTCATCTTCTCTCTCATCTCCTTCCTCCATTCTTTTTCTCCTCCCTCAAACGCAACCCAACTTTAGGATTTAATTGTCAGAACTTCCTCCATATACCCGGCAATATCAAAATCTAGAAATTCAAATATTTTCCCATATTCCATATGCAAGTAACAATGAAATTTCCACGAACAATGTATTTACAACATGAAAAACAGAAGAAAGAGAAAGGTGTATTATCATAAATTTTGATGATGCCTTTTAGATGCTTAACAAGCTCACAGTTTGACGATGCTTCATGAGAATGCTCTGCAAAATAAAATAAAATTATCACAAACATGCTATAACACTAAAATCCTACAGTCCTAATATGTATGTATAGTAACGGAGGAGAAAGAGTGAACCAGGGGGTTTATATAAGCCGGAGCGATCGATGGATAGTTTGGTGGAAGATTGAGGAGTGAAATTATGGGATAAGTTTGCGCCATCCTCTAAGTGTTTGACGAAAGAACTCACAGGAGTTGGGGAAGACAAGGAGGAGGAGGAACATTGTCGAAAGGAGAAGAAACGACGGCGTTGAGTCAAAGCTTAAACCTACTAACCTTCTCAGCATTGTTCGGAGCCGAAAAAAATAATCTGTTAATCGGACTGAGAGAATTCATTACCGGGATATAAAACAGGACCCAAATGTCCGACATAATATAGAAATTATCTAGTAGTAGTAGTTATTGATCCTTAGTCCGACATAATATAGAAATTATCTAGTAGTAGTAGTTATTGATCCTTATTCCTACTTCCGTTCTTTAATATAGGTCGTTTTAAAATTGTGCACAAGTATTAAGAAATAATTATAAAATATTAAATATACTATCAATTGTTTATATTATTTTTGTATTGAAAAAAGAGAGTGATATTTATTGAATAAAAAATAATGAGATAATCAAAGTTATATTTATTACTTAGGGTAATATTAAAAACTAAACAATTAATATTTACGTGAAATTTTCAAACGACTTATATTTAAGAATAAAAATATTTCTCCAAAACGTCTTATATTAAGGAACGGAGGTAGTATATAATTTCGCTGTCATTGGCAAAAATAGAAATTAAGTTCAAAAACAGAATTATTAACTCCCTCCGTTCCCAACAAATAGGGAAATGCAAAAATCAAAGCAATCTGCATAATCTTCATCACACCCATACACAAAATAACATCAACCGATTAAAAATAAATTTGGAAAGAGAACCAAACAGAAATTTCGAAAAGATTAGGAGCTCAAAATCAACCATAAAATTTAGAAATTCAGTTAAATCGCGAAACTTAAAAAACCTAAAATCTTGCTTCAAATTCCATCAGATCATTCCATTAGAGCTTGCAAATGACTGGGCTTTTCCCCCCAACAAATTTCGAGTAGAATTAGACCAAAATCAGTAACAAAAAGTTCAAAATAATGATCAAATCTCACCTCAAAAGTATGATAGCGAGCTTCGTATCGCGGAGGCAATTTTTAGCCAATTTCGTCATTAATTCAGGTTCAAATCTGATGAAGATTAAGCGGTGAAAGGCTGATGTGACTTTGATTTGTATACAGATCTTAATTTGCGGGGTTTTGATTTGGGAATTTTTTGATCATGGAGGTTTCGTATGGCAGATGAAAAAATTGGAGGAAGGAGAAGAGAGAGAGAGAGAGAAAAAAAGAGGAGAAAGAAGGAAAATAAATTTTTTTATTATTATTAATTTTTATTTTTGACACATGCAAGTCAAATAAAAAAAATGTTAATATCTGTTTGTCTAGGTGATATTTTTTTAACGGGAAAGATATATTTGAGCTACGTTTTATAGCGTCAAGTGTAGTTATCCAATAATATATTATTGGGTAAAAGGAAAAAAGAAGAGTAATTTTAGAATTTAGCATTATTATTATTATTATTATTATATGGCCATCTTAGTTCTTGTCAAAGTAACTCAAAATGTCACGAGTTACCAATAATATTTACAAAAAAAACACATCTTTTGATGCGGGACTAAAATATTACACTATTCATGTACCACTTTATATTAAATAAGTCTCATATTTCCATGTATCTCATTTTATTATTTAAAAGTAGGGCAAATGTCCAAAAATACCCTTGACGTTTATTTCGATATCCAACGTGCACTCTGAACTTCTTTTTTTCATCCAAAAATACACTCAACGTTACAAATTTTGGTTCAACTGTGTTACTCCTGTTAACGAATCTGTCAAATTGACAAACGGAGTTGACACCTCATCCAGTGGCGGAACCAGAACATAATTGTAGGGGGGTCAAAAATTTTAAACCAAGCGGGCCGAAATTATTAATACCACTACTTACTCGGAACTTGAAATAAGAAAAAGCTCATAAAAATCCAAAAAAATAATATATAAATTTGAATATACTGAGAGACATAAAAACAAGATATAGCTCAACATTGAAGTTTTCAAACTAATAGCAACAGAAAAGACGAGTTTAATTAATCAATGAATTTTCCGGTAGATTCTTGAACATATAAATTGATTCCAAAAAGAAAACGAAGGAATCCTAGAAACAAATAATAGTTAAACTAATCAGCTAACTATCCAATTTACTTTCACTCTGCAAATGTGAGTGGACTGCACAAATAACATGATAACTATCAAAACAAACACAAACAAGAAAATCAAATATTTGATTAAGCAATTGTAACATACCAGAGAATAAATTAACCTTGAGACCCTCTATTTAGCAAATGGGTAAATCCAAATTTTGAAGAAGAAGCTGCAGCAGAAAGAGGAAAGAGAAAAAAAAGAGAAAGATGGTGGTGGGTTGTGGGAAATAGTAGTGAAATTGAAGAAATACTTGAAGAAGATGAGAAAGAACAAAAGTTGGATACGCCCCCCCCCCCCCAGTTTGCCTGTACCGCCTCCCTACCGGGGTCAGATGACCCCCCTAGTTTCACCTATGGCCTCATCTATTTTTGCTGACTAGGCATATAGACATAACAAATTCAGCTATACTCTAACGAATCTCTCTCATGAAATCAGTATGCAGTTCTAAATATATTATGAGAGAGAAAACTTTAGATCCGGATAACATATCAAGAGAGAAAGCTTTAGATCTAATGTATGTATTATGTATGTATACACGCAATACCTTTTTCAAAGAGAGACCCACATAACAAATCACGAGAGAGAAAACTTTAGATCTGATGTATGTATTTTTGTATGTATACACACGCTACTCTTTTTTCAGATCTGATGTATTTATTCGTGATGCATACAAAAGTATTAATTGATTTGATGCTTGAAGATCTTTTCAGATCTGATGTGTTTGATGATCCTTCAACCCGACAACAAAAACCCATTCACAACTCATCTATATTGTTGTCTAATGTTGCACTATGCACAAAAAGTCAACATTCATTCGTCAAGATTCTTCATTCTATGAACAAAACCATCAATGAATTAAGTGGATTTTGAAGAATCTTGAACACCAACGCAACGCTAGAACAAAAAAAAATGTTGGAAATTAACACCACAAGAATGCCGTTGCATCTGATTTCCGGCCACCCATAAGTTTTTTATCTAGAAAAAATGGCGGCGGCACTGCTATTTATTCTGACAGAAAGAAGTTGCCGCCGTAAAGGGTGTAATCGAAGATGTTGTTAATTCCATGAACAGAGATTGTAGAGGTTAGGTAAATGTCAGGGTGAGTGACGAGGGAGTTATCAATGGTGAAATTGGAGAGGGAATTGTTGATGATTATGATGGTTTTTGAGGGTAAGAGAGTTAGAATGCGAGACTGGGTGTTGAAGAGGTGGAGATCGAAAAAGAGAGGCATTTGGGGATTTTGAGGATGAATTTATTCAGAACATTAAATTTATTTTATTTTTTTTTTTTTTTTATTTTGAATTTTAGAGTTTTTCATTTTAGTTTGATTAAATGATATATTTTGTTTTATTAGAAAATGTTATATATTTAAGCCTTTACTTAATTTCTGTAATTAGTATTTTTGTATTTTAATTTTTAATATTAATTATTCTAAAATTAAATAATTAATTTATTGTAGTGTTAGTATAATTGTTTACTTTGTTTTAATTAAGAGTTAAGTTTATCTTTTCAGCCTAGTCAGCAAAATTAGATGAGGTATCAGTTTCGTTTGTCAATGTGGCAGATTCGTTAATAGGAGGGGCACAGTTGACCCAAAATTTATAACGTCAAGTTTATTTTTGAAAAAAAAAGAAGTTCGGGGTGCACGTTGGATGTCAGGGTAAACATCAGGGACATTTTTAGACTTTTGCCCTTTAAAAGTGTGATAACATCAAATTGTATTAATAAAAAAATTCATAACTAAAATCGGAGGAGGTCGTCTACAAATACCATAACTAAAAAGAAAGTTAATGGCTCTCATCAAGAAATTATGTAAGATTGTAAGTTATTATTACCAATTCTAAAATAGTTTGGTTATGCTTAATTGTGATAATTTTTTAATATTGTATTTGATTATTGTGTGGTTAAATTTTTGAGTTTATATATGTTTACAGCTCTCTAATATTTTTCTACTCATTTTTTTACCGTGATTAATTGAGTAATGATAATTTATATTTTATAAAAGTAAAAAATTATAATATATATAAATCATAACTAACAAATTCTTTAAAAAGTCAAAAATATATAAAAATTAAAAGAAAAAAAGGTTTGCTAGTAATAGGGGTGAGCATGATGCGGTTTAAAGTCTAAACCACATCCGAAACCGCTTAAGTGCGGTTTGAAAAATTTAAAACCGCACACGAAACTACTTGTGATTGGTGCGGTACGGTTTTAAAGTATGCGGTGCGATTTTAATTGGTGCTATTTCGATTCCAAAACCAATTGAAACAATAAAAAAATATAAGCCTTCAATAAAATTTACATCAAGCAATTAACTTAGTGACAAAGTCGACAACGAGAATTATATCAAGTATGCTTTAAAACTAAAATATACGCTATATGAAACAACGGAGACCATATATTCGATAACAAGTAAGACTGTTTATCTAGTTCTCTAAAAATTAAAAATATATACTGCAGATAGAATGAAATTCTATCTCATATATTGCGGGGAGGACTTATAGAATATAATCCTAACTATACATAATTTGAAAAATAATCTATCAGACTATTATTATTATACCGTTGACATTAACCAATGCATCAAGTGCTCGAGCCCCTCAACTATAAGCCCCTCCAATAATGTATCAAACAAATTTAAAATTTCAAAACCCAATTGCTTAATTATTGACTCTATAACCTCTAACATCTTCTTTCAATTGGTAAAAAAATGACAATGCAAAACTGGAGTTTTTTTTGAACGTGTTCAAGTGAAAAATAACTTTAGAATTTATTAGAGATAATACATACATACACACATATAGTGCGGTTTCGGTTTTATGCATGCGGTTTTAGTTAGTAACTAAACCAGAACCGTAAATTTGGTTATTCAACCCACCTAAAATCGCCACATACGCCAAAATCGTTAATATAATTTTAATTAGTGCAATTCGTGTGATTTTTGGTACGATTTCAATTCCAATTTAATTTAATTAGTTGCTGAGGCCCTGACTAGTAAGTAGTAACCAAAAAACGAATGCCAAAGATCGGGAATTAGTATTGTTGGGACAGTTGCATAGTGATTCTTCTTCTTCCTCCACTAGTTCCCAGTGATAGCATACATATCAAACTTATTTTACTATCAATGGAGCCCTAGTTCTTCAACGTCAACATCCCAAATCTCAATTATCACTTCCGGATCTGTTGTATAAAAAAATAAATAAATTAAATTCGTATATTTTAGTCATTAAAAATATTATTTTTTCATCAGTTCTTACGGTGAGATGCGTTGGCGTTGAGTTCAATTCAGATTTTTAGATTAGAAGAATAATGAGGAGAAGAGGTTCGGATTTCCGGCGGCCGGTGCGGCGGAGGTTTTCGAATGTGTTTTGGTTGACATTATGTGGATTATTGGTGTTGCTCCTCATTGTTTTGCTAAGTCGAGAGAGCCAGCCTACATCGAGATCCATGTTAACTAAGGTAATCCTGATCTATGTTTTACTGTTTATAATTGTCTATTTATTGTGATCTGTTTGAACCTGAAAAAAGATTTGAAACTTAGCATTTTTGTATACGAATTGATATAATGAGACACTTTTAGCTGCTACAAGTAATTGGCTTTTGTTCCCCCCCGGTGTATGAATTGATTTTTATATATATGCTGGTCTGAAATGTTAATTTTTGTTGCCATCTTAAATCAAACAGAAATTAGTTGGCATTGCTTTGTCTAGCTTCAAATGTTGGCAGACAATAGCTGTCTATCATTTTCCTTTGAGAGCAGTGTTTCACTTCATGGTTGTTGTAGCTTTAAAGATATGTTGTGACTAATCAAAAAAGAAAAAGAAAAGTATGAAGGGTTTTGATCCGTTATCTATCTAAATGACTATGAAGAGAACTACCAGATGAACATGTGAAAATTAGAATTTTGATCCGTTATCCATTTAAATAACTATGAAGAGAACTACCAGATGAACATGTGAAAATTAGAATTTATGCCTCCATAACTTGAAGGAGGACTTGTTTCACATCTGGTTCAATATCCATCCATGATTCACAGTCACTTAATGGATGACCTCCAAGAGGGTTACCAGAGAACTCATGATGCCTTGTGTTTAGCGTACCGTGTACTATCGTTCCGAATTATGGTACGAGAACTAAATGCGCTTTGCATTCTACTATTGATAGCGTTCCTTGTACCCAGTTTCGTTTCGTGTACGCAGTCGATCAGCTGGTAACCATGCCTCCAACTACCCGTAAATTTGTCTGTTAGGACAATTTCTGTTACTTCATTGTTTAGGAAAATAATAGAGATTCTGGGGAACAAACAAGATGTTAAAAGCTAAGAGACAAGCTTGTATTGTCTCTAGTATAACGACAAAAATTTTAGTCGGAGGACATGATACTTTGACAACATGCATATAAATATTGGTCTGTGGTCTTTGTATCACATTGTGTTAAAATATGTTTCAGAAATTATATGCCTTGCTTTACATGGTCATGTAAAGGAAGTCATCACAATTTGATTATTTATTGAATGAAAATGATGAATGATCTGTTTTTCAGAATTTGATTTATCTGGAATTTATTTTGTATCCAAAAACTTCTGCTGTAATATAGGAAGCTCCATATTACAATTTACACCAAAAGAAAGCTTTACAATTTACAAAAGCTTTACAATTTACATATTAGCAGGCTATTAGAATTATCATTTAATAGATGGATCATGGCCAAATAAGTCTGGAGAATTATGTGTATAAAATTGTGGTTGGTTCAGAAAAGAGAACGGCTGACTTTATTATTTATAGATAAAAGAAGAAATTTTATTAGATGACAAGAGAAAGTAAGAGCATAAAGGGAAGAAGAATGACTGACTTTATTTAATCTATGAGATCTGGGCTAAGATTGTAGTTTGATATGTAATGACTATTGTGGTAATTGAGTTGCTAAAAAGTTTGTAACTCTCCACCTGGATTAATCTGCTCCAATTTCACAATTGGATTATAGTCACAGAATCATAGTTCTCAAGGCATTAAGTCGACTTGAGTCGATGGCCAACCGCTTAAGCGAACTAGTCACCTGACTAGTCGTCCTAAATTATTTATAGTGTATAAAATACATTAATATATATTACAAAACATGAACAATCAACACTGTTAGATTAGATATCATTTCTCAACTAAATATTAAAAAAAATTGATACTAACATATATGTATTAATTAATTAATTTAATTTCCTAACTTGTAGCAACAAGTAGCCAAGCACATCATGACACATATAGGTTACTCCATTCATCATGACAAAATAAGCCAAGAACATCATGAGTTCATGACACATATAGGTTACTACATTCATCATGCCAAAATAACAATATAAGTAAAACACATAGTATATTTTTTACAATATTATTTATTAGATTTTTTTCCCAAAACAAAAATGGAAACTCAACAAATTTTTAATCCATCAGTTTCACAAAAAAAAATTAAATTTAGTTACTTTATTTACTGCACTTAAAGAAACAAATTAACTATCACTTAATTTGTGAGACATAGGAATTTGTGCAATAATTAGCATGGAAAATACTTTAGAGAATATTTTTAGACAATTTAAATCTGTTGAAAAAAACTTTTCATACATAAACAAAATTTATGCAACAATGTATTGGAAAAATACAAGTTGGGCTTGAGCTTATAATGTTATTTATTCAAATAAGGCTCTGCAAAATAAAGATAGGATCCCAATAGTGGTCATAACAGGATTACAGGAAGAACAAAATGAGATTAGGGTTTTAATCTAACTACTGCTGCAACAAGGAAACGAAAAAGGAGAAAACAGACGCAAGGAGAAGAAAAGAGGAAGAGAGCTCGAAAAAGTCGTGTCGAGCCACCCGGTATGTGCTCTATATAAACCCTAACAAGTAACATCGTCCTTCTCCATCTCAATTCCTCTCACACGACTTGAAAGGAGGTATGTGGTCTCTAAGGCGTGCAAAATGGAGGAAGTCGGCGAAGTCGTTCACTAGTCGACACAAGACAACGACTTTCCTTCAAAGTCGAGCGACTTAGAGACATTAACCAAATCGTGCCCTCAGCTCTGCCCTTACGGAGCGACTGGACGACTAGTCAGCGACTAACAACTATGCACAGTATGATTACTTCTTTGCATTTAATTAAAAAAAAGGTAAAAGAAACTTCAACGGATGTAGTTTTATTTGCAAAAACATTAGATTTATTTCCAAAACCCACGCATTAAAAACGAGGTCCACAAACACACGTACAGACACACACATATATGTGCCTATGTGTTTATTTTACTTCTTTACTTAGTACCCCCCCCCCCCAAATCACCATCATTATTACTGCATTTACCACCACAAAACCAACATTGCACACCATCTATGATCACTTCCACTACCCTTGCTACCACAAAGGTATAACCATAAAAGCATCATTATAAACACTTCCAACAACTAAGACCACTATCACCTCTTTGTCATTGTCATCACCGCCTTGCCATCATTATCCACAACCACACAATCATTAGTGATTCCCACAAAGTCAAGATCATATTTTCATTGCTAATACTCTTCAAACACCACTAGCATAAATAATCACTATTGCAAAACATTGCTGTGACACAAGCATCAGAGTATTACGACCAACAAGATGGTCAACTATATTCTCAGTAGTCAGTACCTATCAAAACAACAAAAATTAATTTCAATCTTTAGCAATTATAGCATTTACATTCTTAGAATTACAGATCCATGTCTCAATTACAAATCCCTAAATCAAACGGACCTTAGGGAAATATGAGGTAATTGACAAGAAAGTCTATGCATTATTCTTCCGGCCAAAGCTTATCCTTAAAGAAAATATCCTCCAATAAAGTGAATAACTTTTATAGTTGTCTCTAGTACCTTTAATAGCTTTTTACACAATAGAGTACCTGAATTCAAGCAAATGAGATTCAAAGATCAATTCCTGTAATTGCTACTAAACATTAAACAAAAAGAACAAAAAGAGTATTTTGATTGATTAAGGAAGCATTATATATTGGTTTCATGGTGCCTCACTGAGAGATACTTATGGTAGACATTTGTTGGTCATGCCATATCAATAAATAAGAATGTCAAATTTCCAACTATGACGGCTTTGACTTTTAATGTGCTCTGGTGTTATGCCGGTGATAAAAGAACTGTAGTGATACGGATATGGTAAAACTTTTTGCTTGGGGTTTCTATTTCTTCTGCAGTAAAATAAAAAATCTTGAATTAACATGTCAAATATATCTAAAACGTAAGCTTGTACCTTTAGGTTAGTCTAGGTGTCTAGCTATTACCATGAATTGAGAGCATAGAGTTTGACTCCTTCACATAAGATGGTGCATTGACTGCTTTAGGTGAAAATAAGTTTACTGTTAGCAGTTAGCCCACCAACGCACAGATGTGAAGAAAGCTTTTCAGAGGCAATTAAATTCACTGTAACAAAGGCTAATGAGACCCTGAACTAGCTGTTATGTTTAAATGAAGACTGGTACTCCATTACTCCTGTCAGGCTTTCCTTTTCAGCTATATGATTAAAGTAGTTTACACATTGTGATGTAACATTAATTTGTATCACTTTAGTTGTTTCACATGCCAGTGCATGAATATACGTATTCCATGCAAGATTTATGCCTATGTTATGTGGCTGATATTTGGTTATTGTGGCACTTGAACTATAATCTTACAAGTTATACTATATGAATTTGGATTTAATTCCTTTTAAAAATTTGTACCATAAACAAATTTGGATTTTCTTTGGTTGGGAACTGGTGATAGAGGAAGGATCATTTGGTTGGGTGAAAACAGTGCGTCTTTCTAAGCAGAAGGGGGGTTTGGGGTTGGGTAATTTGGTCCTTAAGAATATTGCTCTAGTTAGTAAATGGCTTTGGAGACTTCCTTTGGAACCTCATTCTTCCCTTTGGCATACGGTTATTAGGAGCAAATTCGGCATGCATTTGAATGGGTGGGATGCTAGACCCGGGATTTATGTTACTCATGCAAGTCCTTGGAAATTCATCTCCCAAGGTTATACGTCCTTTATTCGACATTTGATATACAGAGTTGGGGATGGTTCATGGTCATCGAATTCGATTATGGGAGAATTATTGGTTGAGAGAGAACCATTTTTCTTGTTTTTAATCGTGTTTATTGTATTCTTCACCATTTCTAACTTCATAAAGCGTGATGGGAACTCACTTTCTTGGGATTTCTTTAGGAATCTCATGGATTTGGAATCTAATGAGATGTAATCTTTGCTAACATTGCTTGATTCAGTATGTACCTCTTCTGATAAGCGTGTCTGGACTTCAGATCCAACTGGTTCCTTTTCTTGTAAGAGTTCTTCTTTTTTGACTCGGTCTATTGTTCCTTATCCATGCTTTTCCGTGGTCTGTGGTTTTACAAAGATTAAATACTAATGATCTTTATCAAGGTCGCAGGTCTTGCAAAGTTCTATCTCCGGACATTTGTTTTATGTGCAAGTAGAGTAATGAGACACATGCTCATTTATTTCTGCGTTGTCTTGTTGCGTGAGGATTGTGGAGCTCTCTCTTTGGAGTGTTAGGAGAGGAGTGGGTGTGTCCTACTATGGTGAAATATATGTTATTAATCTGTTTTATAGGATTTGGAAGAGTGATGCCAAAATTTTATGGAAGTGTCTTCTTTTATATTTTGTGGGAAATTTGGAATGAGCGTAATGCTACGTTGTTTAAAGAAAGTTACTTATTCTTAAGCTATTGAACAATAGGGTTATTGTTCTTGCGTCTTTTTGGGCTTATGCTATGTGGGGCTTTTAGAAGAATCTTTGTTATTGATTTATGTAGAGATTGGAGGGTTGCACTTGAGTACTTTCTTGTTTTTGATCTTTTAGTGAAGGTTGACTTCTTGTCCTCCACTTATTGTATCATTTCTTTTTTATTAATAAAATTTATTCTTTTATCTAAAATAAAATAAAATAATTTTTTTTATCAATGTTTTAAAAGGCGGGAGGCGGGAGGCGGGCGGTCGGGGGCCTAGCGCCTAGGCGGGATTTTTGATTTTAAGCCAATTTTAATATTTTATCTTACATTTATTCAAACAAAACAATAATATAAAGCAAAACAATCTATAATAAAGATAATAAATGGTTTTGCTTAAAGTTCAAACACATATCTTTAACATATTAGTTTTATTCATAAACAAGATTGCTATTAAATAATAAAATTTAAAATTTCAAAAATTCAATTCAATATTAAAACTTAACAAAACTAAACATAAATTTAAGAATTATATTGAATTAAACTAAATATTACAAATGTATCATCATTTATATAATTTGAAGTTGGTACAAGTTCAAAAAATTACAACTATAATAAAATTATCCATTTTGACTTGATCTTGTTCACTTCTTGTTGTGATTTGATATGCTACAACCTACATTATAAATATTGTAAATCATTAAAAAAATAAATATATCAAGATCTGGTTTGGGTAGATATTAAAATTAAAAAAAAAACTCCTGTCGAGACCCTGCCTAATTTTCTAGAGGGATTTTTTGGCCTAAGCGAGGCGTCAGGGGGGTCTAGCGCCTAAGCAGGGCTTAGGCGGCCGCCTTTTAGAACACTGCTTTTTATAAACTCCACCTTTTTGTGTAAATAAATTCCCTTTTTATCGTGCCAGTGCAGAATCTTTGTTCACTTCTGTAAACTTGTGTTCTTGTTATGTCTTAAATGTCTTTCTAGTGTCCATGCTCCATACCTAGGTACTTCTATAAGTTGTAATGGAACCACTTGTGGGGATTGTAGGATGCTGTTGTTTTGCTCCATGTAGACCTTTAAACAGTAAAAAATTAGCGAAAATTCTATTGGTTTTCCTCTTATATTAAGAGTGCATGTTTAAGAACTTTTTGTATATCCGGATTGAATGAGACTACCAATGGCTCAACCATCCTAAGGACCTGTTTTCCTTTCTAACTTGGAGACTGTTTTGTTCATGTCTAGATAAATACGGCTTAATTATACTTATAGACATAGCCTATTGGTTGGCTGCAATTGATTTCCTACTAAAAGTCTTTCCAAAAGTCAAGCACTCGAGCTATTTCTTGGAAACTAATTTACCATGTCATAGTTGCCTTTGGTTGAAGTTTATTCTTCTCTTCTTTTCTGCGTCACTTCCTCAGTTCTCCTATTTGGTTGGATATTTCTCCTTGTATTTTCTTCCCTTCTAATGTATCTTCGTAATCAGCATGTGTGTACAACTACATTTTTGAGACGTGAACAGGCATGCTGAACAGCTTAATTTTTTGCAGACGATATTATTTTATTGTATGAGATGATAATGGTACTCCCGGCCCGGCCCCTCTAAAGCTGTTGAAAGCAACGGTGTCTCTTTTCCAGAATAAAAATTAAAATAAGGGTCCAGCTAATTTAGTTGGTAATACACGATTCTGGTACCACTTACTTTTATTTCTAGTCTCCTAAGGAGTTACGTGAACACATACTTGCCATCTTTGTCCATATAACCTCCCCCCTCCCTTCCTCTCCCACCAAGACCAGATGAAAATGGGAACATCATAGATGAAAAGAAAGCTGGTGAATTGTACATTTGAATAACTGTCACTACAATAAACAATTTGATAATAAATTTTATAAAATGTTTAAATACGCTGATCTTAGCCCAATAGATTCATTTTATTCAGTGGTATTTCTTTTGAATTTTGAAGTCCAGTTCTAGTTCAACTGCTTGAGTGCTTGTTTTGATTGTTACACTACTGTACTTCTTTGTTTTTCCCATTTCTCAATTAATTCCAGGGATGTTAGACATTCATACTTGAATTCAACTTTTTTTCAGAGATCTTACAGGCAAGACAGGATTGCAGAAGGTCTTAACATTACGGATGAAATGTTGAGTGCTGATTCAGTCACAAGGCAACTCAGTGATCAAATTGCACTTGCAAAGGCATTTGTAGTGATTGCGAAAGAAAGCAACAACCTCCAATTTGCATGGGAATTAAGTGCCCAGATTCGTAACTCACAGGTCCTCCTTTCAAATGCTGCTCTTAGACGAATCCCTTTGACAACCAGAGAATCAGAAATTGCTGTCCGTGATATGGCACTTTTGCTTTACCAAGCCCAGCAACTCCACTATGATAGTGCAACCATGATCATGAGACTGAAAGCCAAAATCCTGGGTCTTGAAGAACAGATAAATTCTGTGAGCGAGAAGAGCTCCAAATATGGACAGATAGCGGCTGAAGAAGTCCCAAAGAGCCTGTACTGCCTCGGTGTTCGGTTGACAACTGAATGGTTTGGAAACTCAGATTTACAGAGAAAACTCAAAGATAAAAGGCAGTTAGCCATGAAACTGAGCGATAACAGTCTGTATCATTTCTGTGTCTTCTCAGACAACATTCTTGCGACATCAGTTGTGGTAAATTCAACTGCTTTGAATTCCAAAAATCCTGACATGGTAGTCTTCCATCTCGTAACGGATGAAGTGAACTATGCTGCAATGAAAGCCTGGTTCTCCATGAACAGTTTCAGTGGACTGACTGTTGATGTACAAAAGATAGAGGATTTTAGCTGGCTAAATGCTTCTTATGTTCCTGTTCTAAAACAGCTCCAAGACTCTGACACTCGGAACTACTATTTTTCTGGCAACAATGATGGTGTCAGGACTCCAATAAAGTTCCGGAACCCTAAATATTTATCCATGTTGAACCACCTAAGGTTCTACATTCCAGAAGTTTTTCCTTCACTGAACAAGGTAGTTTTTCTTGACGATGATGTTGTGGTTCAAAAGGATCTATCCGCTTTGTTCACCATAGATCTAAACGGAAATGTTAATGGTGCTGTAGAGACTTGCATGGAGACATTTCACAGATACCACAAGTACTTGAATTATTCTCACCCTCTCATACGATCACATTTTGATCCAGATGCTTGTGGATGGGCATTTGGAATGAACGTTTTTGATTTGGTTCAGTGGAGGAAAAAGAATGTGACCGGCATCTACCACTTTTGGCAGGAAAAGAACGTAGACCGGACCTTGTGGAAGCTAGGGACACTGCCGCCCGGACTGTTAACTTTCTACGGATTGACACAGCCATTAAATACTGCCTGGCATGTCCTGGGGCTGGGCTACACAAATGTTGATCCTCAGCTGATAGAGAATGGAGCTGTACTGCACTTCAATGGGAACTCAAAGCCTTGGTTGAAGATCGGAATGGAGAAATACAAACCCCTTTGGGACAAATACATTGATTATAGCCATTCTCTATTGCAGCAGTGCAATGTCCATTGATTTTCAAGATGGGTCGAAATTTTGCACTCAAGACTGGCTTCAGGGCTTGTACTATTTTGTGAGATTAAGCAAAGAGAATTGGAATATTCACGAAAAAAAAAAGAAAAAAAAAAAAGAAGCAATGACAATAGTGAGTGTAGCATTGGTAATTAATTGGTGGGTAAATTTCCTGTTGTATAAATTTTAACATGGCTGTTTAGTTGATATTATAATTCTATTGTTGTAGACTAAATCAATAATCTGTTACTTATTTTCTTTTCATTATTTATAGTATGACAAGTGGTGGCTTACTATAAGTTGGTTCAATTGGTTTGTGATATTCTGATTTCTTTTCAATTACAAACTCTAAACTTCGACCTCCCTCCCTCTTTCTGGTTCCTATTGGGCTCGTTGTTTTAAATTTTTTTTGGGAGTGAATAGAAAGTTCAAATTATTATCAGAAAAAAACAAGCCGGCACAAGGCTTGTCTATTAGATCGTTTCTATTATTAGTGAGCAGAAGCTGATTAACTCAGGAAGTAGTTAGGCAAATACCATTAAATAAATGTTAGCCATAACTCTTAAACGTCTGGGTCGTTGTAGTATAGTGGTGAGTATATCCGCCTGTCACGCGGATGACCCGGGTTCGATCCCCGGCAACGGCGCACTATTTTTTTTTGTTTTATACTTGATGAAGATTTTGTTCTCTCAAAAAGAAAAAAAACAAAAACAGTTCGTTTTATGTTAAACCTGTTCTAAAAATTTTCATAATGAATTTTAAAATGCAAACTTTTTTTTGAAGCTTTTTTGTAATTTTCAAAATTTCCCTTCGACTTTTGAGATAAATTTTAATTTATTTATTTTATTTTATTTTATATTTTACTTAGTCTTTTAAATTTTATAGGATTTATATTTTATCCCACTTAATTTACATATAAAATTTATTAACCTTAACTGAAGGCCCATTCAAACTAAATTCATAAGATAAGATAGACTAGCTGGCCTCTCACTCTTCATTTGAACCCTGTCAACTCAAATTGATAAACATGGGCGGACTTACTATAGTACTATTATTATTTCTAAATGCTATTACCATTAAAGACTACAACACTACTAATCTACTATAGTACTACTGTTTCGAGAAGATACTAGTCTACTAGAGTACTACTATTATCTCTAAAAATTTGAGAAGACTACAACATTACTACAATACTATTATTTTGAGTATAAAAAAGGCTCAAATGTTGGTTAAGAAAAGAAAGGATGATATGTATCCCTAAGTTTATTTGTTGGATAATTGGCTCTACTTTTGTCCATTGCTACTGCAACTGTTAAAATGACATTTTCAGCCATTAATGTTGTGAAGAATGAACTCCGTAACCAAATGGGAGATGAATGACGGTTTAATAATATACGCGTGATATTTTGTAACTATTAAAAATGAGGTTATCATACAACATTTCAAGCAATGAAATCTCGAAAAATGTTATTGTAAATAATATTTGAGGATTGTTTAGTTTTGCGATTCATTTTATTATATTTTTATTCATAAGAATATTTTTTTTCGAGTTTGACCCCACTGAACTATCAGGCTGGATCCGCCCCCGTTGATAAATGACTATACTTCAAAGTAAAAGAAAATTTATTGGGATTTACAGTTTCGTTTCTAACTTCACTTGACTAGAAAATATAACCCTCGGTTAATTTAATAGTAAAATTTTGAAGTGAATATTCTTACAAATTGTTGGGCGATTGTTACAAGTTCAGTTCACTATGATTGTAGTCATGAAAATTTTAAAATCATTATTAAAAAGAATTCTACGTACCTCTGTTTCACTTTTGATTTTTATTATAACATCCTAATACCACATATGAGAAAAATTTATCATATATAAATTACTAACAATAATACATTTAGTTATGATCATTTAGGTGAGTCTGTGGTGAGCTAAGATATTATTTGAATGAATTTAATTTTCGACTCAAGAATTTTTTCATTTATCTTCAAAAAAAAATATTTGAACTTTATAATCAAATTTGGACATGAAAATTTTAAAAGTCTGTTAAACACACATGGCAGATGCATATGACCAAACTAAACTGGGATGCCGGCTAATTAAGCTCATCTAATCACAACAACATTATTGTCTCCTACCTCCCGACGACTCTCTCCCATTTTCACATTAATCTTAACTAATTTCACTTGCATTCAAAATTACTACCATCTCAAATTCAATCCCCTATCTGCCCTTACACGAGGGCCATTCATGTAAATTTACTTCCGCCGGCACTTTATTCTATTTTGCCGCCACTTTTCAAGTCTTCTTTTGTTTTACTACTCATCCATTTCCTCTAACCAAACAATTCTGTCATTCTATCAAACACAAAAATGTTGAGGAAAACAGATGGCGGCCAAACGGCAGTTTCCGATAAGCCCCGTCGCCCAAAATCTCGCGAAGTCAGCTCTCGATTCCACCTCACTAGCAATTCTACTACTCCGATCGAAAATGGATCAGTTCCATCTCCTAACCCCACTCTCTCTCCTCTCTGGCAAAACCGCATATCAAATCCTTCATCATCACCGGCCGGTGATACGCGGAAGCACCGGAGCCACGACTACGGTTTCATGAGCAAACTTTGGCCCTCTTCCACTCTAAAATCATCAGCTCCACCAAATAAAAAAAATGGTACTCTGGCCCAACACCTCGGGGATGAGAGAGAAAAAGATCTTATCGAACGGAAAAATTCCAATCAGAAACCGGCCCATAACTCATCGTTCCTCAATCGGCAAAGAAGCTGTAGCACGGTGTTTAGTAGATTTGAAAATGATAAGAAAGAAACTAGAACTAAAGAGAATCACAAGCCATTTTTTGGCGGGTCAATGCGGTACACCGGAAAATTCAAATTTCCAGGAAGATCCTCTGTTTCGTATTCATCGGAATCGACTCTGGTTGATGACAATCATATAATTCCCGGGAGATTATCAATTGATGAAACTGCACTTCGCCAGAGGTCGTTCGGAGGACGATCGGATTTGTCGTCAGACAATCAGGACTCCGGTTCCGATTGCAGTGACTTGGGGTCCAATACAAGTTTGGGTTCACCGTTTATCGGGAAAAGTTCGCCGGCGTCTTACATGTCGGCAACGGTGAGTTCGAGTTCTAGAAAGTCCGGTATTGAGGTTTCTTCAAAGTACATGAACGAAAGGCATAGAAGGGGGACCTCCGAT
Source organism: Panax notoginseng (assembly GCA_016801055.1). Lineage (NCBI taxonomy): Eukaryota > Viridiplantae > Streptophyta > Magnoliopsida > Apiales > Araliaceae > Panax > Panax notoginseng. The sequence continues at coordinate 142,742,004 of CM029021.1, forward strand.
TCTAATATTCTGACTCCTGTCGGACTAGACAACTCTCCGAAAAAGAAGTTTAATATAAACAATGCGATGAAAAGGGCGAATTCCCTAACGACGGGGTCGAAATGGGCGTTATCGCCGGGGAGATCGGAGTCACCGCCGATGGAGAGTAAGGGAGTTACTTTGCCGTATTCGAATATGAAGCCTCCGACGAGTCCGTCGAAGGGAAAATTACCTCCGACGAGTCCGTCCAGGCCGAAAGGGGTTGGGAATTTGATTAATTTGGGATTGGATTTATTTAAGAGCAAGAAGCCTTTCCCTAGTAGTAGCGGTGGTTCGGTGCCTTTGGGGCTGAGCACGGCGGAGAATGTTCATCAGCTCCGGCTGTTGCATAATCGGTTGGTGCAGTGGAGGTATGCTAATGCTAAAAGTGAGATGGTGAATGGGTACATAACTACTCAAGCTGAGGTATGAGATGTCTTATTTGTATTTTTTTTGAACAATTTTACAACCTTTTACAACTGTTAAGAAGATACTAGAATTTTTAGCCCCTAATCCAGAAAAAGAGTCCCAATAATAAATATCAAATATTTGTGGTGTATTTTTATTCATGTTTATCTCTAAAACTAGTAATTAAATATGCATGAAGCCACGGCGTAACGAAATCTTCTCTCTCCGTTTCGACAATCTGAAAATTAAAATGAATAACCGTTATGAATAACCGTTTCTCTTATTATTATAGATAATAACATGTAGTAATATGGTTATGAAATTATGTTGAAATTTAGAAGTGTGCACACTTAGAGGAGGTGAATAGGCATATATGATAAAAGTAATCTACAATGACTTTTTTTTAAATGTTAACCGAACTATTCAGACATGTTATCACCTGTCTGCTTAAATGTTTAAACTAATATGCAGAACCTGTTAACTTATTTATTGAACTTGTTGAGTAGTAACGTCTTCTATCAATGTAGAATATGAAGTGATTAAGTGCAGAATTTAGATAACACAGACAAGATAAACTGTAAATAAGAACACCAAGATTTTTACGTGGTTCTGTCCTTAATCTCTAATGGCTTAATCCACGTCCAATACCAATTGGTATTGAAGACTCTTTTATTAACTTTAGTATTTAAGCAATTATAAAGTTAACTCCCTGTACAAATAGTTCTGAACTCATGGACACCACTACCCTCTTTATACAACTACAACCTTTTGTACCTCTGCAACTGTTTGTACCACTGCAATCTTAGAGCTTCTTTTGTACAGGCCTATCTACCATTGGATCATACAAGCCACAATAGCTTGTATACACTTTTTGATTAAGAAGGAATATTATAAAAATATCTATAAATCTCTAGCAATAAAGAATTAATATCAAGGCACAAACAGTTTGCTAGAACTTTTTCAATGGAAGCACTGATAAGTATGTTCTCTCAATTTGTTGTCTGCGTAAGCTTTATCACAGAGGATGATATATATATAGAGTAAAAGCAACGACCTTCAAAACTAAGTAACACAATTTCAGCAATTCCAATAGAATCAAGCTGTTAGGAAGGATTTTGAATTTGAATGATATAGAGCTTGAATTAAGACATCTTAAATAAATGGATAATATCCTAGCAAACTCAACATCTATAAATAAGGAATAAGGAATTAAGATCCCACAGAATCAACACTTTGAATAAAGGAAATCAACAACTATATCAAAGGGATAAAGTCTTGAAACATGGCTTATCAATATCTCAATTGATTTGGTTTTCAAAATATATTTCCAACTTTTGAATATGAAATTTCAGCTCTTTGAAATAGGAAATAAAATTGAATTTATTTGGCTTCCAAGAATAACTTTTAAAGGATTTTTATTTTAAAACTAATGAAACCTTTTTAAAATTATTTCCAGCAAAATAAAATTGCCTTAAATCCTTATATTTGATTTCCTAAGTGAAGTCCTAGGGATTTAACCATGCGGTGGCTCTAAACAACATTTCTTCATGAAGACCCACTTGAAATTTTAATACATGCACAATTTCATAACCTGAAAATCACAAAACAACTCCATACAAAATATATATTGTTATCATTAAAATAAAAACTCATAAATCAACATTCTCCCCTTTTTGATGATAATAATTAATATATAACTCTACAAGACAACTTGTCCATTAAAACCAAAATATATAAACCAACATATGTGACAAACTTGTGAGAGTGTTTCCTTTTATTCTACCATCAATAGAAGAAAAACTCTTATTGTAGAACAAAAAGAAAGTGCAAATTTAACTCTTTCCGTGGAAAAGAGAGAATATATAATGTGTATATATGCTATCTTTTATTCCTCCATGGTGGATCTCATGTACTACTTTCTTGTATGTGCTATGGGGTTGAATGAGTGAGTTTAATGAGAATGTTTGATTAGATTCCTAGGAAAATGTAAGGAAGAAAACATTTAAGCTTAATAAAAATTCTCTTTAATGATTATGTATAGTTTAGTTTCAGGTTCTAATCCTGTATGGCTTTTATCTTCAGGCTTCAGACTATTACAAATTCAATTAACTAATGCACCTTTCTGCTGATTTTCAGAGCAACTTGTTATATGCATCTGATGCTCTCACAAAGTTGCAGCTTTCCATGCTACAAAAGAAGTTGCAACTAGAAAAAGAGAAACTAGAGATGAAGCTGAATTGTATACTTGGTTCTCAAGTCAGTAACCAAGAATCATTCATTAATTCAACCGTGTTGCATAATTAAGTTTGTCCATACTAGCTATATAACATGATATTGTTATGCTAATATATAAGTGGAAATTTATGTTATAGATTAAGCCATTGGAAGCATGGAGTGATATGGAAAGGCAACACCTATCAGCAGTTTTGATGATCACAGATTCTTTGCACTCTGTTGTTTGTAGAGTACCCCTTACTGAAGGAGCAGTGGTAGGTCAACAGATATGCATATATATATATATATATATATATATATATATATAAGTAAAATTCAACCAATCTGTTGCTTAACATTGGTCCATAATTTGCATTAAACTAACACAATTAAAATTGCAGGTGGAACCGGAATCAGCTTCTTTTGCGCTGCGTTATGCATCAGATTTGGCAGTATCTGTCAAGTCCATGTTATCCACTTTTTCGCCCACGGTGTGCAATTTTGAAACTTGCTCCGTCTCATATAATAAGCTGCGAGTATGTAGCTGTAGTTAACCTTTGGGGCTTGAGTTAACATGGTAGATAATTTAAAATTTTGTTTGTGAATTTATGAGCAGGCCGAGAAGACAGTTACAGTACTTTCAGAATTAGCAGAAGTAGCAGCACAAGAGAAGTCCATGTTGGAAGAGTGCTTGGAGCTTTCAAGATTCATTTCAACATTAGAGGTAAAAATGGACCTTAATGAAAACTTTGCACCACGAGCAGATTCATGTCGTGCTTAATAATTTCCTTCTAACTGTTTTCCTTTTATATAGTAATTATTTCTTTAATTTTTATGTGGGCAGATGGAGGAGAGGAGCTTGAAGTGTAACGTTATTCAATTGAAGTCGCAGCACCAACAAGAGATCACTGCATAGTTCTTGAGCACAAGCAGCATAACTACTAGGTATATATCTACAGAGAAGCTCAAGGAGGGTGAAATAAAATAGAGAATTCAAGTCGATTTTATTGATTTCAGCCATAAGCCATTTTTTATACAATATTATCATCTCAAATTATTTTATTGAGATGAGATCAAATAAGATAAGAGCGATAAAATGTTAAATTAATTCATATCCTTTAATTTAATTTTGTACCATTTTAATGAAACCTATACAAGCATCAAATATAATTATTATCCTATAATGTAGGTGGTTTTATTTTTCTACCTCTGGTGCATATTTTAATTTCCTTAATTTTCTCCTCCTTCAAAGATGGTCCATAGGTAACTTTGGTTGGCCTTAAATCAAATATTAACTGTGAGCCTCTCATAAGTTTGGCCAGCCTAACCAGACAATGAACCAATGTAAGCACATTTTTTGATGCAGGCTCTGATTTTTACACCTTCTCTTCTTCCTCCAATACTCCAATGAGAATCCAGAGCATGGCCTTGGGAAGAAGGAAGGTTTAGACAAAGATCGATACGAAAATAACAAAATTTTGATACCCAAAAAAAATTAAAAAAAATAAATAAAATTTAGATAGAGAAAGGAAGTATATTTTGGTTCAAGAATTGAAGGGCAGCCAAGATGAATGACCTCTTCTCCAGTTCTTTCAAAAACTATCAGGACATCAAGCGGCAGACCATAGACGACATGGAGTCCGGTGGAGGGGTCGATACTGAGGCAGTTGATCTCAGTAAATTCTTTGAAGATGTGGAAAATGTTAAAGAAGACATGAATGCTGTTGTTGTAATCTACAAAAGGCTACAAGAATCTAACGACGAGAGCAAAACAGTTCACAATGCCAAAACCATGAAACAACTTAGGTCCAAGATGGATGCAGATGTTTCAAATGTTCTAAAACGTGTCAAAGTTATAAAAGGGAAGCTCGAGGCGCTGGAGCGGTCCAACGTGGCCCACCGGAAGATTGCAGGGTGCGGGCCAGGGTCGTCGGCTGATCGGACACGAACATCGGTTGTTAGTGGACTAGGAAAGAAGCTCAAGACCATGATGGATGACTTTCAAAGCCTAAGGTCTAAAATGAATGATGAGTACAAGGAAACGGTAGGAAGGAGATATTTCACCATTACAGGAGAGCAGGCTAATGAAGAGTTGATTGAAAATTTAATTTCTAGCGGAGAAGGCGAAAATTTCCTTCAAAAGGCAATTCAGGAACAAGGGCGTGGACAAATTCTGGACACAATTTCTGAGATTCAAGAACGACACGATGCTGTGAAGGAGATTGAGAAGAACTTGATTGAATTGCACCAGATTTTTTTGGATATGGCTGCACTTGTTGAGGCACAAGGGCAGCAACTTAATGATATAGAGTCTCATGTGGCGCATGCAAGTTCATTCGTTAGACGGGGGACTGAACAGCTGGTGGAAGCTCGAGAATATCAGAAAAGCTCCAGGAAATGTACTTGCATTGCTATCCTTCTTGTACTTTGTTGTGTCTTCGTTCTTCTTTACCCGATTTGGTCTACTTTTCTGCTTCAGAATTTATTTTAGGAAAAACATGGAACCGAGTTTTTCAATGCCAAAACAATAATGTGTTTGATATTTTTACACAGCCTATGGCAGGCATTTTTTCAGAACCCTGCAATTTTCCTTCTCTTAACACATTCACTAGTAGATGGCATTGATTGGCTTCAGGACACGTATCCATCCATGTGTTGTTTATATGTAATAATAGTTTGTTTAATTTCTGCGTTGTACATGCTTTGTTACCTTGTTTGGAAATACAAATTCTTCAAATTACTAGACTTCTTTTCAATTAATCATGCTAAGTATGTTAATAATTATGAGCCATGGTATAAAAAAAATAATTAACGTTTGTTGCCATTTTTTTAACGGAATGACCCAATTTTAAAATAATAATTAATTTATTGGAGTAATTTAAAAAATATTAAGGTTCAATGGTGTAATTAGTGCCAAACTACAGTGGATAATTTCATTAGTTTTGCTAATAAAAAATTAACGTATGTTTAATTTTTACAACGTAATGACCCAATTTCAAAATAATAATTAGTTTATTGGGTAATTTTAAAAATTAAAAATTATAATCAGTAAAACGTGACAACTACAGTGGATAACTCATTAGTTTTGCCAATGTTATATTATTATTTTACCCCTTTCACTCCAAAAAAAATGATTTACAAAAATTCGAAAACTACACTTCTTTTAACACCTAAGCACCATATGCCACATGTTCACGTCATGTTACCAATTTATGACATGACAATTTCAATTAAATCAAAATGAAAAAAATTTAATAGTTTAATTATTTAATTAATAAAATTAAAGGGTGGATCATCGAAATGATAAAAAGGTAAAAAGACAAGAGTTTAGGATAGTAAATTATATTTTAGTCATTTTAAAAGGATAAAAAGGGATATTGCAAAACTAAATCATCATGAAACACATTCTAAAAATGGATAAACATGATAAAACAATTCTACAAACTGCCATAATAATAACATAAATATTAAAAGAATAAATTAAACTTCACAATATAAGGATCATTTCACAAATGCTTAACAAGTAATAGGGGATTTTGTATAAATAAACACAAAACAAAGGATTCGCTAAGAAAATAACTTGATGAAATATGTTCGCAATCGTTTGATACGCAGTCGTACAAACGAAGAATTGTGTACATCTCCTCCAACACTACACAGCCATTCTCAATTAATATCTCTCTCTAATCTCGGACAATCACATAAGCTCAGAGGATCCCATGTCTTCTTCATGGGCGGCTCGTCAAGCTCTAACCCTTGCTCGATTATCCGCTCCTAGATCAGCTTTTCAGTCGCCTTCCCTAATTCAGCGCCGCGGCCTCTCTGGAGCTGCTGGTAAAATCCTCACTTTCAGTTTTGTGTGTGTGTGTGTATATATAATGAAATCTCCGTAATATGTGATTAATCAGGATATAGAGATAATCTTTTGTGTATTTGAAATGCTAATGTTTGTGGTTTGATGTGTTGTATCAGATCACCATGGACCTGCAAAGGTTAACTGTTGGAGTGACCCAATGAGTCCATCTAAATGGAAGGAAGAGCATGTGAGCCTTTTTAACTTGTAAAATCGTTGGTCAGTTATAGTACATTTTATTCATTCATTGGCAATAATCCTTCAATTGTTTTTTTCTAACAGTACTGTATTATTGTGTGGAAAATTGAAATTTTGGAATTGACCTGTGTTTGAGCATCATTTCATTTTTCAAAACTGACTTGAGCTGGCAAATTGTTTTCTGTCTTTTCCACCCTCACGGTTCAATAGCTGCATTAGATATTATGATTCTTTTGGCTATGGCCTATGTTACTATTACGGTCTATACAAGACCAGTGAATTGGTGATAATCGGAGGTTAGTCACAGGCAGTGGCGGCACCAGGATTTTTTATGAGCAGGGGCCAAAATCTTTATAAGCAAATCATATAATTAATAATTTTAAAATGAACGTAAAAATTAAATTATACGAACTATTTTTTTAGTACATGTCAATCTATCTGTCAAATTTGTCAATCTATACTCGTAGTTATATTCTAAGTAATTTATTTTCTCAACATTATTTATTCCAAAATTAATGATATAATTGATTTTATGAAATCAATTTGTGAAATATAAAATTCATAAATGATATGAACTTGTATAACTATTGAAAGAAACAAATATGATAATTAGTAATAGTTTTAGTTAATTTATGATGATTTGTAATAGTTTTACTTAATTGGTGATAATTAGTAATAGTTTTTAGTACTAAAATTGATTCAATTTAAATTTAAGGATTTCGTAAACTAATTTTAAAAGGTCAAAATATACTCTAATTTTGAAATAGAGGGTATATAAATTTTAAATGAATATTTTGCAAAAAATTATGTCAAATGAATTTTTTTATCATCAAGTGACATATATAATACTAATTAATTTTTGATAATAGTACATTTTTTTTGATAACCTGATAATACTACATATAATAATATAGGGTATTGATACTAACATAGCAATAAGGTCTTTAGACAATTTTATTCTTTTGGGTAATTTTGTCTTAGTATTAAAAATAGTATGGCCTACCACAACTTCAAAAGTTAACGATATATTTGTTGTGGAAAAATGATGTTTACCATGTGCCCGTCTTTGTATTATTACTTGTAATTTATTGTATATGCCAAATTTTATTCAAATAAATTATATAAATAATGAGGCAAAATTAAAAAGTTTACATTTTAAAATTATATATATATATATATATATATATATAAGTACAGTCAATTTCAAGGGCATACCCCTTTATCCGACATACCTTGCATACCCCCTTTAGTGACGGTTCGATCCGTCTCTATATCAGAGAATCGTCGTCTTAACTTTTAACGACGGATCTCTGATATAGCGACGAACCGGACCGTCATCGATCCGTCGCTAAAGATAGTATGCAAGGTATGTAGTTTAAAAGGGTATGTCCTTGATCCTTTCTATATATATATATATATATATATATATATATATAGTAAGGGGAAAAAATGACCCCCACCACTGCCACTATGTAGTTTCACCATTGGCCACTATGTAGTATCTAGACAGATGCATAATTTGTTTAATATTTGGTGGCCTTATAATTGGAAAAAAGGAATAGGAACTATACAAAGTGTTATCTCTGTAATATATGATTGTATAGTGTTAACGCCAAGTTTCGTCTGCGCGTCCAATCACAAAATCCACGCGCTGAATCCTGCACAATAACAGATCACACAGAAGCTTGACGGCCGTACCGCCGGGGGATAGCTCCGGTGTGAGAATAAGCACAGGCCGTTCACAAGGTTTAACAATGGAGGTTTATATGTTTAGTGCTCAAAGTAGATATTACCTGTTAATTGTAACCTTGGCCTTGTATTTATAGAGCTCCCATCACCTTGGTGTCCACTTTTTGTATCAGAGTAGGACTCCTAAATATGTTAGCTACCATATTTGGGTCCAACACAATCTCCTTAAAAAGTGCAAGTGGAATCCCTTTCCATCACTACATCCAGAGTTACCTTGTTGACGTAAGATTAGGGTTGATGCCCTTAATCACGTAAACTCCTTGTCGCACCAACTCTGCATGTGGACTGCTCATACGCTCAGGCCCAAACCAATAGCCAAACCCAACAGGCCCGAACTCAACCCTCCCGACGACCACGGGCCCCAGCCTATTGGGATCGGGTAACTTACCCCGATCTTACATCTCTGAACATACGAGCCCGACCTCCATCGACCCGACCCAAGCCTTCAGCACAAAAGAGGGTCGGGAAAACACTCCCGAACATTGCCCCCCAGTCTCTTGTTATAAGATATTTATGACACGAGACTTGAAAGGACATGAATTCGGATAGTCACGCCATAATGATGAGTTGTCTCGGGAACCCAAACGGTTTCTCCTCGGTCTGCGAGCTAGTACACGTTTTCTCACAACCGGGCCCACCTGCCATAAATAGCCGCCTTTGGAAGCCGTGCCAGACGGGCTATATAAGCCCCCCAACATACAGCAGCGTCACTTTTTCGAGCCTTTAATACTTTGAATCTCTGTCAAACTTTTCCGGCAAGAGCGATTTCCGGCGAGACACTCATTTTTCCAGATTTCTCCAGTTCGTGCCATTTCTCCACTAAGCAGCCTTGTACCTCTCTTCCCTTCTTCCCTCCATAAATGGCTGATTCCAGCGATCCTCGTCCTCTACCAACCATAGCAGCCGGCACTCCCACTCTTAACTCCGGTGACCTTCTCCAAATCGAACTGGAGGCTGCTCCGGTTGAACTCTCCGTGGAGAACGCCGAAACCAGAAACCGCCAATTCTACGCTTCGGAAACCGACTACGCTGTCATCAACACCAAATCTTCCATCACCCACTCTCAACTGTCGGACATCCAAACTTTATTCAACATCCCCAAAGAATACAAGCTTCGGGTTCCTGAGGCTAGCGAGAGGATGTACCACCGACCCGAAGGCGAATGGGTAGCCGTCCATCTGTATGCCTTAAGGTACGGGGTTCGGTTCCCCCTCCACGAATTCATCTCCTCTTTCCTCTGCCTGGTAGGGATCGGGTTCTCCCAGTTGGCTCCCAACTCCTATATCCAGCTGATCAGCTTTATCGCCCTCTGCCAGGAGGCTGGTATCACCCCCGGGCTGGATTTCTTCTTCGTCCTGTTCTCGGTGGGTCGGTCAAAGGAGCCCGGCCTTCGCCATCTGAACCGTGTTCCTGGACGGGACACCTTCGTGAAGACCCCATCCAGCAACAAGGGGTGGCATTCACAATGGTTCTTCATGAGGGGAACCGATCTTAACCTTCTCCCCAACTGGGCCGGTCCCGAAGATATCCCCATGAAGGTCAACAAATTTCCGAAGAGTCGTTCGGCCGCCTTCAAGAAGTTTTACGCCCTTCTGAGGCAGACTAATTGGGGTCTAGGAATCGTGTCCAACGAATCCTGGCTCTACGAACACGGCTGTAAGTTTATCTATCCGTCCTTGCTTTCTTATTCACCCGATCTTTTGCTTCGATCTTCATAATGATCATTTTATTTTATGTTGTAGTGACCATCTTCAAGCCAAACAATACCGAAGAGGCCCTGTCCCCACTGCCGATCCTTGTCGAGCCAATCCATCTCCCTGCCGCTGACGACTCTCCTTCAGACGAGGCTGTTCTAATTGCCGAAATGTCTGTCGGTTCGTCAACCGGCCCTCTTCCCGAACCTTCCAAGGCTGATGCTTCCACGAAAAGTGTGTTGCAGATGAAGGGGGCCGACAAGATGGCTTTGCTAAAGAAGTCGAAGAAAAGACCTTCTGTTCGAGCTCCCCCCAAGGCCATTGTCGCGCCCCCGCCGAAGCCTGCTCTGAAATCAACTCCTCCACCTCCGATCATAGTGACGGTGGCCGAAGATTCGGAGGGTACTCCAGATCAACTTCTGGAGCCCGTTTCGAAGAAGCCGCGGTTGGTCGAGGGGCCCTCCCATGACGAGGAGGTCGTTGCCCCGATCAATGCTTCTTCCCCGAAGTCTAAGGCTAGCTCTTCCGGAGGATCCCCAACCACCTGCTGGCCGAAGAGCCCAGCTGACAAATTCCCTTTCCACTTGCTCGATCAATTCAAGCTATCCGGTGATGATGAACGGTTCAAGAACTTTTCGTCGGAGGATTTTCTGGTTACCTATCTCCGAGCCCAGACTCAGGTATTTATCCTCATTTGTATATATGTCTTCATTCATTTTTTTTTTTGCTGTCTGACCAATTCGCCTATGTATTTAGGCCAACGCGATCCTTGCTCGAGCTATCGCTCCTCTTGCCCGATCTACCAAGAGAGAGGTCCAGCTGAGAACCGACGTGGAGCTTCTCCAAGCCGAATTATCGGGTCGGGATTCGGAGCTGAGGAGGGAGCGGGATCTTCATGCCGATACTAGGAATAAAGTATCCCAGGCTAATCGTCGGATTGCTGAACTCGAAGAACAAAATTCCCTACTTCAACAAGAGTTCGTCGGTCTCAACGATCATGCCAGGAAGCTGGTGCATGACAAGGAGTTGATGGCCGAAGAGAATAAAGCCCTGGTGGGGAATCTGGAGGCCCTCGAGGAGAAGTTCACTGGGGTTCATGCTCAGCTGAGGACTTTGATCCAGGCGAACAACACCTTGATGGCCGAACAGGTCTCCCTCAAACAAGCTGCCATCAAGGAATACGAAGAATCGCCTGCTTTGACCGATAAGATCATGACCCAGTTTGGTGAAGGGGTGGAGGCCTATCGGGAAAAAGCGAGAGCGAAGCTTGTTGAAGCCGGCCTGGATGCCTCGATCCTAGACTCTTCCGATGAGGAGGCCGAGGCCGATGATGACTCACCACCATAGTTCTTTTTAGTATCTGCTTTTCATAGTTGTAATTTTTCTTTCCTAAGTCTTGTAACTCACCTGACCAGTGAAGCCGACGGTGTATGTACCCGAAGCTCATGTGATCGGGAATTGTAAAACTTTGTGAATACAAATGAAGATGAAAGATTTCAAAGTAGTTATCTCGATCAGTTTATCTTTATTTTTATCGCCCAGTTAGGTCATTTCTGACCGTCTGGTCCATTTATGTCTAAAGTGTACTGTCTTGGATAAGTAACTTTTATCGATCAGTTATACTTGTGGCGTTTTATCAGCCAGTTAAGTTCTTTCGGACTGTCTGGTTGTTTTACGCTCGAAGCTTGTCTGATCGGATGTGTATCTTTGTCGATCAGTTACACTTGTGGCGTTTATCGATCAGTTAAGTTTTTTGGGACCGTCTGATCGTTTCACGCTGGAAGTTTATCTGATCGGTAAAGCAGTGCAAAATTAAAATGAAGTACAAACGTTTCTCTTGAGAGAAGTTTTCATTTCATTGATAGACCGCATAAATTACACCGTTATCGGGAAAGAACAGGCAAGTATTTACTGGTAATATCTCCTAAGTCTTCCAGCATGCCATGTATTCTTTACTTCCGACCCGTCCATTGCTCGAAGCCGGTACGTCCCCGGCTTCGGCACTTCTAATATCTCATAAGGCCCCTCCCAGTTAGGCATTAACTTTCCTGTGTTCTGGGGGGTTGACGCCTCTGCCTCCCGAAGGACCAAATCTCCTATCTCAAACCTCCTCAACTTCACCTTCTGGTTATAATGTCGGGCTGTCTTCTGCTGATAAATGGCCAACCTCAACACCGCGGCGTCACGAACTTCATCTAGCAGATCCAGATTCATTTTCAAACCTTCATCGTTGTATAGTTCTTTGAATTGGCTGACCCGAAGGGTGGGTGACCCAATCTCTACCGGTATGAGTGCATCGGTCCCATAGGCCAGGCGGAAGGGGGAGTCTCCAGTTGTTGTCCTTGGGGTCGTCCGGTATGCCCACAAAACGCTAAGCAGTTCCTCGGGCCACCGACCCTTCAGTTCATCCAATCTTCTTTTTATGCCGTTGAGTAGGGTTCGATTTGTCACTTCCACTTGACCGTTCGACTGAGGGTGGGCAACCGAGGTCTTCCGGTGTTGAATTCCCAATTCTTTCAGGAAGCTTTCAAATTTTGACCCCACGAACTGTCTACCGTTATCCGATACTACAGCCATCGGGATGCCGAACCGATACACTATTCCTTCTTTCACAAATTTAAGACATTCCTGTTCGGTAATCTTCTGCAGTGGTTTGGCTTCGACCCACTTTGTCATGTAATCGATAGCCACTATTATAAAGCTGACTTGCCCTTTGGCCTTCGGCAGAGGTCCTAGGATGTCGATTCCCCATACTGCGAAGGGGATCGGGGATAAGACCGAGTAGAGTTCTTCGGGGGGTTGATGCGGGATGTTGCTGTTCAGTTGACACTTGGGACATTTCCTGACGAGTTCCTTGGCCTCTGTGTAAATGGTTGGCCAGTAATACCCCTGTCTTAGAATTTTATTCGCCAGTGACTTGGCGCCCATGTGATCTCCACAGATCCCTTCATGTACCTCCCGAAGTGCGTAGATTGCCTCTGACGGTGTTAAACATTTAAGTAAGGGAGAGCTGAAGGCCCTTCGATACAAATCTCCATCAATCAGTACGAAATTCGAACTTCGATGCTTGATCTTTCTTGCTAGGATGCGGTCTGATGGCAAGGTTCCATCAGCCAGATAATAGATGTAGGGCGTGAGCCAACAGTCTAGCCGATCAACACATAATGTCTCCTCTCCTGAGACACTAGGCTGCTCCAATGTCTCTAGATATACCGAACCGTTGAAGGAGTTGGCATCGGTTATCGCCAGTCTGGCCAGGGCATCTGCTATTGTATTGTCGGATCGGTCAATTCCCTGACAGCTGACGGTGTGGAAGTATGTCAGTTTATTCTTTGTCTCAGCTAAGTACTTCGTCATTCTCGCCCCCCGAGCCGCATACTCTCCCGATATCTGTTTGACGACCAGCTGCGAGTCACTGTAGATGACCAAGTTTTGTACTTCTAGGCTTCGGGCCAATTTTAACCCGGCTAGAATGGCCTCATATTCTGCTTCGTTGTTGGTCGCTCTGAACTTAAATCGAATAGCTTGTTGGACCTTGAATCCTTCAGGGCTCGTCAATATGACCCCTGCTCCACTAATGTCTGACGTTGACGAACCATCGACATATAGTGTCCATGAAGTCTTTATGGGTTGTGTTTCGGCCACCGATCCCACATCTTGTTCCGAAAACGAACATTCCACGATGAAGTCTGCTAGCGCCTGCCCTTTGATTGCCGTTCGGGGATGATACTCTATCGCGAACTGTGTCAGCTCCATTGCCCATGCCGCCAGTCTTCCAGAAACCTCAGGTCGGTGTAGAATTTTCTTCAACGGCTGATCGGTGTATACCACCACTACCCGACCCTGGAAATAATGCCGAAGTTTTCTGCTTGCAATGATTAAGGCATAGGCGAATTTTTCCAGGTTCGGGTATCGGAGTTCTGCGTCCCGAAGTACGTGGCTGACGTAGTACACGGGAAACTGATTTCCCCCTTTGTCTCGAACCAATGCTGCTCCCACTGCCATCGAACTCGCCGCCAGATAAAGATATAGGGGTTCTGAAGGGATGGGTTTCATCAGCAGAGGTGCCGAAGAAAGATATCGTTTGATCGCTTGGAACGCGTCCTCGCATTCTGAGGTCCACTGGAAGCTTTTCTCGTTCTTGGGTCCTTTCAAGGTGTCAAAAAATGGAAGGCACCTCTCAGCTGATTTAGAGACGAACCTTCGTAGGGCCGCTATCCGACCCGTTAGTCTCTGCACATCCTTGTATGACTTTGGTGATTTCATATCCAGGACTGCCTGGATTTTCTCTGGGTTTGCTTCGATTCCCCTTTTGCTGACCAGGTATCCTAAAAATTTACCCGATCCCAGTCCAAAAGTGCATTTGGTCGGGTTTAGCCTTAGCTTGCGTTTTCGGACCGTCTCGAAACAGTCCTCCAGATCTTCAAGATGGTCACGGACTGACATGCTTTTAACGATCATGTCGTCTACGTAGACCTCCATGCTCCTCCCCAATTGTTTCGTGAACACCAGGTTCATCATTCGTTGATAAGTTGCTCCGGCATTTAATAGCCCGAAGGTCATTTTCCTGTATGCGTATATCGCCCGATGTGTGATAAAACTTGTCTTCGGGATGTCTTCCTTGTTCATCGAAATCTGGTGGTACCCAGAGAATGCATCCATAAAACTCAACATACCGTATCCCGACGTGGCGTCGATCAGTTGATCTATGTTGGGCAAAGGGTAGAAATCCTTCGGACACGCCCTGTTTAGATCCGTGTAATCAATACACAACCTCCATTTCCCATTTTGCTTCTGGACCAATACCACGTTGGCCAACCACTCCGGGTAATCAATCTCGAAGATGAATTCGGCCTCCAGGAGCTTGGTGATCTCTTCGTCGATAATTTTTTGCCTTTCTGGGGCGAAAATCCTCCGCTTCTGTATGACCGGTTTCTTGTCCGGGTCTACGTGCAGCCGGTGTAGAGCCACAGATTCACTTACCCCCGGCATGTCGCTGGGTTCCCATGCAAAGATATCGGCATAGACTCGGAGTAATTCTATCAGCCCGGTCCGGAAGGGTTCTGATAACCCCGACCCGATCTTAATTATTTTGTTTTCCTGCCCAGGTATCAATTCTACATCATCAGTTTCTTCGGCCGGAAGAGCAAGTGGCTCCGTGCTTCCCTCCGTGAATGGCTCGATCTCAATGGCCATTGTCAGTTTTTGTTTGCAGACCCCGACCCCTGAAGAAATCAAGCTGTTTCGGTAACACCTTCGGGCTATGTCTAGGTCACCTTTCACCTCCCCGATCCCGTTCGGTGTTGGAAACTTGATTTTAAAATGGGGTATTGATGTTACTGCTTGCAGGGCTGCCAAGGTAGGCCTTCCGAGGATCGCGTTGTATGCCGAGTCTATTTGGACGACAAAAAATTTCACCACTATTTCGACTTGATTAGGTGCCGTACCAAATTTGACTGGCATCTCGATGGTGCCCAACACAAGCACCGGATCTCCACTGAATCCGTACAAGGGGCCTTCCCCTCCCAAATCCATCTTCTTCCCTTGCAGGTCTAACCTCTGATAGGCGTGGGAATACAGGATGTCGACCGAAGACCCGTTATCTATCATCATTCTTTTCATATCCACTATCCCGACCTGAGCCGTTATTACCAACGCACCATCGTGGGGCTCGATGAGATCTGTCGGGTAATCCTCGTCCGTAAACGAGATAGACGTTCCCGGATATGCTCGATCCTTTCTAGGGGTTGACCCTGCAACAGATAGCACTGCCTCCAGAGTCCCACTTCTTTTTCTTCCCGATACCCGTCTAACGGAACCCCCCGAAATGACATCAACTACACCTCGGGCCGGGGGGTTCTGCGGCGTCTGGGTATCCGGGATCCGATCTGTGGTCTCCTCTCTGGGCACCTCGGCATTTCCCCGGCCTGCCACGTATTGTAACAGTTGTCCGTTTTGGACATTTTTCTCGATCATATCCATCAGATTAACGCATGCTTCGGTCGAATGTCCGGTACTCTGATGGTATTCACAATACTTATCCCGACCACGCCTCCCGGGCTTGGTTCGCCTGGGGCATGGCTCGTAGAATGGTTGGTTTTTCATTTCCTGCAGGATTTTCGACCGATCCGCGGTGAGGGGAGTATAGACCTTGCTGACGTTACGGTTGGGTAGTGGAGGCCGGTTGCTACCTGAACCTCCCCCATTGAAGTTTTTCTTCTCCGTTCGGTCTGATTTCCACTGGCTATTGTCCGAACGTTGGTAGGTCGGTTTTTCCCTATCTTTCGATTTCTCATAAGGTTGTTGGTGTGGTTTGAAATTTCCCAAAGCTTCCTCTATAGCGATGAACCCTTCTGCCCGATGAAAGGCCTCGGTCAAATCTGCCGGAGGGTTAATCACCAAATCCTTTACCAGCTTCTTAGATCTCCCGATGTCCAAGCCGGTCGTAAAAAATCCCAGTGCTTGTGGGGAATTCAGCTCCGCTACAGATCCCACTGCCTCTCTAAATCGTTTAACGAACTGACTTAGGGTCTCATCTGATTTCTGCCGTACCTGCATGAGGGACGCCGTGATCTTCCCTCGTCTTCGGTTGCTGCCGAACCGAGCATGGAATTTTTCACGAAGATCGTTCCATGACCCGATTGATCCTGGTGCCAGGGTCCCCAACCACTCCCTGGCACTCTTCTTAAGTGTTGTAGCGAACATGTGGCATTTGGCCGCATCCGAATGCCCATAGTACGACATCAGGCGATCATATCCATCCGAATGGTCGTAGGGATCTCCCAATCCGTCGTATGTCTCCATCGGGGGCATCTTCTTCTTTGGATCGGCTATCACCCGGTTGATTTCGGGCGAAAAGGGAGATCCTAAACCTATCGAAGATGTCCCCGTCGAGTTTTTTGTCCCTAGCAACTTTTCTAATTCAGCCACTCTCCGGGTAAGGGGGTCGGATCCTTCCTTATAAGGGGACGATCGAGGTTTGTCCCTCCCATAGTCAGGAGACGCTTCCCTTTCTAGCCCGGTCCTGCCTCGGTGTTCTGATCGGCGCCCGGCCGAAGGACTCCTTCTCCTGCTCTTTCCATCTCTAGAGCGACTCCGGTGCCTGCTCTGTCCTCTTCTTGCCTCTCCCCGCCGAGGCGATCGGGACCGGCTACGATTCCTACGCCTTCTGGAACTCACTTCTTGATCCCCGACCATGTTGGCCATCTGTCTCTCCAACTCCAATTGTTGTAGCTGGAGCGCCAACATGGCGTCTTTATTCTGGTCCAGTCTCTTCTGCAAGAGAAACTCTCGTTGGTCTCGGCTTCCTGCTCCCCGGTCTTGCCCCACGGGGGCTTGAGAGTGCCTCTCGTCGGCCTGACTCGCCTGGTGAGGCGTGTGTTGACTCTCGGGGAAGAGCTTCCGCCGAAGATCATGGACCGGCAACTCTTCTACCTCCAGTATTTTAGACCCCAGTCGGTCCTTCACTGACCTCCTCTCATGAGTTGTTTGGTGGGACTGCTGGGTCTTGGCCCTTTCCGAGACAGCGATATTATCTCTACTCGTCATGATTGCTGCCGAAGAAAAGTATTTGTGGTTGCAAAGAAGCACCCCTCCTTCTAGCGCCAATGTTAACGCCAAGTTTCGTCTGCGCGTCCAATCACAAAATCCACGCGCTGAATCCTGCACAATAACAGATCACACAGAAGCTTGACGGCCGTACCGCCGGGGGATAGCTTCGGTGTGAGAATAAGCACAGGCCGTTCACAAGGTTTAACAATGGAGGTTTATATGTTTAGTGCTCAAAGTAGATATTACCTGTTAATTGTAACCTTGGCCTTGTATTTATAGAGCTCCCATCACCTTGGTGTCCACTTTTTGTATCAGAGTAGGACTCCTAAATATGTTAGCTACCATATTTGGGTCCAACACAATCTCCTTAAAAAGTGCAAGTGGAATCCCTTTCCATCACTACATCCAGAGTTACCTTGTTGACGTAAGATTAGGGTTGATGCCCTTAATCACGTAAACTCCTTGTCGCACCAACTCTGCATGTGGACTGCTCATACGCTCAGGCCCAAACCAATAGCCAAACCCAACAGGCCCGAACTCAACCCTCCCGACGACCACGGGCCCCAGCCTATTGGGATCGGGTAACTTACCCCGATCTTACATCTCTGAACATACGAGCCCGACCTCCATCGACCCGACCCAAGCCTTCAGCACAAAAGAGGGTCGGGAAAACACTCCCGAACATATAGAATTTGGAATTCTTCTATTTCCTCATCCAGTTGGATTTATTACTTGGTTATTCTGTTTATCTATCTTAATTTATTTATTATCAATAAATTTGGTTGATATCAATATTTTGGGAAACTACTCGAAAATGCTTTAACGAGGAGCAAAACCTTAGATTTAATTTTAACTTGGACTTAATTATTTATCCTTAGCATTTACATAGTTGGGGATTTAAGATAATTTAAAGTCAGTGGGGTTTTCAGCATTTAGCTAGTTTAAATGCTTTATTCACTTAAAACTTTTTTATGTTTAGAGCCCACACTGGGTAGGAGTTTGTTACATTTACAATGTTGCATCGGGTAGAATGTTTCACTTATGTTTTCTTTGTTCCTTGTCTATGCCCAAGCTTATTTGTTATATTAGACAGTTCACGAAATATTGTCAGTTATAAAATTGAGATTTCGGTTATGATTGTTCCTTGGTGTACGGACGTGGGGAATTTTTATGGAATGGCCTCAAAACATCCTGAGAAGTGGCTGATGTCGCTGTGGATGGGTATCAATCATATTGGTTGTGATACAGCGAAAGATCAAATAAAGAATAGAAACAATCACAGGAATTGAATCTGCAATCACATGAATTGAATCTACATAACTTTGCAATCACAGGAATTCACAAAGTTAGATAAACTGACTAAACAACCACAATGTTTTATAAAATCAGAATAATAAGATTTAAACCCTAAAACACATGAAAACATCCTTTAAATACTAAACAATAAACTGAAAACCTTAATTACGAAAGGAATAACTAAATTACGAAACAATCCAAATAAGCTCAAAATTGGAAAAAACTTCGGAAGACCCAAACACATCTTTCGAGGCCTTTTTTGGGCTTTTATGCTCTGTTTCTGAGTTTTAAAATGGATAGAAAAGAAAAGAAATGGACGAAAAATTTAAGTTTTCTTTCTAATTATTATATTTGTGAGTTTTTTAATAAACGTAAAAGAAAAGAAATGGATAAAAAACTTGGCCACTTTTCCTGCCAAAGTTTTCCGTCCAAAATTGGTCTGATTTGGACGGAAAAGAAATTGGAATAAGTAATATTTTTAAAATTTCCATATTATCCTCAACTTTTAATATAATAAATTTTAAATTACAACTCGTGTCCTCAATTTTAAATTTTCTATTCTTTTCTATTAAAAACTCAGAAACAACACAAAGGAAAGCTTCAAGTTTTCTATTCTTTTCTTTTCTGTTCAAAACTCAGAAACATAGTATTAATAGTTTACGTCATGGCCAAAGGCGATAGTCTTGTAGGGCTCGTCGTATGCTTTGATTTGATATATTATAAGACCTGTAACTCCAAACGGATCAGAAGTTATGATAAAAACAGTGTCAACTCCTCTTGGGTTTGGGTTTTTTCATTTTCTTCCTTTGCAGACCGTGTCAGGTAGTGTCAGCAGTGTCTGGTGGTTACGTGCAGAGCCTAAACCCCAATTACTTTACATTGTCCTGCATCATGCTCATGCTTTCATGATGGATCTTTTGCTTTTGCAGTTTGTAATTGTCTCTTTATCTGGTTGGGGTTTGCTTATCTTTGGGGGCTTCAAAGCCTTTTCTGGAGGCAAGAAGGAAGAGGTATCAACTCTTTCTTCGTTTCGAATTTTGCACCTCATATATGTTATTTTACATGTTCAAGCATTCTGGTTTAGGCTGGTATTTGTAGTTATTAATCTCCAATTCTACATCCAATGTTATATTACAAATGGCAATATGCATGAACTCCATTGAATAAGAGATGGATGTTTGATCGTGTTATAAAATTATTTTAGGCCTTTAGGAACCTCTATTGTAGATTTGTAGTATTTACCCCGACTTACACCCTAGTGATTTGGCTTTTAACTCAAGTGAGGATTAGTGGTCTCTATTCTTCTCTGTGTCTTATAGTTTCCGACCGAACACTTTTAGTTTCTTTAGCATATTTTTGAGGCACAAACATTGATTGAAAATTCTGACTGGAAATCAGGATAAATTCTTGAGATGTTTGAATTGTCTTTAAATTTTCTTGAAACTAACACTCATTTTCTATGCAAACTTCCTAAAATAGGATTTCTGCAAATATGTTAAGATTTGAACATTGCTAACTCGTGCTTTGGATTTTGTTTTCTAAATACAGAAATCGGTCGAGGCAGAACACTAGAGTTGGGATATAGTGTCATCTTCGCACAAGCTCTCTTCTAATAATATGTTTGCTAGACTTTAACATATCCAGGAATCCTGTTTTATTATTTTGGAGACAATTTGTTGGTTTCATTTATATGAATAACTATGGGAATGCCCATTGATGGAATTTCAGATGTTTTACGCTATTTCAAATGTCTTTCTGTTGCCTATTTTGTCTTCCAAAAGTGTTTTGGTGTTATTTTATCTGTCAAGTAGATTCCTAATTGCCTATGTCATCGTTCCATAAGCATCTTATCCCTAGATAAGGTTAGGGTATGGTTTCAAAGACACTTAAGACTATGTTTGATCAGAAAGATTATACTTGGGATATAAATATTAATGTAAGTGTATTGTTTGTTTTTAAATTTTGATTTGAAATTATTAGTATAGGGATTATAAAATATCTTAATAGTTTTGAGATTATAAGATTCCTAGGATTAATTCTTACAAACAAACATAGCCTAAAGGTATGTTCATCTTTCTCAATTCACTTGCGTTCCGATTGGATTGAATAATTTTGAGAGAAAACAACTCTATTAAGTAATGTTTGTCATCGAACCGAAACAGTTATGGGGTGGCTGAGTCACTGGTTCAACTACTAGTGGTTAGATTGTTATTGAACCGGTTACGTCATAAATATATAAAAATATATATTATTAGTAATTAATAAAATTTTAAAAAATCTCATTTTTTATGAACATAATAAAGTTGAGTTACAATATTACTTAAAGTGATCAATTTTATTATTAAAAAAATTTGGTAAAAAAAAAACCAATTCATTAGGTCAACTTAACTAATTTTATCAATTGAACTACTGGTTCAACCGATGGTCAACCATTCAATATGAGTTTTGACCAAATTAATTCAATCGGGTTAAATCATAGAATCAGTTAACTGTTAAGTAGTAGTATAATTTATAACGAGGAGAGACGAGAGAAGAAATATCTCATCTTATGAAGCTTTTATATATACTGATTTTACGCACAGAGATATGAGAAATAGAGAAGAGATTTTTAATTATAAAAGTATCTCTTTTGCTTCCTCGTATGTTGCCTCGTACTAAATAAAGAAAAGCTTTGTTCTTTCCATATCTATCCACCAACTTTAGCATTACAACATTAGTAATGAAATGTGCATGGATCAGACTCGTGAGGGTTTGTGCGAAGCGGCCAAACGGAAAATTTTAATGTTTCTTTTAATAGCTAATAATAATTAACATATGTATGGGCTTCAATTAATTTATTTGTACGTTTGTTAACAAAAATTCATTTCAAATTCTATATAGCTTTATCTCCCTTGGTTTGGAAAATACAGTAGTACTTCATCCGTTCCGTTTCGTTCCAAATTATATGATCATTATTATTGACTTGTAAGAGTCCATTTGAAACAATTTCAAACTCAAAATATTTTGAGATAATTAGTTAAAAATTATAAAATAATAAAATTTACAATAAATAATACTTTTTAAGTAGTTAATTTTGAGTTTAAAAATTTCTTAAGTTGGCTTTAAAATGATCAAATAATTGTTGCTTATGAAAATTAAGACCGTAGAACATATACTTGCACTGTTGCACATAATTCTTTTTCGAGTAATTTTTTACAATTAAATTTTTTATTTGATAGTTTTTGTGAGAAAAATTATTTAATAAATTATGTGTAACATGTCTTAACTAAATTTTAGTATTTATAAATAAAAGAATCAATTAAATATTAAAATAAATTCGTGGTTAGTATAATATAGGGTCATGTACATGTGAAATGTCTACCTACATTTCTTAACTTTAATATTCAAATTTATAGATCAGTTTTTGTTTTAAATTCCCTGAAATACAAGATGAAGTGAGCCAAAGTACCAAATAATCAAAAAAAAAAAAGAAACGAAAAACGAAAAACGAACAACGACCAGTTGATCCAGAAAAAGTGGTCCCACTTATCAACATTTTTGAATGAATGAAATCCTGGTTTGATTGGATTTGAGGGTTAAGCCAATTTTGGTTATAAATTGAATGCGAAACTGGGATACATTCTGTTCATGAAAGTTTTCTTCGGTTGGTAAGAAGATTTAGTTTTAATGGAGATTCATGTTTATTTTTTGTTTTCTGGGTTATTTTGCCCTATTCTGCAGATTTTTTTTTTGAAGTTTGGGTATTTATTTCAATATGGAATGTCTTCCTACAGTAATTATATTCAATTGTTCATGCACTTCTTTTCTTTTCCGGTATTTTTATTGTTGATGCTTTACTTTCTGGTCTCAAGTCAAATTGCTAATGCTGTCTATATACATGCATGAATTTACATAAATCCATATCGATTTTGTCAAATAGATATTGAAAGTAGTTAAAGCCCAAAAAATGAGATTTTGTTTGTTCTTCACTTGTATATTTTATGTTGAATTTGATATATATTTGTTTTGTCTTACTAATCTAGTGCTTGTTTACTAGGTGTAGTTTGTGTATATTTGCACTGTGTTTTCTTTAAATGTAAATAATTGTTATAATCTCATGAATTGAGGGTTATTCATATCATCTACTCCATTTGATTGCTGGAATGTAGGACAAAAGGGAGATGATTTTGCAGGCAGTTCACTTCAAGTGTCTTTCTTTTTCCTTTGTTTTTTTTTTCTCTCTTTTGCTTTGAGGTTGTTTCCTGAATTTTGTTTGTGTGTGTGTGGTAGGAAAGCTTTTGCCTTGTTGATCAAATGAATTGTGACCTCATGTTTCTTGTGTGCCTACTTATGTCTAAGTTTATAGCCTATTTTCTTTCAGTTTGTGAGCATTGGCGGGACGAAGAAAAATGTTAAAGATGATGCTGGGTTGTTCTAAGGTTTACATATCTGAAAGCCGAAACAGGGCTGCACTGGATTCGATTGAACGAGCTGCCAAACTATTCCCAGAAGCTGCTGTTTTGAATAAGTTTGAGGATGAAACTTATAATAGAGTTGGTTATACCCTTGTCTCCAAATTGGCTCCAGAACCATCAGACTCGTGTCCCTTGAAGAATGCGGTGTTTGCCATGGTGAGAGCTGCTTTTGATGCTATTGACCTTGGGCAGCATCAAGGAAGTCATCCACGGCTTGGTGTCGTGGACCATATATGTTTTCACCCCTTAGTCTGTGCTTCCCTTGACCAAATTTCAGGAACTGCAAAATCTCTAGCAGCTGATGTTGGCTCAAGTCTTCAAGGTTTGTTTCATGAACTTATAACTAGCTGCATATAAATGAGCATGCTGTTAATGAAATATGTTCAGGGAATAAGACTGTAAGTGTGATTTATAAAATGCATAATAATCGGCAAAGCTCAAAGCTCATGGTAGAGATGCTTTAGTATGACAATTCTTTTACCGCTTGAAGTAGTTGGTTTTCCATCTAAAAGGTAGAGTTGTTCCTCCCAACTCTTTTGCTACTATCTTTCCCGTCAACTGCATGTTACAATTTAAACTATGATTCAGTTAGCAAATTCCTAACAGTAGGAATTGAACTTACTGAATATCTAAGCACGAAAATACTCTGGATTTTGTATGCTATTATCACGAATGAATGATCTCAAAAACATTTTAGAACTTTGCATGTTTATTCAGTCACTGTTGTTTCTAATCAAAACATGGACTGATATATTGTTCTCAATCACAAATAGAGAGACCATATAAGGTAAATCCATTAAAAAGACTAAGAAGGGGCCATAAAGCCCTATATCTTAGCCATACAATGAGAGGCAAGTGACTTTCCCTAAGGCAATTTGCTAACACTCTAAATGATTCCTGAGACGACTGTTTTCTGGCCATAGAGAACAGCCTACATCCGAACTCATACCTAGCTACAAGCCTATGGTTACTGGCACCTATTCTATTTTCCTTGGATTTTGTGAGTCTTATTTTGCGGTTCTAGTATCAAAGGCAGTCAACGTTCAGCCACTCTTCTCCCATTAGACTTGTAAATCCTTTGCAGATAGATATACTATGTTTTTATAAAAAGTAACCGACATTAGTTTTAAGATTGTTACATTCTTATTCTGTTGCTTTTTTTTATATGGCATATTTCTTTATTTATGTTTTCAATATAGCTCATGATCTTGAACATAGCCTGCAGTCCCCACCTTCTTATATGGAGCAGCCCATGGAGAGGGAAAATCACTTGATTTGATCCGAAGGGAGCTGGGATATTTCAAGCCTAATCTTGACGGAAACCAGTGGGCAGGTGGGCTGCAGTCAGACGTTCTGCCACTGATGCCAGATGAAGGTCCAGTTCAAGCAAAAGGTGTTGTTGTAATTGGAGCTACTAGATGGGTTGATAACTACAACATCCCAGTCTTCTCCAATAATATTGCTGCTGTTCGTAGAATTGCAAAAAGAGTAAGTGGAAGAGGAGGTGGACTTCCTTGGGTACAATCCATGGCACTTGTTCATGGTGATGTTACAGAGGTAGCTTGTAACTTGTTGGAACCAACTAAAGTTGGTGGCGATCAAGTTCAGCTTGAAGTAAAACGCCTCGCAGGGGAAGAGGGTGTGACAGTTGGGAAGGGATATTTTACTGATTTTTCACAGGAACAAATTATTGAAAATTACTTGAAATTGGGTTATCACTAAAAAAAGAAGTGAGAAACCTGTTTCCATGTATTTAAACTTGCCATACAAGTTTCCCTTCTAAAAGGAAATTTTTTATATGAGAAATGCTTCATAATTTTACTTTGCAAATACTGCTGTAAAATGACTTTTACATCCATCAACATTAATTGTGAACTAGAAAACAACAATTCATGTTTGTTAATTATGATATATTGGAGATGATGAACTTTAGAAGGAAAAATAAAATCATGTTATGTTGTCCTGCGAAAACTTTTTCTTGTTCCTAATCATTGGCCAGGCCCCAAGGAGAAAAAAAAGATTTATAATCCAACTGCAGAACAGCTGATATACCTACCATATGTTAAAAATTCATGTGTTTGAAACTCCTTTATTCATTGTGGTAACATATATAGAAGTGACCAACTTCCTCATGCATTGCTAGCTTGTTATATACTACCACTTATTACTATAATTAATTATATATATATTGTTTTTTAACATGTCATGCCATCAATGATATATTACTGATTGGGATTAAAAAACTTAACCCAATGCCTAAATAAAAGTGTGGACTCAACCCAAAACTTCTTTACTTTTACAGCAACATGTACATACACTCTCTGTTCTGTTGGGAATTTTTTTTACCATGCATCTTCAATAAAAAAATTTATAAAGAGAATTGAATTAGTAGGACTCTTTTCGATGGCTAGACTAAACATATTCTTCTGCATGGTTCTCCAGAAAATAAAGAGTAAAACAAAATCCACTGATACCTAACAGAAACACTCACTCACCCTGTCACCCACAGTACTGTTAATTATTAACTACATATACACACGGACCTACCACCACCACCATCACTAGGAGGACATATATATTTAGCTTGACACTTTTACTGATTCGCTTTGATCCATTTTGGAAAAGACGAACAACAATAATTTAACATGGGCTCACAACTATTTTTAATTTGTTTCTTTTATCATAAGCACTAGACTTTTACTTTTCTTTCTGCCATTAATTTTGAGGCCTTTTTATTACTAGTAAGATTAATATATATATATATATATATATATATATATATATATATATATATATATATATATAGGCAACCCTTCAAATTCCCACACGGTCGGCCTCAACGGAAAAGGGAAGCGGAAAGAGGGGATGTATACAAGCTGTATATATGTTTTTTCTATCGGATGATTCAATGATTAGAGACACCTTTTTAATTATAAGCATATGACTGGACAGTACCATCGATTTTAACAATGGAGACTACTTGAATCTTAAGAATTTTTTTGAGTCTATAAAACCAACCAGAACATATATATGTGTGTGAGCGCGCGCTTACGTGCATGCAGCTCCTGGTTGTCATAACGGTGGCTTAAGCTGAACACAAGCATTTACATGCACATTGGCAACAACATCCTTCTACTTCTGTCCCAGAAAGAAAGTCTTTTCACGTTTTACCCCGCCAAGCCAACCTCTCACTCTGGATCATTCAAGTTTATATATGTCCCAAATCAAATTGAAGTGCATAGAAAAACAAACTGTCACTGGTACCCTAACAGTAAAAAGCTACTACCAGCATATATTAAAACACTGTAAAAGTACCAAGTTAGTAAAAATATATGAAGTATGGTTACGCAATAAACTTCGTCAAGGATTTTCCTCCATATTCTTGAATATGAAACCCAAAATCTAAAACTACAGATATATATATGTATACTCTAAAGTGATATTCCCTCCCTCTCTTATTAAATGTCGTTTTAGAGCGTTTTTGTTCCTTAATATTTGTAGTTTTAGAATTTTAATTAATTTAATTTTCAATATTATTTCAAGTATTAAATATAACTTTAGTTTTTTCGCTATTTTTTTCTAATAAATAATATTTTTTTTTTCAATACAAAGAAAATATAGACAATTAATATTATATTTAATGTTTACAATTTTTTTTTATATTTGTATATAATTTTAATGCCACATATATTAAGAGATAATGAAATATATTTCACTTATAATAAAGAGTTGTACCGATACACCCATTTTGAATACAAAATAATTCAGGCACTTTTTAGGCCATAATTTTGAATACTCATGCCATACAAAGTAATGTTTGTATCTATAACTTTTATGAGGTCATATCATGCAACAAGCCAAGTAGCATTAAAGTACACCTCCACTCCTAAAATAGCAAAAAGAAAACTTTTGACATTTGTTTGCAATTACAAAACCTCCTTCGCCAGCTCATTTCCATCTATAATCCAATCCCAACCCCCCCCCCCCCCCCCCCCCGCAAACCCACCTCTTCCCTTTCTCTCTCCCTAAAAAAACCCTTCACTATCTCTGCCTCTACATTCTCAACTTCTCCTCCCACCGATCTCTCCGGGGACAAGTCTCTCCAGGGTCCTTCATCTCTCCCTCTCTCCCTATATAGTTTATATGTACATATATAATTTTAACAACAAACATTGCATCCATCTTTAATAATACTACTTCATACACGATACCCATGCATATCTTTCTATTTTATATAAATATACGCTATTAATATTTTCACAAATAAAATTTTATAATTCTACCTCCCATTCTTGAAATAATAAATGGGACCCAATAGAATCCTCTCTTTGTGAAAATATACCCATTTATTATATCTGACTTCCCTTGTTTTTTTCGGTGTTTTAGTTGGATTACTACTGAAAGTCTGAAACTCGTGTGGTTTTGTTTTGCTGGGATTAACAGAGTTTTACATAGAGAGAGGAAAGATGGAGAATGGTGGAGGCGGTGGTATGATGTTCAGCGATGAGGAGGTGAGAGAAATAAGCGGGTTCAGGAGAAGCGGCGAGGATCATGTGGACGTCACGTGCGGTTGCACCAGCCATCACTACGGTGATGCTGTTGGTACCCTTAGGGTTTTCCTTAATGGCGATCTCCAAATCAGCTGCCAATGCACCCCTGGTTGTCGGGAAGGTGCTTTTATTCCTCTCTCTCCATTCTCTGAAATTGAATGAATTTGAAACCACTTGCATGTCTGTTTTAGTATTTATCTATGTGAAAAATCTTATCTTTCTAGGTTTTGTTCTTAAAGATTGATGCTTTGTTGTTTGTGTAATAATACAGTACTTCAGGTGTATGTTGATTTGTCTAAGTGAACTGCATTCTTTTGATATTACTGAGCAATATAGGATAGCTATATGCTTGTAGTCTTCTCTTTCTTACTCTTATTTTGTGTGGTTCGGATTGAACCATGGCCTTTTGTTGATTAACAAAAGTCTTTAAATGCGAATGTGATAACGGAACCTACATTGTATGCCTTAATGTGATTGCCCTTCAACTAAACATTGTTATTTGAGATCTGATGTGTGCAGGGTGATGGCTACAAAGTTTCATCATGGGAGTGGAAAGTTGGCATAATATAGTCACCTATCTTGTTTATAGGAGGAGTTTTTGAACCATATTGTCATGTTCAACCCGACATTCGCATTTAGTACACGAGACATCCGTTGTTTGATCATTATCCTTTTCGTTCTCTTAATTTCACAAGAGTACTGTGTCGGATAAGATTTACTGAGGTTGGCAGTTGCAGTTATTTGTCTGCCTAAGAGTCTCTGTCAATGGTAGTTGATATTCATAGGCATGGTTGTTGAGATTTTAGTCCAGGTCCTACACTAAAACAATCCAAAACTACCCAATCAATCTATAGCAAGCCAAAATATTCTAACATGTTTGTACGTCTCTTATTTAATTTCCCAAATCCCATTGCCTTCTTTTTTTCATCACAAATCCAGACTCTATTACTGAGTGGAATAGATGTAAGAAGACAGTATCTTTTTCTTGATTTCATGGTGTTCCGCATCATTGATCACTGAATTTCAATTGGCCATTAACTTCTTCCATCTCTTATTTTACTTCTAAAATATTGCATTTTACTATCATATTTATTGCTACGTTTTTGAAACATATTTCATGCTAATGAATAAAGAGGATGTGCCTTGTAGTTGTAGCAAGAATCTCATGGGAATGTTGCAACCTGAGGATGATACATTGCACTAGCTGCAGTTATGGGATGTTGCAATAATCCTAGGGATGAAATGTTGGACTTTTCATGTATATTTGTTGTGCCTTTTTATGTATATTTGTTGTGCCTTCAAGTACAAGCGAGTATTTCAAGCACTCAGTGTTGCTAATTTAGGAATAATCTATTAACTGTAACTTTAATGTAGTAATATACTCCCTCTGTTTCAAAATATAAGATCATTATTGACTTTTTGAAGTCAACTTAACATATTTTCAAATTTAAAATTGACATGATTTCATTAATTTTAATCAATGATAACTATTATAAACTATTAAAAAGTACTACTACTTTTAATCATTTCAATTTAGATTTTGAAAATGTATCAAAAGTCAATAATGATTTTATAATTTGGAACGGAGGAAGTATAAGTTATATCGTAGTAGCACAACATCAAATTTCTTGTTTTAGGTGTTTACTGGGATGATTTCATTGATAATATAATCCTTTGATTATTTTTCTATAATAAATTAGCTTTTTTCATGATTAGACAAATTAAGCCCTGCTGCATTTGAGAAACATTCTGGAAGAGAAACGGCCAGAAAGTGGAAGAGTAATATTTGGGTCATAGCTAATGGGGAGAAGGTACCTGTGGCAAAGACAGTGTTGCTCAAGTATTACAATAAAGCATCAAAATACGGCAATGGATCCAATAGATCTCAAAACGGGCGAGTTCATCATGATGAGTTTGTTCGTTGTGCTATGTGTAGCAAGCAGCGAAGGTTTCGCCTCCGCAACAAGGAGGAATGCCGAGTTTACCATGATGCTCTGAGAAATGTGAACTGGAAATGTTCAGATCTACCGTATGAAAAGTATGATTTCTCTGCATAATTAAATTTACATTTCTTTGATAAGTAGTCACCACTAGTCTAAGTAATTTTTTTATATTGAAGGAAAATTATCATTATTTATTTTTATGTGCTATTTTCATTTTTATTCAATTGTATATGAATATAGGTACTTTTACTGATAATTAAGCATGCTAACTTCAATTAATTGTTGTAAGTTTGATATGCAAGCAAGGACAAATCGTATGTTGGATGCTTTCCTTATTTGGTATCATACTGTTAATTGTTCAAAAACTTTACCGGCCAGCTGACGAGCCAATGGAATTTATCTTCATAACCTGCCTGCCTGCCCGCCTTTTTGTTGTGTGTCCATATGCTGGGATATATAATGCATGTATATAATCTGCGTTAATGCTTGTAGTAGTTAGTATTATAAATATCTTTGACCACAGGGTAAAATGTGCTGATGAGGAAGAACGAGCTAGTCGAAGGGTGTACAAGGGTTGTTCCCGTTCTCAAACATGCAGAGGTTGTACATCCTGCGTGTGTTTCGGATGCGAAATCTGTCGTTTCTCAGATTGCAGTTGCCAGACTTGCATTGATTTCACGAGGAATGCGAAAGATTAGTCTCCAGTCCAGTCGAGATATCTAGTAGTACTGAAAATTTTTCAATCTAATTTGGGTTGGTTTATTAATTCCCATATCTACTACTTCATTCATACCACAGCCAGCCACTTTTGGAGAGAGCTTTTGACATACATTGGTTCAAATATCAGTACTGTCCTCAATCCTAGTTTCTTGTGTTCTTGTTGACTGGGAATTAATTATTTTATTATTCTCTTCATTAAAAAGGAAATTAATTTATTCTCCTCTCCTCGTTAAAGTATTGGTTTCCTGTTCTCAAATACGGAGTAGTATAAGATTGTATAACTAATTTTATCAGATTAAAAGGATGCTTGAAACTTGGCTGAGCTTGTTGGTGAACGAACGTTGTATACATAACACCAGGATTGGACTGTAGTTGTTGTGCCGCCATTTAAAATTTGGTCAGGGCATTAATTAATTCTTGGCGGAGAAATTTATTAATTGCAAATATAACCTCCACCTGAGCAATTAATTAGTTGACGACTGGTGGAAGTGGTTGACGCTGGATCATGCAGCAAGCAATTTTAGTATTTGGTGATCTTCCAAATTTACTTTTAGTGGCATGACCCATTTTACGTGTTATTGGTCAATTGGCCAACTTATTATAAAGTTAAAGTGTATTTGTGAACTAAATCTTTGAAGCAAACGCCGAACTCGTATTGGAGAAAGAAAATACATTTAAAAGAAACCAGCAGATTTAGCTACCATCATTCCACAGCACAAGAAATTAAGTTACAAAATCACCAACTAAAAAATGTTTGATGTGTCCAAGTCTATCTACAACAGAAAGGACAAAAGGCAGTGAAACAGTTGCGACTTTCACTTGGGTTGTTGCCTGCCCCTCCCACCTCCAAATCGCCCACCACCCCTTCTATATGGTATCCCTCCCCGACCAAAGTTCCCACCCTGATTAAAATTCTGAGAAGCTCCAATATTACCTGGAATAGATGGTCGTTGAAAACTACGGTTCTGTTCAATCTGAAAAATGCTGGACGAAACACTTTGTTCTCCAATATTCATGGATGGGGGAGCGTGTATACCTTGCATGCCCATGGCAGGCTGTGATTGGTTGAAGCTATTTTGACCGATTAGCATAGGATTCCAAGGCGAAAATGTTGGCCCTGCACTAAAACTTGGTTGTCCACCTGGTGGAAAAACAAAATTAGAAGGCAACATTTGACCGGTATTGAACTGTTGCTGAAATGGCACTCCATTTAGGAGAGGCATCTGATAGGGTTGCTGAGGATGATTCTGTTGTATCCATGGCATATTATTTGGAGTGCCATTAGGAAACCCCATATTCAATGGTTGTGAACATTGGACCCCATTTACCCAAACTCCACTAGATGGCGGTGCAAAAAGAGGGACCTGTGCTAGCTGAGGAAACGGTGGAACCACACCGGGGCCACCAGAAATACCTTGAACTGGACCTGAGGAGTGTGAACAATTGCCTTGATCTAGTGATGATGATGTGGCAGATTGGAAAAAATGATGGCTCTGATTAAATGGTACCTTACCGGCACTACTAACTGTTGGCTGTTTGGCTGATGAAGGTTGGTCACTTTCCCACTGACCACCCCGATTTCTAAACTTACTCTTAACTTTTTTCCTATTTTCACCAGTTTGGTCTTTTGTTCCTCTTTTCGACATTTTTTGCATTCTCTTGTACTCAGCCTCCTTCTCATCATCTGAAAACTCTGCTTCATCAGACAATTCCTCATCGTTTTCATTGGATGCATCATATCCTTTCTTGTAAAGGCTGCCGTCATTGAGGACATGATTCACAAATTCTGGAACAAAAGATATCAAAGTACCTTCTTGGATCCCAGAAGGGACTTCACTGTCTGAATTGTATCTTACCATATAGTAGGGGTTCTTGACAGGTCCAAAAATTTCATCAACTATCCCCAGTGGCAATCTTTTTTCTGTAATCCAGAGGATTGAACCCTCATTAAGTGGGTTGTGCTTCTCCACCCCTTCAACAATGACTTGAGCACCAACAATCTGTACGAATGCAAGCAAAATCATGAATGAAGTTGATTCAAATTTCAGAAAATTAATTAGTAGCTGATAATGAATCATCCATCTTCAATAAATAAATTACACTAGCAATAAAACATTATTAAACTGGATTAAAAGGCTCAGTGAATTGTTTTAATATTTTTTTAAGAAGACTAGAGTTCGTAGCACTATACACAACAAACACAAGTAGTAGAATTAAGTAGAAAACTTGGCCAAAAATATAATTAAATGAAATGACATAGAGGTGGTACCAGACTACCAGGTTAGGAGCTGAATACTAATCTTATGGTTACCATAGATTGAATCAATTGAAAGAAAATAGATGAAGGAAACTAGTACTGTTATTCACAGGGTTAAACCGACTTGAATATTGAGTTCAAAATCATGTAATGCAGATAACATAAGTATACATTAAATTAGCTACAGACAATCTGGAAATTATGAATTTTTATTATACTCCCAACAACCATTCTTCACGACTCGCCAAAAATCCGACAATTCTAGGATTTAATTTACAGACTTGCAACATTGCAGGAAAAAATAATGTAACATGGACAAGCTCTATAATTTTATCTCAAGGAGCAAAAGAGATGGAAAAATAATAGACCTGGTAGCAATTCAATGCAACAATGACTAATTTTGTGGACAGAAATCTTCAGGAAAACGATCGTTATTGTTTAGTACTTTAATTGAATAATTCTCAGAAATCTGCAGACAACTTTCATGCAGGAGATATCATTAGAAGAACTCTATTATGTTCTTAATCAGATTCAGGATTACTTATTTCCTATAAACATACCGATAAAACAACTCCCACGGGGAGGGTCTGATGATATGATTGTAAGGTCACATCCACAGGACGAACTGGAGGGAGAACCTGAAAGATGAGACAACAATAACCAAAACATGAAACTTGCATTTTGGCATCATGAAAGAAAATATTTCAAATATACATCAATATCAAGAAAGTAAGAGCCTCTCAATAAAGAAAGATTAAGACCAAACTAGATGCATACCATTCACAGGCATTAGCCATATCTTGATATTTCATTGGAGTGTTGGGCACTTATGAGGTGTGACCATATAAGAACTGGTTATGTTTAAATGTTAGCACATTACATAATTCAAATGTTACCATATAAGAATTAAGTTTTCACAATATCTTCAATCCCACTTTTTCTTGAACCTTCAATCGTCACAGCCATATGAGTTGATAAATGAAACCAACCAAAAGATGCTAGCACAGAGATGGCAACACCACAATAATAAATGTATTGTAGAACGAGCTACTTACAAAAAAAATAGAATATGTTATTAAAAGAGCAAAGTCAAAATCTTTAGTTTTTTGTTGAAAGCAATATGATGTTTGTAATTTCATCCAGAAAAATTGCAGTCCGAACACACACAATTAGTAAAGCTTAGTTTTGGAAATGCATGCATCCGTGAATGGTTAATAATATGGAGAGGAGAAAGATGCAGAAAAATTATTACCAAGATAACATATTGTGGTCGACCCAAAATTGAACAAATAAATAGTCAGAGCACATAATATGTCACATCAAGTTATAAAACGCAGGCCAATGACTTCCACTTATTGGGAAGAGTTCGCTAAAGGTCATGTGAAAGGTAATATTTGAAGAAATAGGTAATCTATTCTGTAATGTGACATCAGCTGAGTTCATAAATTCCACTCCTCCATGAACTTAAGTAAAATTCATCAAAAATTGAGTTGTTGAAATGTTGTTTCGCCTATGGTATGATGGGTATACTTTCAGTCTGTGGTTGATTCTTGTAACAGCCATTTCATTAGAAATTAGAAATATTGTTCTCGCATTTTAGGTTAACATCCATAGGTAGAATAATTCTAATCTTTTAGCAAACAACTTATTCTACTGGCACTCGACTACTGCCACATTTATTTTCGCAATCACTAGTGGCAGAACAAAAAATAAATTCTGAGTTGATAACATGTTCTACCCTTGGCAACTCACTCAACTATCCCCCACACCAAACCCAAAAACAAAAAAAAATGAGTAAGAAGTGGAAGCAGAAATGTGAGTCTGTTGACAGTGCAGGAGAACACTATCCCACCACAAGTCGGTACTAACTTTAGTTCTATCCACTAAGCTATAAATCTTGGTTCAGCAATTCATTTAGCAGTATACACAAAGAAAATCCAACAGATATTTCAAGACCTACATTTTAAATTTCAAAGATATTTAGCCCTCATGCTTAATTAATAAAGTGCTCACAAATATGGTGAATAACAATTGAAAGCAAGGAAATAACTTTATAAGCAAGAAAGGATTCAAGTACAATCACTTATCAACACAAATCACATCCATAAAAATAAATTATTATACAATATAAACAAAAGATATATGTTGATTACCTTAATCTCATTCTTGGACAAAATTGGTCCAGCCTTAACACTGCCAAGACCTTCATCATCTTCATCACTCCAAGCAACCATTTCCTCTCCAAATGATTCCCTTATCTCACCTTCTTCCACATCCATTTCTCCCTCCTCCTTCTCCTCCTCCTCCTCCTCATCGTCCTCATCTTCACTACTACTGGAAGATGAGGAAGAAGGGGAGGATGAATTCTCACTCTCAGACTCTGATTCACTATCACTCTCCTCCTCATCACTCACCTTTTCACCACTATTTGAGCCAGTGCTGCCAACAATCAATGTATTCCCGGTAACCACACAGTTCCCATCAACACTGGCTACTTCATTACTGCTCACATCATCCCCTACAGCACCAACCATCTCACAACTCTTCTCACCTTCACACATCACAGTTGCTATTTCACCACTTTTCAAACCATTCCCATCAATGCCCAAAATTTCATTACTTTTCTTATTGTTGTTGGCACCAACAATCTCAGAGTCCATGACTTCCATGACTTCACACCTAACAGTTACTATTTCACCACTCTTCACACCATTTCCATTAATACCCACAAACTCATCAATTTCCTCTTTGACAGCTACAGGGTCATCTGAAACGCCTTCCAGACTCACCCTACCCATTTCTTTCTCGATCAAAGAACTAAAATTTCCCAATTTTCCACACCCATCTTCAGCATTAGTTTCTCTACGAAGCTCTTCTATACCCATTTCCAAACTTTTCTCAACAACTCCAAATTCAGCCTTTTCAGTATCAAGCATACCTAGCTCTGTTTCTGTTAGTAGTTCTGCCATATATGGCTCTGGGTTCTCTTCAATCCAATCCTTTAAACAGTCGAAATCCAGAAATGAATAAGAAAGATCGTCGAATTCTGATAGAGAGAAATCAAGTGGATCAATTGATTTCTCTGCAGGTTGAATCGGCCTTTTTTCTTCTATTTCTTCCTTCACTTTAATGGAAGGGTCACTCACAAAACCCACCATATCCAAGCAACAAGACGCATATAAATTTCATAGCTTTACCCTGTGGGGAGGCCAAGTATATATATGAGCGCTCAGGATTCTGTTCGGGCTTTGTCTGCGAAACTAATGCCCCGTTAAACCCTAAAATTTTAGGGTTTTGGAAAGGTTAATCTTTTTTTTCTTTTTCACATCCATCGTATTGGTACGTGATGACGTGCCAAAATTGTCCCAATACTCGAATAATACTGTCAGTATACTATTAGTTCAAAATAAATAAATAAAATTACTACTATATCATATTCTGATATATTCCCTCCGTCCAAAATACAAATATAACATCAAATTTTTTATTTTTATTATTTTAATAAATTCACAAATTTTAATCTTTTGTTAATTAAGTTTTTCGAAAACTCAAAATAAAATTCTTTATGTGGAAGAAGAGAGTAATACATAAAATCAGGTTCATTAGGGAAAATTTCCTTGGCTTTTCAAGAAAATAAGTTTGTAATCCGTACCTCGAAAAACTTTCTTATAATTTTTTTTTGACTTGGTGTGAGATGTTTTTGATTGAGATTCATTTTATTTAAGTTATTTTTTGTTATCTAGTAATTTTATTATCAATCAAAATAATTCAATTATAATTATAAGATCTTCTTTTAGATTATATAGATTGTCATTAATAAAAACTCTTAACATATTCAATATATATAACAAAATATAATTTATTTTGAATTTTTCGCTCATCTTAATAAATCATTTGAGTCGTCCAAAGTTTGAGATAAATTTCACCGTTCATATAGTGCGGGAAGCACGGGACACAGCTAGTATATATATTGAGGGAAATGATCCATAGCATAAAATAAACAAGACAAGACACGAATTCAGGCAATAAACAAGGCACGAATTCAGCAAGTCAATATGTATGTAAATAATAAACAAGGCACGAATTCAGCAAGTCAATAAATAAGTAAATAAGGCAATAAATTATTATGTAATGACAAAACTATTTACTTTTGTTTATATATTTTGATTTATTAGCATGATTTATTATTTCCCAAGAGTTACAAGAGATGAATTACTCACAATTAGTGAATAATTTAGAGCACGTATTTTCAAACATCAATCATTAGGAGAAAATAATATTTCAAAAAGAAAAAGAACTATTTTAAATCGAAATAAAATAATATGTAATATTACAAAAAGAATTTTTGGAAGTGTTACAATGATCCATGGCAAACCCTTGAGTTGAACAATCCGAGTAAGACGATCAAACCTATCCGTAACAGCTATTACAGTAGCAACCATAATTCGACAAGCCAAATCTAATGTCGAAACCCACACTGTCAGGTTGCATGAAATATGCACATCATGCGAGATGCAGTCATACTGGTAAAGCACGTTCGAGCTTACTGGTATTAGCTTGTGTGGAAACTGAAGACCGTCGGTAGCTTGTAGTGTTTCCCCTTCAATAAATATGGAAGAGCCACAATTTTAACAAAATTTAAAAAACATAAACTACGGAAATTGATAGTAGTGGCTGAAATTGAGAGTTCCACTGTTCATCTAACATATGCTAAAGGCATTCATACTTTGAAGTTAACCGAATTTATCTGGAGGTGCAACCACAATCCCTTTCAATAGCCGTGACAACCGAGCAACAAATAGAAGACATAAATATTTTAAAGAACTGGTTTGATGTTTAATGACCAAACATATGAATCTCAATCCCGGATATGGCATGTACATCTCTACAGAACCCCTAATCAGAGAATATAAATTTTATCAAATTTTGAGACGGGCTTAACATTATGGTACACATTATAAATTAATAGTATCCGAAAAGCTACCCGAAATTAAGAGTTCCAATAATTTACAACAGTCAACATAATCAAATCGGATGTCGATCTTAAAAGGAAACTTTCTAGTCACAGTGAAGGCTCTGTGAAAGGTAAGTCACAATCTGTGGTGGCAAGGAACCAAGGAAATCAACAGATTACTTACCCAGCCCGTAATCTATCAGGAGAAGGAAAATAATATGGATAAAGTTTGACAAAGAGCAAGTGCATGATGCAATAATAAACCAAAGCACTTACATCAGGAATGACCCAAAGCGATAGGTTTGCATATAGAAGATCTATAGAAACCCCGTTGAACTTGAATTTTAACACTGGAACATGAGCATCAGGTATGGGGTGTAATTCTGTCACTTCAGGCATCTCTGACAGCATTTTTTTGTAGATCTCCAAAGAAATCTTCCTGTTAGCAAATTGTAAAAGCATTAGGACTTGGTTCCACAGTCTAAATAAGAAATGTTCTGCACAAGGCTAGAGCCAATCATACATCTCGTGCTGCATGTCTAGGTCCTACACAAAGTGTATATATGCACCAGAGAGAATATTCACGAATTGTTTCTCTCTGACGCTAAGCACAGAGAGAGAAAGGGTCTTAATATACCTGGAAAGAATCAGAAGTGAAGAATACTCACAAACAAAAATCATGCAGATAGATGTTTTTAAACTAGTGATTCCCCTGCTTAGCAAAAAAAAAAAAAGTCACCTGCAACATACCAGCAAAAGGAGACCACAAATTCAAAACAAAAATATTACTTCATCTAAATTACCCCTCTTAAATAGAGTGACACCAGTCAAACCACCAACCAATAAGACAATATGAATACAACACAAAATGATTGGAAACTGATTTATATAATGTTCATCAGTCATGTTGTTCACCTTAATACGAGGATTGGCACTTTGTCCTGATCAAAAAGATTTTCTTTTCCTATCATCGCTGGTGTGAATAATTATCTCCCATCACAATTAAAGGTTTTTGAAATAAAAGAAATTTAGATATGCATTTATCACTGCAGAGAAAAACTTGGAAATAAAATTGTGCAGGTACTTAATGAAGAAACTTTGATCAGCCTGGCATTAAGGGTTGTGCATTGAATAATCAGTTGGAGTTTGACTTTTCCCCTTGATAAAACAGTGTCTGTATATTAAAAGAACAATCTCAAACATCATATGTCACAATAAGGGCATCCTGGGTCCCTCGCATTATAGTCTCAAATTTCTGCATGGCAGGAATCAGTAATCTCAAACATCATATGTCACAATAAGGGCACCCTGGCTCTAGATGTTCTCTTAAATTTTATACCTCGTATAATATATAGAATCGGTGGATTTAGAGTGTATGAAAAAGCTTTCAATGTTTGTATACAAGGAGCTCAGCCAATTTTTGGTGTATCAGATGCCATTACAGCTATAGAATGTGATTTGCAAATAAGGAGTACGTGTACAAAAAAAAACTCCTGGTGCAGCTCCTATAAATAGACACAATTCAAAACTAGGAACTTCATAAATGTATCATCCTACTACTACATGATCAGCACAAAAATAACAAAATAAACTAGTGGTTTCTAACTTAATGAACTTCCAACCGAACTCCAGCACCATTTAACTTTCAAAGTAAGCCTTCAGTTTATAAATGAAAAGTAAATATGGAACCACAACAATGAAGTGATGCCCCTAGTAACAAAGATCAAAACAACACAAAATGAAGAAACAGCGATAGGGCAATCTGTTGATCAAAGTCTGTAACATCATAGCACTAGGTTATATGCAAGCATGTACAAAGATAGGCATTTTAATATATATTCCTTTGTTCAAGACAGATACAAAAATACCTGGTCAACCGCATCAGGGTTTTGACGATTTGACAGAGGAATCACTCGAAAAAGGAGAGAGGCTCGCAATCGGACAGAAATCACAGCAGGGTTTGATTTTCACAGCAGAAGGAAGGGTTTACTCGAAATTGCAGCAGAGGATGGAATCACACAGTGGAGGGTTTGGTTTAGAGGATTCGCTTAAAATCAAAATCGCAGCAGGGTTTAGGAATCGAAATCGCAACAGAAATTCAAAATCGCAGCAGTCGCAGCAGGGTTTAGGAATCGAAATCGAAGCAGAAATCGCAGCAGAAGGGAAGGTTGGAATCGTCGCACCGCTCGTATGCTAGTTTAACTATCGGACGAAGATTACTAGCCGTTGGGGGCAATTTGGGATGAAAATTTTGTTTTAAGCGTCCGCTAGTTCAACTAGCGGACGACGGTGTTTCCTTTTTCATCCCGGCCCTTGATTTATGTAATGTGTGATACAGATGATATTTGTCTAATTTTCATCCATAGTAAATACATGCTATAGATCATTTTTCTATAAGCATATATATATATATATATATATATATATATATATATATATTCCATTTCAAGGGCTCACCCCCTTATTTTAGGTACCATGATTATCTTCTTTAGCGATAGATCGGGCTACGATTCGGTCTGTCGCTATATCATAGAATAGTCGTCTTAGTTTTTAGCGACGGACAGAACCGTCGCCCGGTTCGTTGCTAAAGGAGGTATGTAAGGTATTGTAGGATCAACGGGTAAGCCCTTAATATATATATATATATATATATATATATATATATATATATAGAGAGAGAGAGAGAGTTGTGATCGGTATATTAATAATAAACACTAATAAGGTTTTTTATAATAGATTTTGGGTCAGTTAATTTGATGCAGACTAAAAGACAATTTGCACCCCAAACTTTACACACTTGTTAACTTTTGCATCCAAAATCGAAAAATGTGTCTAAGTACACCCCAAACTTCAATTAAACGTAACAGATAGCACACTTTCTTCACTTAACCGGTCAAAAGTGACCGGCTACAGCTGTAACACAAGTTTGGGGTGCACATTGTATTTTAGTCTAAAATAAATAAAATATTCTTCTTCAAATGTATTATTTTCAAGTCAATCTATTGACTAGTCTCTTTCCCTTCTCTCTCTCCTTCATAACCAACTTTCTCTCTCTCTCTCTCTCCTCCATAACCAACTTTCTCTCTCTTAAACAAACACCCATTTCCTCTCCCTCTCAATGAACAACGACTATTTGTGAGTATTTTCCCTTTGAACTACACCTTCCAAAACAGTTGAGCTAACACGGGTGAATAAGGAAACAATGTGTTAGTTCCCAGAGGCACAATAGTTATCTAGAAGGGGGGGTTAAATAGATATTTTAAAATTCTTTTTGAAATACTTGTTAGTTTTGATAATGACTTAAACACAGCGGAATTGTGAGTTGTTTGTTTCCCCTTTAAGATATAACAAGTTAATGAGAGATAAGCAGTTATAGCAGTTATGACATTTATAGTAATAATGTAAAAGACACAGTGTTTTAAGTGGTTCAGAGCACTTAAAGTTCCTAGTTCACTCTTCTACTCCTCGAGTAGGAAATCCACTAAGGATATCTTTACACTTTCTGAATCTCATAGATTCCTTCAAGACCAGCAGTCTTGGAACTTCTTAGTTCACTTTTGAACTCTTCAAGTCCAGCAGACTTGGTTCTTCACAGTTCGCTTAGAACTCTTCAAGTCCTTCTGACTTGGAAATTCTTACTTCACTTGATAGTAGTTGATGAGTTCTTGAATGGTGCTACTCAGTTGTCGTTAAGCTCTTGTTCGAAAGAACTGAGTAGCTGAGCAAGATTTCTGTTTTCAGATCGTAGAGTTGAGCGTTGAGTGTTATTCATCGTTTTTGTTCAGTACTTGCTTGATCTTGTTCATCTGCTGAAGCTTTGTATATATGATGTCTTTGAAATGCATCCGTTGAAGACATCCGTTGAAGCATTAAATGTATTTGACATTTCTAAGCTTTGATGGAAACTTTTTACACAGTTTCTGATTAGCAGACTAGCCCACTTACACAGCAGACTGTTGTTTCACCTAACACCTGAAAAGGAGTTTTCTGCCTACTCAGAGTACTTCCCTTAGCTTCTTCAATACGTTTCTTTGTTGCATACTAAGGATGACTGTTGTGTCATTGGGACTGCCGAGG
The DNA here is from genome assembly GCA_016801055.1 of Panax notoginseng. Lineage (NCBI taxonomy): Eukaryota > Viridiplantae > Streptophyta > Magnoliopsida > Apiales > Araliaceae > Panax > Panax notoginseng. The sequence continues at coordinate 142,783,940 of CM029021.1, forward strand.
ACTTCAACGTTTATAATCCATTCCACATTTGTTGGGATTTATTCTTAAATAAATGGGCAAGGCTCGATGCTTCTGATACAGATAGATGATGCTCTACAATTCTGATAGTGGTGTCTTGCCACCTTGGTGCTTGATCTGATACTGGCAATTGAGAACACTGTGATTTCTCTTAAGGACTGGCACACTACGATCTTCACTTGCTTGACTTGCAGACTCTACGCTTCCGAGAGCACACTACGATCTCTGAGTTGGCTCGACAAACGTTTGGACCACTCTACGATTCTGGGAGAGGCCCTCCAAAGCAGACACACTACAATTCTCGATGCTCTATGATTCTGCCTTGGCTTTTGCAATCTCTTGATCAGCTCGATAGACTACGATTCTGTTGAAGCCTATCTATTACATCTCAAGACATAGATCAACCTAACAGCTTTGATCTTTTCATCTATACATTCATTTACAGAATGATAAACATTAAAAGCTTAGATCAACCTAACAAATTTGATCTACTACTAAGTCCTTGTACATTTATTCCTTGAAGGACTTTACATATAATCATGAATATTTACTTTCAACATTAAATTTAAATATGCAATCTCCCAACAATCTCCCCCTATTTGATGTTAACATAACCAAGGAGATTTGTGTCATGATTATCGATTTCTAGATGAAGTTGCTAGAAAGTAAATATGACTTAGTGTTTCAGTGAGCAGCTAAATCCTCTAGAGAATAAGCATGAATTTATTGATGTTTATAAAGACAGATATTACAATTAAACTTAGTTACATCAATAAGAAATGAGTTTCAACTTATCTCTATTTCCTCTGTCTTTTGTTCCTTAGAGGATTTGCATACTCTTGAGCTCTTCTTTTCCTGCTGACTTCATTTCTCCATGCTATATCTTCCATCTCACTCTGACTTAGCCTTGGCGAATGATCGTGTCTATTCATGAATGCAGGATCTCTAATTGGCATTCTTAGACCAGTGGTGGTCACTTCTTATGAGCTTAGAGAAGGCATTTGACTCCTTAGTGGTTGTGCCATGAGAATTTGCTGTTGTTCAGGTCGTGGAGTCTGATGGCGAGACTGTCTTGCAGGAGAACTTGTGGGATCACTTGAGAAGTGAGCAATTTTACCTTTGCCTCCTTTGCCTTTTCCTTTGTCGCATCCTTCCCCTTTGTTCTTCCCCTTTATGTCAGCATCAAGGGTTCGAATATCTTCAGATAGGCGAGTTATGCCTTGTATTTGTTCGTTGAGTTGAGTCTGGGATTGAACAATCTCTGCACAATTTTCCTGAATCAGAGAGTCAGTTCGAGCTTCTCTCTTTTGCAGAATGGCCAAGACATTTTCTGTTTGTTGCATTTGACCCATGGAGAATGCTTGGAATTCTTTCATTTGGGTCTTTAGACTTGTGAGATTTTCCATCAGAAGTTGATTTTGGGATTCTTGAGTGTTTTGTAAAATAAGAACATGTTTGTGCTTCTTGGCAACTTGAAATTGGATTTGATCCCTTATATTGATACTCTGAATCATCTCCTTTATGATTTCCCTAAGCTTCTTTCTGAGCTCAGAACTTAGGTTGCTTGGGAGAGAGTTGACAGCATCGATCAAGTGAGTCAGCCTTAGGTGAACAAGGTCTGTATGAACCTCAAGGTCATCTTGTATGTCCTTGGTCACCTTTTTAGATGCTTCAGACAACTCTGTTTTGGTGGGAAGATCTGATATGAGTTCAAGGAGTTGCTGACTGTTTCGAGGAGTGGCTCTTGTGTATTGATTTTGTAGTGTAGATAGCAAGATCCAGATTGAAGTACTCATTTGTGGATGAGGAAGGGATATCTGATAGAGGGGCTGGTGTGTGGGATTGAGCTTCAGGAGGAGGTGACTCTATGTCTTGAGCAGGTGACTCTACGATTGGATTTGGATCAGTAATCGTAGAGTGAGATATGATAGGAGATTGGATCAATATAAAGTTGGGCACATTTGATTCATTAGTTACAGAATGTTAGGATTAGTTACAGAATGTTGGGATTCTGTAACTAGAAATTGGTTGAGTGGATTAAGTGTTACTTCCAACCATCTTGGCCATTCATAGAATTGGTTGAAGGTTGATGGTGGACCAAGATCATCCATGAAAGATATAGGGATAGATATTACCTCATGCCCATTTTCTGAAGAAGAGCCATTGGTGATCAATTTTTGGGCAAAATTGAGGTTGCCTGGGAATCCATAAGCTAGCACCGAGATTGTTGAATAGGCTTTGAAGATCCAGAACATGTGATCCCAAGAGTTGAGAATTCGAGCTCTGTGAAAAGGCATCATAGGTAGATAGGAGAACAATTGATTGTAGTTGGCTCTCCTATAACCATCACAGCCCACAGGTATAATCTCAACTTCATCATCATCTTCGTCTTCTTCGTCTTCTTGTGAAGATTCCACTATATCAATTTTCTCCACTTGACTTTTTTGTTCTTCTGCTCTCTCATCCTCCATAGCTTCACTCTTTTCCATTTCTGTAGTTTCTGAAGCTAGAGTCTCTTGAGGGACTGATGGAGATCCATAATGATCTCTTGGCAGTTCTTCCTCAGCTGCACCTTCTTCTGACATAGGGACTTCATGAGGCTCCCCCTCAACTCGATCATTCATTTGCATTTCAAACAGCTCCCCCTCAGCTGAAGCATTCTCTAGAGTAAGAACTTTAGGCTGCTCCCGCTCAGCTTGAGCTGTGTTCTTGTTACTTGCTTCAGATAGCCCCTTCTCAGCTTTGGGTAACCATTTTTCAGCTTCGGGTAATCCTTTCTCAGCAGCTATCTTTCTGTCTTCTTCCTTTAGCACTCCTTCATTGACAAGGATGTACTTCTTGACCAGTTTTCTTCTTGGCTTCCTAGGCTGAGCCACAGCCTCAGTACTTTCTTTAGCTTCAGCTCTGAATGGTTGATCAGCCTGAGAAGCTGTTGCAACATCCTCTTCGGGAGTGGTATCAAGTTTGGGCTCTACGATCGGTAGAGACTCTGCAATCGAAGAGAAAGAGGGCTTCTTTGACTTGTGACTGCGTTTTCCCTTCTTAAGCAGCTGAGAGATGGTAGCTATGTCTTCATCTTCCTCAGACTGTTATTCTTTCTTTTTCAAATTTCTCAGAGTTTCAGTGCCGGAACTCTCTTGAGGTGCATCAATAGTTGAACCATGAGGCTCATCTGCCATTTGAACCTTCATTTTCTCTTACCCTTGCTTTTTCTAACCAAAGCAATGGGTTCCTCCTTGTTGATTTCTTTTTCTTCTTCTTTAGTTTCCGTTAAAACTGACATATTCCCTAGAATCCCGGTCTCCTTTGCATCATCAGTTCTTCCACTGGACTCAGACATCATCCTAACATTTTCTGCTAGATTTCTTTTCCAGTTCTCAAACAACTGCTGGGTCATCCTTCTGTTTAGATTTATGGATTCTCCTTCATCATCCCCAATCTTATCTCCCAATACTAACCGTAGGATGATGCTTATAAATCGCCCATAGAGCATCTTTCCAGAGCTCTTTGAGTTCTTCGAACTGAGTATCCATTTCCCAATCCAGTAGATGAGTAGGGCTCCATAGTTGAGTTGAATCCCACAACTGATTGCTGTCATGAGCTTAAGTTGCATTTCGTTCACAGAGTCATGGCCAGAGCTGTTGTAGCATATGCATTTCCCAACAATGTCAGCCAAAAACTCATACCTTTAGGGGAACATATTAGTTCCCAGTAGGCACACAATAGATCTAGAAGGGGGGGTTGAATAGATCCTTTTTAATTTCAAATATTTTTCTCATTTATTTTGTATTGCTAATGAATTAGCATATGACAAACATAAGAATCTTTTCAAGTACAGCGGAATAAGTAAAAGATCCCCTTCATTGATATATTCATAATCATACATACATTGTTCTTAGAGTTAGTTCAATGGTAAGCAGTTAAAACATACATAGCAGTTATAGCAATTAAGTACATAATATAAATGACATAAAGTAAAAGACACAAGGGATTTTAAGTGGTTCAGAGACTCAAGCTCCTAATCCACTCTTCTGCTTTCAACTAACAGGATTTTCACTAAGGAAGGGCAACACCCTGAATCACTAAAATTCCTTCAAGATCAGTAGCCTTGGAACTTCAGTTCACAAAGAACTCTTCAAGGCCAGCAGCCTTGGAACTCCTCTAGTTCCCTAGGAACTCTTCAAGCCCAGCAGGCTTGGAACTTCATTTAGTCCCTCCGGACAAGGACCCCTCAAGCCCTGACTTCTTGTTGATAGTTGATTGTTTGTTGGAGGTGCTGCTAAGATGTCCTTTAAGCTCTTCATCTCTGAATGCTTAGCAGCATGATGTGATCATCCTTGAGGTGCAGTTGAGTGTTGCATGATACTCAGCTTCTTCAGATACTCAACCTCTTCTGATAATCCTTTGTTGAACTGCAGTGAAGATCATTCTTCTTGATACTTGATGGCTGCACATGATGAGTTTCTAAGATGACTGTAGGCTCTTCTATTAGGTATTTAGAAACTTTCTCATGATTGACATCATGATGACGTTGGTGATCTTCTTCCTTGATACTTGATGCCTTCTCATGATGGACATGCTAAGATGACTGTAAGCTCTTCTCTCTGGTACTTAGAGTCTTCCCATGATATACATCAAGATGACATTGATGCTCTTCTTTCTCTTGGCAGTTTACACTCTTCTTGTAGTAAACTCTCACTTCTACTTCTTATTATGTTTATCTCCAAGTGTTCTTGGTGGATCTTAGAGTGAGCTTCCGGACCTTCATTGATCACTCACTATTTTACGTTATTTTGATCAGTCCACCATCTCTCCAACCTTATCAACTTCAGCAACTTTTGATCTTTGAAACTCTTGTTGATTTATACTCCTTCACAATCTTTCTGTTGGAATGTAGACGTTGATAGCTTTTTGAATTGCTTCGCAGATCTCGAGTTATTTGGTGCAAACTGCTTGATGTGACATGACAAGTCCTTTATGACTTTACTGACACAGCAGTCTGCCACCTTACCTACCGCCTTAGAGTTGTCACCTTTCCATGTCAGGCAGGTAGTCGACTTTATTTCCTCCTTCTGATTTCTCGATCAGAGGTTGTCATTTTGCATCGATGCTCTCAATAAGCTCTGTTCGAATATTAATCTTCAGATTGAACCGTTGCCAATGCTTCAACCTTCAGATGATCGAACTCTACGATTTTGATGCACATCTTCTTGGACCTAATCGTAGTGTCTTGTTGAATGTTGCTCATTGACAGGTAAAGACAACACTACGATCTTGAAGAATGTTTATTGAATCTTCAATGTAGAACACCTCTTCCTTTTCTTGTGCAGTACTTCAACACTTCTGTTTACCTTGACTGCTCTCAGATATTGATGGCTTGACTACTTGTTCTGGCCCCTTCTGAATAGCAAGACACTTCAGATTTGTGGCATGCCCAGCTCGCTTTCCCCTTGTGATCTCCTGTTCACTTATCATCAACGGACTGACTCAATGCTTAATCACTTTAACCTTGTTCTTCATAGGCTGACCAGTATTTTTGTGTACACTCCATCAGTTCCTTCTTTGTTTGGCAAACACTACGATCCTGGTTACTTCCAAGATCGTTGTTTACTATTTTCTTGACAGCAACTGCACTAGCTGACTTTCCTTAGTCAATTACTTTAATTGAAGTCTTCTTCTGATCAACTTGTGGAAGACATCAACTTGAATGGCTTCACAACTCAATTTGTATGCTGATTGGGTTGGTGCTTAGATTTTCTGTTAGCTTGTATGACATTCGCTAAGTGCTCTCTGGTTTCCTTCACGTGGGATCTATCTTTACAGCTTAGACCAGAGGCTTCATACTTTAGATATTCTAGGAGTGCTCATTTGCTGAGAATCGTGTTTTCTCTACGATTCTGCCTTGGCGTTGTGAGCACATCTGTTGAAGCCTTAGTTCTGTACTCTACGATTCAGCTTGGGTTGTACAGACACTACGACTTCGAGATCAGATCTTGACACTCTACGATTTTTGTCTTTATGCTCGTTGTCTTCATCTGATCTTGCTCGACTACGATCTCTGCCTCTAATATGACCAGTAGACTCTACGACTCCGAGTGTAGTCCATGATTCTTGACTTGGCTTCGGCAGATGCTCGGTCGGCTCGTAGACAGGCTATCTCTACGATTCTGAACATGACTTCCTCAGCAGACTACGGCTCCGAGGAAGTTCTTCTCGACACACTACAATCCTTCCTCGTCTCTCCTGGCAGTCGACGAACTCCGATATCTACTATCGTACAGACTACGATTCTGCCTTGATAGCTCTCGAGTTTTTCTTGACTCTCCTGATAGACTACGATTTCTGGTGCAGTGCTCGACGATCAGACAAGCCTATCTGTTACATTATAAGATCAACCTAACAAACTTGATCTTTCTATATTTATAGTCCTTATACATCATTTCTTTTTAAGGACTTTACAAAGTTATTTTGCTTATGTAGGATCAACCTAACATATTTGATCAATTCATTCTAAGTCCTTGTACATATGTTCCTATTATCTATCAAAGGACTTTACAACTTTTCTTAATGCAAGCATACTTGCATATTCATTTATGTATATCATAATCAAATCATATATAAATAGGAATATCATTCACATGCTTATTCTTGACAATCTCCCCCTATTTGATTATGACAAAAATAATAAGTGCATATGCATGATATGAATGAATCTTATATACAGTGAGCAGCTGTATTTCTAAAACAGATAATCATGAATGTCATTGATAATAATATGGAATTTAATAAATTAAGACACTTTATATCCTGGATCCAGAACATACCTAACTAGTTAGAGATGTACCTCTTTGGCTCCATGTATGTTTCCAGGATGTCTGTTGATTAGTTATTTATCTGCTTGATCTTCTTGCTCCTGCTCCCCCTGGGATGGTGACTTCATTTCTTTTCTCTGCTCCTCCTCAGATTCATGCTCTTCTTCTTGTTCTGGCTCCCCCTCAACCTTTGCATACATAGGATCATCATCCTTCGGCTCCCCCTCAGATGATGATTCTGCTTCTGCTGCTGCTATCTTCTTCTTTACCTTTTTCTTAGCCTTCTTATCTTCTTTGCTTCTTTTCTGCTTGCTCCTCCTTGAGTGCTTCTTCCTATATCTCTTTTTTCCCCCTTTTTGTCATTAATCACTTGTGAAAGCTGCTCCATGTTGGACATTAGTTGCTCTATTAGGTAAGATGAGTTACCAACCTCAATCTTAAGTTCTTGTTGGCTCATCTCAATTTGCATGGAGAGAGACTGATTTAGATTGTCAATCTTGTCAGAGAGGGATAGGATTTGCTCTTCATTTGCCTTCTGTGCTCGTAGAGCTTCTGTCTTCTGATCATTTATAGCCTTTAGATATATTTGATCTCTCTCTTTGATTTTGAGAGATATATCAGATATAATGGCTTGAATTCTGTTTTGAACTGCATTGTTCCCTGCTTCTGTCAACACCTTTGACTCTTCAGTGATGATAGATATCTTCTCAACCAACTCATCAGAATTCTCCAGTAACTCCTGCTCCGTAGGAGTTTGGTTATGTGGTTGGACAGCCTCTTGTTGAGCACTAGACTGGACTCCACGATTTCCATTCTTGAACAGATTTTTAAAAGCAGTGAGAATCTGATAAATCGTTGAGTGCCAATCATTGGTGGAGGATGAAGGAATCTCAGACAACTGTGCTTGGGCAGAGGGAAGCTTCTCAAACTGAACTTGATCGTTTTCAATGGTAAAGTGAAAAGACTCTACGATCATCTCCTTGGCCATGATCCTTCTGCCATCAGAACCCACTCTACTATCATAGGGAATGTAGTGGTTGCCAGCATGTCGGTAGACTTTGTAGTGAGACTGGTCCTTTATCATCTGAGTTGTAAACTTCTTTACTCTTGTGAAGTTCTGTGCCACCAGCTCTACGTTAGGAAGGTAAGAGAATACCCATGTAAGATAGATGTTGTCTTCAATGAGGTATGCCTTTACCCATGGCATATGAGAGTAAAACCATCTTATTGCATGATTCTTAGCTTCAGGCTCATAAATCACAGTTGAAGTGTCCAGCTTCATAGCTCTACGATTGTTGAGCAAGTTTTCTGAGGTCATCATTTTCATATTTAGTCTTTCATTTCCATGGTTAATCCATCTGTCGGGAAGCACATCTAGTGGTTCTTCATCAACTTCCACTACAATTCTTCTCTTTTGATGAACAAGGTGGGGAGTGTGCAAATCTTCTAGTTCTTCTGCAGAACTGGAGTTTCTTACATCTTCTCTCTGTTCTGAACTGGAGTTAGACCTTTGTAGATTTCGCTCATCGGACTCATCAGTTTGTTCATTCATTTTATCATCATTCTCCATTTCATCACCATCTGAGCTTGTATTATGCTGACTCTTTTCATCTGATTCATTAGTGTAAGACCCCAACTTATTAATGAATAAAATCAAATTTTCTCTAAATATTATTGTGAATAATAAGGGGTTAATTTGATATAATACTTTGGTTATGGGTGAAATGTGCAAATTTTGCAAAATAAGCAAGTGGTTATAAAATATTTATTTTTGGTCGGTGAATATTCGGTTGGTCGTGGAATATTCTTGCTGTCGGAGAATATTCGTACGACGACGCAGCCTTGTGTGGGCCCCATATCGGAAAGCGATTGGATGAAGAAAACGACAAGTATAAGTTGTTTATAAATAACGGCGTAGTTGTTACCGTTAATACTGTTGGAATACCCGGTGGTTAAAATACAGTAGCACACGGTATTGCACCAATTATTGATTCTTACGTAAGAAGGCACTACTCAATAATTGTTACAGTAGTTATTATTCAATATTTTATTTTATTGATTCAATAATTGCTGCGTTGATATTTTATATTATTGTTGTTTCAATAATTGTTGTTGCACAGTATTTTCATTTATCAGATCAATAATTCATATTATTTGAATAATATTATTAGATAACATTATTGGCAATGTCTAGAAAGTTCTGTCTAAGGAGAGGTTTGGTCATCTAATTGCGCGCCAGTAAGGAGAAATCCTTATTGGAAAGCCCCCTCTTTTCTGGGAACGGCCTGGTTGTCATAAATGTGATTCTGTAATATTATTTGTGAATAATTAATTATTGATTCATATGATAAGGAAATATTTATTTTATGTGGATATAAATGAGGGATATATTTTTGTGGTTAAAAATGAAGGAGTTAATGTTGAGGTTTTTATCAGTATTTTTGTCGGAATGGAGGTATTAAAAATCAGGGTTTTTGAGATAGTTTGCGGGGGTTATAATTTTTAATCCGACCGTTGGATCGTGGTAATTTTTGGATATGTTATACATATATAAGTTGAGTATATGTCCACAAATTTTGAACCGTTAAAAATGAACGTATGATTTATTACGAATTTTACAAGATGACTGGTTCAGAAATTGTTGAATTTTCGGAGTTTATCATTTTGGTGGAAAAATCTAGAATTGGTGGGCCCCACTTGTGGTTGGTGAAGAAATGTGCTGAATTATATTTCAAATGTGGTGGGTGGGAATAGTAGCAGGTAAAGCCATCAGGTTGCAGGTCAAACCTACCAAAATTTTCCTATAAATAGAGGGCTAAGTTAGAATTGAAAATCACACCAGAAACAAGTTTTCTCTCTTTCTCTCTCTAGATTATTGAGTGTATTTTGTGAGTATTTAGATACTTTGAAGAGTTTCTATTCATCAGAGCAAGTTTCTTTCAGCCTTATACCGGTATTCCGACCAGAAGTACTGATATTTTGAGGTAAGGGATATTATTTTCTTCTTAAATGATATTATTTTCTTCAATATCATTATGCTGAAATATTGATACGAGTTTTTATCAAATTTGGAACTTTTTGTGTCGGGGTTACTATTCACGTATACGGCACTATTCACGTATACGGCACTATTCACGAATACGGCACTATTCACCGAAAAATAAAATTTTTCCTTTTTGTCCGAGATGTCTATTATGGTTACTATCTTTGATTGTATCCATGTTTTGATCTTTATTTTTGAATTCTGCTTCACAATTGATTATTATGAAGTATTATTGATCTTGGATAAACTGTTATACGAATCCCTACTATTTGTCCTTCTGTCTCATTGGATTCGTTCTCTTTAAGATATTTTTCATCATCCTCAGTCCTAAATGATGATATTACTGAATATCTTTGGCCTGTAGTGCAAAGATGTATAATTACTTGATGAATATCTTTGGCCTGTAGTGCAAAGATGAACAGGTGTTGAGATGAACATGACCGACTGATGATACAAATGAATATCTTTGGCCTGTAGTGCAAAGATGAATATTTGGTTAAAGATGATTATTAATTGATGTTACAGGGATAAAATATTGATGATGAACTTTTAAATCTTAGAAGATAGTAGAATTCTTTCTCTACTTAACTCTTCTAATGGTTTGCTGTTTCCGCTGCAGTTGTTGATCTAAAACTTGTTGTCGATTATATTTTATCAGATTTTTCCCTGTTGAAGACTAACGATAATTTGTTGTATATTATCTTAGTCATAATATTCTTTACTGGGCTAGTTGAGCTCACCCTTTTCCTTTTTGTTCCATTTTTCTTCTCAGGAGGTGAGAATATAGCAGGATCTAGTCAGGGTATGGAGTGATGGTTCTAGAAAGATGTATTAGCAGTCCTCACTATTTCTGTAAAATAGTGTTTGAATAATTGTAATGAGGATTTATTTGAGTGTGGATATTGTCTAGAAGACAATATTTGTATTTAAACTCACAGTATGTGTTGTCGTATTTTGCACGACAATTGTATTATTGAAGTTGTAATTTGCTTTCTGTACCATGTATTTGGCGACTCAGAATGGGTGTTGTATACCTATTCTGGGGGCGTCACAATTAGAGAATTCTTCTTGCTAATTTTCATCACTAGTACTTTCTTCAGCATCTTCTTCCTTTGATTTAGATTCATCATCACTCACTTCAATGATTGCAGTAGAGTGTTCACTTTGCTTCTTTGGGACAGATTTAGCAAGTAGTCAGTTGCTCTTTCTTCTCCTTGAAGGTTCAGCTATAGGAGAGTTAAACTTTTCTTCTTCTTCAGATTCTGAAGCCTTTGAATCATCAGACAAGCTTTCTTGATGTTCAGCAACACTAGGGGCAGGTCCTTCTTCTCTGGACTCAACATCTTTGGAGACTCAATCTTGGGACTTTCAGTTCCCTTCTCATCTTCTGACTCTACGCTCTCATCCTTGGAAGATGGACTTTTTTGGAGAACTGGGGCTGACTTTTTTTATCACCTTTGCTTTCTTTTTGGATGGCCCTTGGAGTAATCTGTTACTCCTTCTTCTCTTTGGGGTTTTTGTAGTTGATACTTTCTCTTCTCCTGCTCTATGTTTCTTATTGTCAGTGGAGAGACGGCTTGGTGGAGCCTCTGTATTCTTCACACCTTTAAACTTCTTCTTTGCTTGTGTGACTACTACTGGTAAAGAGTCATCAGATTGAGAGCTTTCCACCTCTTGTGTCTTCCTCTTCTTTGCAGAGACCTTGCTGCTACTCCCAGTTGTTATTAGCCTCATGTTTTCCTTTGGATTTTTCTTCCAGTTTACAAACAGCTGTGGAGACATGACTTTATGGACATTTAGTGGTTCTCCCTCATTATCCTTGATCTTGCTTCCCAGTTTCTTCTTCAGCATAATGCAGTCTTCCATAAAAGACCTTAGTCAGAGGTTTATCTGTAGACTTCTTCATCTCAGCCTTCTCCACCCATTTGGTCAGCCAGTCGATTAGAAGAGCGCCAAAATTCACCTTTTGCTTCATGACGATTACAGTCATGATTCTCAGCTGAAGATCACTTACAATATCATGTGCAGAATGCATTTTCCAGTAATCTCAGCCAGAAATTCAAATTCTTCAAGAAATTCCTTCTTCTTTATATTCTTCATATTTACTTTCCTCTTGTAGCGCATTAACCTCTTGCCTTCTTCAATGTCAACTTCGTCGAGGCTTATCAGACCTTGGTTGGGAAACCCTAGACATTGATTGATGTATGATGCCTTTATCTTCAGACTTGCTCCTTTGACCTTCGTGGACAGAAGCCCAGAATCCATTGATGCATTGGAGTAGAATTGCTTCACTAACTCTGTATAGACTGGAGTGTCGGCCTCTAAGCACTCAGCAAACCCAACTTTCCTTACGAGCTCAAGTATGTCCTTGAACTTCTTTTCTGATCTTTCAAACTTCTTGAAGCCGAGTTGGATTCCAGTTATAACTCGCCATTCTTCCATTATGAGGGTTCAAAATATATGGGTATTTGGTTTCAGACCTCTTATGAGAGATAGTTGAATGCGATTTGGGCGAATCCAGAGGTTTGATGGATTTAGGCTTTGAAGAGGATTCTAGGGTTTGAAAAAGAAAGGGAGAGAAATTCGACAACCTTTGATAACTGTTTGTAGATTTTGAATTTGTCTTTATGGCAGTTCCTTCTGACTCTGCATAAGCTGTGATGTGTCAACCAGCCATTGGTTGCACGATGCCCAGTAATAAATTGTAACTCCCCATAAACTTTTCAATTTGATATTCCTTTTAAGAAAATAAGCATTACTGACGTAGATTGACCGTTGACCTTTTTGGTTCGTAGAGTAGCTTGGTGAGGTGAATATGGACTCTACGTTTTCCTTTGTTGACTCAACGATCTTCTGCTGAGAGATGCTGCAGTGGATGGTTTGACACTAATCCTCATCTTGAAGTTGCATGGCTTAACCACTGATGTACCCCAAGACAGTTTGGGCACTGAATTTCTGAGGTGAGTTTGCAAGATGTCTTTCCAAACTATATTCGTACTTATCTCCACACGATCTTTATAGTTGGGCACGTGTCTAGTTCTTCCGAGCTCCCTATGAGCTAGTATATCCTCTGGGAAGACTGCGATCGTCGACCCTACTCTACGATTGTTGAGGTTGCACTACGATCGTTGATTTTACTTCAGAATCTACTCTACGATCGTTGTCTGACCTGGTCCTTGAGATGAACTTGACTAAGTATTCCTTCTGAGTTAAGATAGCTCAGGAAGGGCCAACCTCTTAGAGTGAACTAAGGGTCAGGTTTGTCCTGAGGCGCTTTCCCGATGAAAAATTTTAGAAGTGATTTGTACTGATATCTCATTTGACCTTTTCTACTGGGGAGTTCCTCTACCAACTTTAAACATTTGTATTGGCTGTAATCGTGGTGTCCTCCTGTTCTTACACTACGATTAGATGTTTAATTGTAGGCGCTTCACGATTTTGAGTCGGGTGGCTGACAAGGTTATCAGTAGTACGTTTTGAGACGTTCCTACTGACTATGGATCTTCATTTTGTTCATCAGCTACACAGTTTTGGGACTCTGTAACTGGTATATTTCTGATATTTTTAGTGTTGTTGTTCTTTAGCAAATCACTGCTCCCTGATAGTTGATATTGTCTTCTCAGTGAGGTGTGATTTCTTTTTCTTCATGTGCATTAAAAGGCAGCCTTGCATATCTCCTTCTGATTGGAATCATCACCATCAATTAAATCTCCTTATATCATAGACATAGATATCTTCAGGACTGATCACTCTACGATCATTTGACATCACTACGAACGTAGTCTTCTTTGACAGTTTTGTGTTTGTGGAGTTCTACTTCCGTAATGAGTTCCTCATGATCAATGCTCGATGATCCTCTGATGTGAACTTTCTTGAGGATTCTTCTCATATGATATGCTTTGCATGATTGAGCATATAAGACCCTTTTCATCTGAGGTTGAATGGCCTACTTCCATATTTAGATCAGCAGCCATGTGAGCTTCATTCAGGTTAGCTCAGCAGGTCTTCAAGGACATGCTTTGACATATAGGAATTTTATCAGAATCATTTCTGAACAGTCTTAAGCCTTCTGCTGGTTGAATCTTCTTGACTGAAGTCTTCTACTTCAGCATTCCTTAGTGTGGTCAGATAGACCAAGTACCTGCAGGTTAAATAAATTCTATTTTTGGTACCCATGGTTAAATGGGTCCTGCCAGGTTAGCTTTCAAAATCCCTGTTCCTCATGTGTTTGGATTTTCATCATATTGATCACCAACAATCATATTCATGCATATATCCAATAGATATTATATTTTGAGATGCATGATGATGAGTGTGTGTAAGATTAACCATTTTAATAAAACACTCTTTTTCTTTGATGGTTTCATCATTTGCTTGGTTATGTTCACAGAGTTTAAATGTTCACAGAGTAAGAATCAACACTATCACTTAGTTGTATCTAGTTGATTCATGGAGGTGATCAATTTCTACAAATCTTCAAGATACTCTTGTAGAACTGATCATACTCTATGTGTTATCAAGGACTTAGAACATAGGTTTGTACATATATACTAACCCAATCAGCAAGGATTACTCCACTTAAGATTAATTAAATCCTGATATGATTATGGCCTATTTCAGACTTCTTTCAAGATGTAATCTCCAACCTAAAGCTTGGATGGAGAGAAAGTTTGTAAGCATTTGAGTTTCCAACCTCAGTGTACTTTCTTTCTTCACCTTTTTAGGTAGAGTATGGTCTCTTGATAGAATATTGTTATAGCGCATAAGGAGGTACAACATGATGTACTTAATTATATTAGTGAGGAACCGTACCTTTCTACTGTCAGTTTCTTAACAGTCATTTTACTTGGATATACTGAGGTTAGACATTGATGTGCATAGCCTTTCATTTGTTCCTGACAGCTTATTACTCCAGTTGACCTTCAATCAATCAGTCTTGGTCTTGAAGATGTAAGCTAAGAGTATCTTAGCATCTTTAGTTCTTTGACATCCTTGAGTTCACAAGTTTCATATCCAGCAGCTGGTTGGCCAAATACATATTTGAGAAGTTCTTCTCTGGATAAGCATCTTTTAGCATGTATGGCCTTTTCATCTTTCAGGCTGGTTGATGTTTGACTCTTTTCTCTTGATGTCTCTTTGAGCTTCCTAGCCTTTTCTTCAGACTACAAGATTGACTGCAGCCAAGGATTGGTCTTGCTGTAATGGCATTTAAGAACATTGACCAATCTGAGCAGCTTCAGGTGTATATACACATCTACCTGTACACTATTTCCAAAATGTGAGCTCATCTGCATTTACAAGTGACTTACTACTAAACTAAGTTCAGAACAATGTTTATGCCTAGGATTAGACTCAAAGCGATTAGCTTTAGAATATAGCATGAGAACCTGCTTTGATACCAATTGCTAGTTCCCAATAGGCACACAATAGACCTAGAAGGGGGGTTGAATAGATCCTTTTTAATTTCAAATACTTTTTTCGTTTATTTTGTATTGCTAATGAATTAGCATATGACAAACATAAGAATCTTTTCAAGCACAGCGGAATAAGTAAATGATCCTCTTTATTTATATATTCATAATCATACATACATTGTTCTTAGAGTTAGTTCAATAGTAAGCAGTTGAAACATACATAGCAGTTATAGTAGTTAAGTACATAATGTAAATGACATAAAGTAAAAGACACAAGGGATTTTAAGTGGTTCAGAGACTCAAGCTCCTAATCCACTCTTCTGCTTTCAACTAACAGGATTTCCACTAAGGAAGGGCAGCACCCTGAATCACTAAGATTCCTTCAAGGCCAGTAGCCTTGGAACTTCAGTTCATAAAAAACTCTTCAAGGTCAGCAGCCTTGGAACTCCTATAGTTTCCTAGGAACTCTTCAAGCCCAGCAGGCTTGGAACTTCATTTAGTCCCTCCGGACAAGGACCCCTCAGGCCCTGGCTTCTTGTTGATAGTTGATTGTTTATTGGAGGTGCTGCTAAGATGTCCTTTAAGCTCTTTATCTCTGAATGCTTAGTAGCTTGACGTGATCATCCTTGAGGTGCAGTTGAGTTTGCATGATGCTCAGCTTCTTCAGATACTCAACCTCTTCTGATGATCCTTTGTTGAACAGCAGTGAATGTAAGACCCCGAATTTTATGAAATAAAAGTATTCATTTTTTCTTATAATTACTATTCAGTAAATGGTTAAATTGATAAAAGTTTAAAGTTATGAGTGAAATATAATTTTTTTTTCAAAATAAGCAAGTGGTTATAAAATAATCATTGTTGTCGGGGAATATTCGTTTGGTCGTGGAATATTCTTTTTGTCGGGGAATATTCGTACGACGGCGCAGCCATTTGTGGGCCCCATAACAGAATAACTGTCGGATGAAGAAAACGACAAATTTGAGTTTTTACAAATAACGGCGTAGTTGTTACCGTTAACACTGTTGGAATACCCGGTGGTTAAAATACAGTAATACGCGTTATTGCACAGTAGCACACGGTATTGCATAGTATTTTTGAAATTATTGATTCTTACGTAAGAAGGCACTACTCAATAATTGTTACAGTAATTACTGTTCAATATTTTATTTTATTGATTCAATAATTGCTACGTTGAAATTTTGTATTATTGTTGTTCAATAATTGTTGCTGCACAGTATTTCCTATTATCAGATCAATAATTCATATTATTTGAATAATATTATTAGATAATATTATTGGCAATGTCTAGAAAGTTCTGTCTAAGGAGAGGTTTGGTCATCTAATTGTGCGCCAGTAAGGAGAAATCCTTATTGGAAAGCCCCCTCTTTCCTGGGAACGGCCTGGTTGTCATAAATGTGATTCTGTAATATTATTTGTGAATAATTAATTATTGATTTATATGATAAGAAAATATTTATTTTATGTGGATATAAATGAGGGATATATTTTTGTGGTTAAAAATGAAGGAGTTAATGTTGAGGTTTTTATCAGTATTTTTGTCGGAATGGAGGTATTAAAAATCAGGGTTTTTGAGATATTTTACGGGGGTTATAATTTTTAATCCGACCGTTGGATCGTGGTAATTTTTGGATATGTTATACATATATAAGTTGAGTATATGTCCACAAATTTTGAACCGTTAAAAATGAACGTATGATTTATTATGAATTTTACGAGATGACTGGTTCAGAAATTGTTGAATTTTCGGAGTTTATCATTTTGGTGGAAAATTCTAGAATTGGTGGGCCCCACTTGTGGTTGGTGAAGAAATGTGCTGAATTATATTTCAAATGTGGTGGGTGGGAATAGTAGCAGGTAAAGCCATCAGGTTGCAGGTCAAACCTACCAAAATTTTCCTATAAATAGAGGGCTAAGTTAGAATTGAAAATCACACCAGAAACATAAGCTTTCTCTCTCTATATTATGAAGCATATTTTGTGAGTTTTTAGATACTTGGTGAGTTACTATTCATCAGTGTAAGTTTCCTTCAGCATCATATCCGATATCCAGTCAGAAGTACTGCTCTTTTGAGGTAAGGGATAGTAAGGGATAGTTAGGGATTTTAAGGGTTGTTATATTTTCCAGTTTTGTAATTTTTCTGACCTTCAAAAATTCTGGAAAAATTTGAAACGATATTTTGATGAGTTTTCTTGATTGTGTCCAAAAATGGTGATTTTTGGATGTATAGATTGAGAGTTATGAATTTTATGAGAAAAGACTATTTTAAAAGTAACAGCTTATAATTTCTTGTGGTTAACTCCAAAATTGATGAAATTTTTATTGGGAGTACATGTATATGATAGAAGTATACTCTGTAAATTTCAGAATTTTTAGACAAAAGTACAATTTTTGATAAATGTCTAAATATTCGGCTATTTTGGCCATATGAAAAATAGTAAATGACTTTTAAAAATTCTGAGAAAAATATATGTTCACTATGGGACTATATTATACTAAATTCCAGAAAAGAAATATTTTTGGAACTGATTTGGTATTTTTCATGAAAATGTACTAGTTATGAGTAAATGAATTAAATATGTTATGTGAAGTAAGAAAATTGGAAAATAGGATTTTATGGCTTGAGAATCCTATATGAGGTATATGCAGATTTTTGATGAGGGTTTTGGTTATTGGTGATGAAATCTTATGAGTTTGGTATTTTTGAATGATTAAATGCATTATTTAGTAAGTGTAAACAATTTAAATAAATTGTTTATAAGCTTAAGAAATGTTATTCTTTCAATATCATTATACCGAAATATTGGTATAGATTTTATTGTGGAATTTCTACCTTTTTGTGTCGGGATTACTATTCATGAGTTACTATTCACGAGTTACTATTCACGGATACTATTCAAGACAAAATTGGTTTCTTTTTTCTAACTAAATTATAGTTGATTTATGAATATTACTCTTGAGATTAAATCTAGATGTTTTGATTATATTGATTTTACTATTATATATAACATTTTTATAACCTTGATGTTGAAATTCTCTTTCACTGGAGTGTAAAGATGGGTAGATTATTGGTATGATCATGACTAGGGTTCTCTTTGGCCTGTAGTGCAAAGTTGAATTATGACTGGTATGATCATGACCATTGAATTTATAATTGAATATCTTAAGCTTAAGTGCAAAGGTGAATTGATCAACATGGTTATAATTATTGTTTATATAAATTCTGAAATGATTATAATTCTTTGAGATATGAATATATTTGGCCTGTAGTGCAAATATGAACTGTTGATGAGTATCTTTGGCCTGTAGTGCAAAGATGATATGTTGTTGAATATCTTTGGCCTGTAGTGCAAAGATGAATTGTTGTTGAATATCTTTGGCCAGTAGTGCAAAGATAAACTGTTGATGAATATCTTTGGCCCGTAGTGCAAAGATGAAATTATTAGTATGATTATGAACAGGAATTGTGATTTGGTATAACCATGATCTTTGATGTTTCAGGTAAAGATAGGTGATGAAAATTATCTTCGTCCTGGATGAGAAGAGGAATTTAGAACTACAGTTATGATTATGAGTTATTCATATGATTGTGGACCAGAATTGTTGATTGATGTTACAGGATAAAACATTGTTGGTGGATTTTTAACATGGAGAAGATAATAGACTTTATAGTCTATTTGACTCTTCTAATGGATTGCTCGTTCCGCTGCAACTATGGTTGAAATTTTTTTATCATTTACCATATGTTCTAAATCTCTGATTTATTATTGATGAAGGCTATTGATAATTTATTATCTTTAGTCATGATATTCTTTACTGAGCTAGTTGTGCTCACCCTTTTGCTTCACAATTCCTTTCAGGTAATAAGAGTGTAGCTGGGTCGAGCGGGGGTAACAAGGGAATAGAACGGTGGTCATCATTTAGTAGTTATATTTGGTGAAGAAAATAGGGTGAGGCGAACCCAACGTTGGAAGGGTGTTTTGTCACTATCATACAAGATGTCTAATGACATACAACCTCGTGTCATCATAGGACAGGGTTGTGCTCATCCACTTGCTGAGTATATCTATGGGCACTACCTATATAATCTTGGTGTTTGTTTGAAGTATAATTCTCAATTAGAGACAGTGGAGATAATGATAAGTCAAGAGAAGACTCACCATTGGGAAGAATATGATAGTAATCTTCTCGTTTTTCTTTGGGGTCTATTGGGTCAACCAAGGATAATTCTGTGGCCATATGATATCTATCATAGCCTAGACGCGTGGCCTCCCATGTACGAAGGTTTCCTTGAGCACTTCCCAAAGATTCTAATTTCTAAAAGAGTTTTTGACTATACCTTTATGTAAGGTGTTATTGTGAGGTGATGTCCACGGTTGGAACATGAGTCACATTTGGTATATATTTGTATCCAAACTCACAGCATATGTGTTGTTGTATTTTGCACGATAATTGTTGTAATAAAGTTGTAGTTATTTTCTGTACCATGTATTTGACGACTCAGAATAGGTTGGATGGAATGAACCTATTTTGGGGTTGTCACAGGTGGTATCAGAGCTTAGGGATATGATCTCTGACGGAGATCGGGAAATATAACTAGGAGGGGAGAGATGAGTAAATCCTTCGCTAGTGTGTCCTACCTAAGCTTATTTGTTGGTCAGTCATAATATTGGGATATTATGTGATATGTTACTTTATTCAATTAACCCTTATTTTGAAGCTGTATTCTAGAATGATATCTGAAATACAGGAGATGAGCAATGGAGAAATCATGATGATAGGGAAGATGGAATCTGAAATGAAAGCAAGGTATTCTCAACTCTTTGAAATACCAGGTACGTAAATTTCGGGGACGAAATTTCATAAGGAGGGGAGATTGTAAGACCCCGAATTTTATGAAATAAAAGTATTCAATTTTTCTTATAATTACTATTCAGTAAATGGTTAAATTGATAAAAGTTTAAAGTTATGAGTGAAATATGATTTTTTTTCAAAATAAGCAAGTGGTTATAAAATAATCATTGTTGTCGGGGAATATTCGTTTGGTCGTGGAATATTCTTTCTGTCGGGGAATATTCGTACGACGGCGCAGCCATTTGTGGGCCCCATAACAGAATAACTGTCGGATGAAGAAAACGACAAATTTGAGTTTTTACAAATAACGGCGTAGTTGTTACCGTTAACACTGTTGGAATACCCGGTGGTTAAAATACAGTAATACGCGTTATTGCACAGTAGCACACGGTATTGCATAGTATTTTTGAAATTATTGATTCTTACGTAAGAAGGCACTACTCAATAATTGTTACAGTAATTACTGTTCAATATTTTATTTTATTGATTCAATAATTGCTACGTTGAAATTTTATATTATTGTTGTTCAATAATTGTTGCTGCACAGTATTTCCTATTATCAGATCAATAATTCATATTATTTGAATAATATTATTAGATAACATTATTGGCAATGTCTAGAAAGTTCTGTCTAAGGAGAGGTTTGGTCATCTAATTGCGCGCCAGTAAGGAGAAATCCTTATTGGAAAGCCCCCTCTTTCCTGGGAACGGCCTGGTTGTCATAAATGTGATTCTGTAATATTATTTGTGAATAATTAATTATTGATTCATATGATAAGAAAATATTTATTTTATGTGGATATAAATGAGGGATATATTTTTGTGGTTAAAAATGAAGGAGTTAATGTTGAGGTTTTTATCAGTATTTTTGTCGGAATGGAGGTATTAAAAATCAGGGTTTTTGAGATATTTTGCGGGGGTTATAATTTTTAATCCGACCGTTGGATCGTGGTAATTTTTGGATATGTTATACATATATAAGTTGAGTATATGTCCACAAATTTTGAACCGTTAAAAATGAACGTATGATTTATTATGAATTTTACGAGATGACTGGTTCAGAAATTGTTGAATTTTCGGAGTTTATCATTTTGGTGGAAAATTCTAGAATTGGTGGGCCCCACTTGTGGTTGGTGAAGAAATGTGCTGAATTATATTTCAAATGTGGTGGGTGGGAATAGTAGCAGGTAAAGCCATCAGGTTGCAGGTCAAACCTACCAAAATTTTCCTATAAATAGAGGGCTAAGTTAGAATTGAAAATCACACCAGAAACATAAGCTTTCTCTCTTTCTCTCTCTATATTATGAAGCATATTTTGTGAGTTTTTAGATACTTGGTGAGTTGCTATTCATCAGTGCAAGTTTCCTTCAGCATCATATCCGATATCCAGTCAGAAGTACTGCTCTTTTGAGGTAAGGGATAGTAAGGGATAGTAAGGAATTTTAAGGGTTGTTATATTTTCCAGTTTCGTAATTTTTCTGACCTTCAAAAATTCTGGAAAAATTTGAAATGATATTTTGATGAGTTTTCTTGATTGTGTCCAAAAATGGTGATTTTTGGATGTATAGATTGAGAGTTATGAATTTTATGAGAAAAGACTATTTTAAAAGTAACAGCTTATAATTTCTTGTGGTTAACTCCAAAATTGATGAAATTTTTATTGGGAGTACATGTATATGAAAGGAGTATACTCTGTGAATTTCAGAATTTTTAGATAAAAGTACAATTTTTGATAAATGTCTAAATATTCGGCTATTTTGGCCATATGAAAAATAGTAAATGACTTTTAAAAATTCTGAGAAAAATATATGTTCACTATGGGACTATATTATGCTAAATTCCAGAAAAGAAATATTTTTGGAACTGATTTGGTATTTTTCATGAAAATGTACTAGTTATGAGTAAATGAATTAAATATGTTATGTGAAGTAAGAAAATTGGAAAATAGGATTTTATAGCTTGAGAATCCTATATGAGGTATATGCAGATTTTTGATGAGGGTTTTGGTTATTGGTGATGAAATCTTATGAGTTTGGTATTTTTGAATGATTAAATGCATTATTTAGTAAGTGTAAACAATTTAAATAAATTGTTTATAAGCTTAAGAAATGTTATTCTTTCAATATCATTATACCGAAATATTGGTATAGATTTTATTGTGGAATTTTTACCTTTTTGTGTCGGGATTACTATTTATGAGTTACTATTCACGAGTTACTATCCACGGATACTATTCAAGACAAAATTGGTTTCTTTTTTCTAACTAAATTATAGTTGATTTATGAATATTACTCTTGAGATTAAATCTAGATGTTTTGATTATATTGATTTTACTATTATATATAACATTTTTATAACCTTGATGTTGAAATTCTCTTTCACTGGAGTGTAAAGATGGGTAGATTATTGGTATGATCATGACTAGGGTTCTCTTTGGCCTGTAGTGCAAAGTTGAATTGTGACTGGTATGATCATGACCATTGAATTTATAATTGAATATCTTAAGCTTAAGTGCAAAGGTGAATTGATCAACATGGTTATAATTATTGTTTATATAAATTCTAAAATGATTATAATTCTTTGAGATATGAATATATTTGGCCTGTAGTGCAAATATGAACTGTTGATGAATATCTTTGGCCTGTAGTGCAAAGATGATATGTTGTTGAATATCTTTGGCCTGTAGTGCAAAGATGAACTGTTGTTGAATATCTTTGGCCAGTAGTGCAAAGATAAACTGTTGACGAATATCTTTAGCCCGTAGTACAAAGATGAAATTATTAGTATGATTATGAACAAGAATTGTGATTTGGTATAACCATGATCTTTGATGTTTCAGGTAAAGATAGGTGATGAAAATTATCATCGTCCTGGATGAGAAGAGGAATTTAGAACTACAGTTATGATTATGAGTTATTCATATGATTGTGAACCAGAATTGTTGATTGATGTTACAGGGATAAAACATTATTGGTGGATTTTTAACATGGAGAAGATAATAGACTTTATAGTCTATTTGACTCTTCTAATGGATTGCTCGTTCCGCTGCAACTATGGTTGAAATTTTTTTATCATCTACCATATGTTCTAAATCTCTGATTTATTATTGATGAAGACTATTGATAATTTATTTATCTTTAGTCATGATATTCTTTACTGGGCTAGTTGTGCTCACCCTTCTATTTCACAATTCCTTTCAGGTAATAAGAGTGTAGCTGGGTCGAGCGGGGGTAATAAGGGAATAGAACGGTGGTCATCATTTAGTAGTTATATTTGGTGAAGAAAATAGGGTGAGGCGAACCCAACGTTGGAAGGGTGTTTTGTCACTATCATACAAGATGTCTAATGACATACAACCTCGTGTCATCATAGGACAGGGTTGTGCTCATCCACTTGCTGAGTATATCTATGGGCACTACCTATATAATCTTGGTGTTTGTTTGAAGTATAATTCTCAATTAGAGACAGTGGAGATAATGATAAGTCAAGAGAAGACTCACCATTGGGAAGAATATGATAGTAATCTTCTCGTTTTTCTTTGGGGTCTATTGGGTCAACCAAGGATAATTCTGTGGCCATATGATATCTATCATAACCTAGACGCGTGACCTCCCATGTACGAAGGTTTCCTTGAGCACTTCCCAAAGATTCTAATTTCTAAAACAGTTTTTGACTATACCTTTATGTAAGGTGTTATTGTGAGGTGATGTCCACGGTTGGAACATGAGTCACATTTGGTATATATTTGTATCCAAACTCACAGCATATGTGTTGTTGTATTTTGCACGACAATTGTTGTAATAAAGTTGTAGTTATTTTCTGTACCATGTATTTGACGACTCAGAATAGGTTGGATGGAATGAACCTATTTTGGGGTTGTCACAGTGAAGATCATTCTTCTTGATACTTGATGGTTGCACATGATGAGTTTCTAAGATGACTGTAGGCTCTTCTATTAGGTACTTAGAAACTTTCTAATGCTTGACATCATGATGACTTTGGTGATCTTCTTCCTTGATACTTGATGCCTTCTCATGATGGACATGCTAAGATGACTGTAAGCTCTTCTCTCTAGTACTTAGAGTCTTCCCATGATAGACATCAAGATGACATTGATGCTCTTCTTTCTCTTGGCAGTTCAGAACACTCTTCTTGTAGTAGAACTCTCACTTCTACATCGTAGAACTCTCACTTCTTCGTCTTATTATATTTATCTCCAAGTGTTCTTGGTGGATCGTAGAGTGAGCTTTCGGACCTTCATTGGTCACTCACTATTTTACGTTATTTTGATCAGTCCACCATCTCTCCAACCTCAGCAACTTCAGCAACTTTTGATCTTTGAAGCTCTTGTTGATTTATACTCTTTCACATTCTTCCCGTTGAAATGTAGCCATTGGAAACTTTTTGAATTGCTTCGCAGATCTCGAGTTATTTGGTGCAGACTGCTTGATGTGACGTGACAACTTCTTTATGACTTTACTGACGCAACAGTCTGCCAGCTTACCTACCGCCTTAGAGTTGTCACCTTTCCATATTAGGCAAGTAGTCGACTTTATTTCCTCCTTCTGATTTCTCTATCAGAGGTTGTCCTTCTACATCGATGCTCTCAATAAGCTCTGTTCGAATATCAATTTTCAAATTGAACCGTTGCCAATGCTTCAACCTTCAGATGACCGAACTTTACGATTCTGATGCACATCTTCTTGGACCTAATCGTAGTGTGTTGTTGAATGTTGCTCATTGACAGGTAGAGACAATACTACGATCTTGAAGAGTGTTTATTGAACCTTCAATGTAGAACACCTCTTCCTTTTCTTGTGCAGTACTTCAACACTTCTATTTACCTTGACTGCTCTCAGATACTGATGGCTTGACTACTTGTTCTGGCCCCTTCTGAATAGCAAGTCACTTCAGATTTGTGGCATGCCCAGCTCGCTTTCCCCTTGTGATCTCCTGTTCACTTATCATCAACGGACTGACTCAATGCTTAATCACTTTAACCTTGTTCTTCATAAGCTGACCAGTATCTTTGTGTACACTCCATCAGTTCCTTCTTTGTTTGGCAAACACTACGATCCTGGTTACTTTCAAGATCGTTATCTACTATTTTCGTGACAGCAACTGCACTAGCTGACTTTCCTTAGTCAATTACTTTGATTGAAGTCTTCTTCTGATCAACTTGTGAAAGACTTCAACTTGAATGGCTTCACAACTCAATCTGTATGCTGATTGGGTTGGCGCTTAGTTCTTCTGTTAGCTTGTATGCCATTCGTTGAATGCTCTCTGGTTTCCTTCACGTGGGATCTATCTCTGCAGCTTAGACCAGAGGCTTCATACTTTGGATATTCTGAGAGTGCTCATTTGCTGAGAATCGTGTTTGCTCTATGATTCTGCCTTGGCGTTGTGAGCACATCTGTTGAAGCCTTAGTTCTGCACTCTACGATTAAGCTTGGGTTGTGCAGACACTACGACTCCGAGATCAAATCTTGACACTCTATGATTTATGTCTTTATGCTCGTTGTCTTCATATGATCTTGCTCGACTACGATCTCTGCCTCTGATATGATCAGTGGACTCTATGACTCTGAGTGTAGTCTACGATTCTTGACTTGGCTTCGACAGATGCTCGGTCGGCTCGTAAATAGGTTGTCTCTACGATTCTGAACATGACTTCCTCAACAGACTACAGCTCTGAGGAAGTTCTTCTCGACACACTACGATCCTTCCTCGTCTCTCCTGGCAGTCGACTAACTCCGAGATCTACTATCTTACAGACTACGATTCCGCCTTGACAGCTCTCGAGTTTTCCTTGACTCTCCTGGCAGAATACGATTTCTGGTGCAGTGCTCAACGATTAGACAAGCCTATCTATTACATTATAAGATCAACCTAAAAAACTTGATCTTTCTATATTTATAGTCATTGTACATCATTTCTATTTAAGAAATTTACAAAGTTATTTTGCTTATGTAGGATCAACCTAACATATTTGATCAATTCATTCTAAGTCCTTGTACATATGTTCCTATTATCTATCAAATGACTTTACAGCTTTTCTTAATGCAAGCATACTTGCATATTCATTCATGTATATCATAATCAAATTATATATAAATATCACATGATTCCTGACAGAACTTTTTCTTTTTGTACCCTTTGACAATCGAAAACTTCTTGTGATACATTCTCTTCAGTCCTTCATGAAAATCGATGCCCTCCATAAACGAAAATCCTTTCGATTTGAAACCTAGGGCTAGGTTTATATCCTCATCTTTGAGCTGAATTTCCACATCCTTGACCCTTGTGGAGATAGTATCGTTCTCAAACATTCCATTTCTGTAGAACTCTTTTACCAGCTTAGGGTAGATCCACGTGCTGGTACCCAGAGCCTCTTCAAGACTAGTTTTCTTCAATAGAGCCAGAATCTTAAGGAATTAAGGGTCAGCTGTCTTGAACTCGTCAAAGCACAGTCTGTAACCAGTGATAACATTTGAAGTTGCCATTGATCTCTTTGTACTGAGGTTGATTGAGCTTTTCAGAAAGCTAGGGTTTCTGCTTGTAGAGAGAGGGAGAACAAGGAATGAGCTTTTTGAATTTCTGATTTCAAAAAGATATTTTTAAATTGTACTTGTAACTTTCCTCCTCTCGATCTGCTAAGTGGGGCATATGTCAAGTTCTGCCTGGCTCCACGAATTTAACTGATATGGAATATATTGATTTGCCCTTAACTCCTCCTGAACTAATGTATCCTTTGCGAGGACTACGATCGTCGAGGTAGCACTACGGTCGTTGAGGTAGTCTTTACGATCGTTGAGTCTGCACTGCGATCGTTGAGTCCACTACTGAGTCTGCTCTACGAACGTTGTCTGCCCTGGTCCTTGTGATAAATTTTGACTTAGCATTTCTTCCGAATCAAGGTAGCTCAGGAAGGGCCAATCTCTTAGAAGGATCTAAGGATCAAGTTTGTCCCTGAGGCGCTTGACAGATAGAGTGCTTGAATTTGTTGAAGATGCTTTCATCACATGATACTTCTTTGTCGTGTCTAGACAGCTCTACGATCGTGGACTTTCTTTAGTCATCTCTACGATTTTGAACATAGCCTTTATATCTGCATGGTTATCATAAACTAGAGCATAGATTTTATAGTTGTAGATTTAGCATGCCTAACTCACTTATCAATTTATTAAATCTGGATTCATCTAGAGATTTTGTAAAGACATCAGCAAGTTGATTTTCAGTAGGGATATATTGTAAAGATATGGTTCCATTTTGCACATGATCCCTAATAAAATGATATCTTATTTCTATATGCTTAGTCCTAGATTGCATGACAGGATTGTGTGTTATTGTTATGGCAGTTGTGTTATTACAGTGAACAGGTATAGATTTGAAATCAAACCCATAGTCTGTTAGCTGATTTTTCATCCATAAGATTTGAGCACAACAGCTGCCAGCAGCAATGTATTAAGCTTCTGCAGTTGAAGTAAATACTGAGTTTTGTTTCTTGCTAAACCAGGACACGAGTCTGTTTCCTAGCAATTGACAGGTGACACCGGTACTTTTTCTGTCTATTTTGTAACCTGCAAAGTCAGCATCTGTATATCCTGTTAGTTCAAAGGAGAACTCCTTGGGATGCCAAATTCCCAAGTGAGGTGTACCCTTGAGGTACTTGAAAATATTTTTTACTGCAATTAAGTGTGACTCCTTAGGATTAGCTTGAAATCTAGCACATATGCATGTTGCAAACAATATGTCTGGTCTACTAGCAATTAGATATATAAGAGAGCCAATCATACCTCTGTATTGAGTTATATCAATACTTTTACCTTTTTCATCTTTGTCAAGCTTGGTTGCTGGAGCTATTGGGGTTTTCATGGGAGAGGCTGATTCTATGCCATATTTTTTAAGTAAGTCTTTAATGTACTTGGCTTGGTTTATGAAGATTCCTTCATCAGTCTGCTTTACTTGTAGTCCAAGGAAGAAGTTCAGCTCACCCATCATGCTCATTTCAAACTTGCTCTGCATAAGCTTGGCAATCTCTTACATAATTTTTCATCAGTAGAGCCAAAGATAATGTCATCAACATATATTTGAACTAATAAGACTTTGTCTTTATGCTTTCTAAGAAATAATGTGGTATCTACTCTACCTCTAGTGAACCCATTTTCAATAAGAAAGTTAGTTAGTGTTTCATACCATGCTCTAGGTGTTTAATTTGTTTAAGACCATATAAGGCTTTGTCTAATCTATAGACATAATTAGAGAGAGATGGATTGATGAAACCTGGAGGTTGCTCTACATATACTTCTTCTTGAAGTTCACAATTCAAGAATGCACTTTTGACATCCATCTGAAAGACTTTGAATTTCATGTGAGCAGCAAAGGCAAGGAATATTATGAAGGCTTCTAATTTGGCAACAGGTGCAAAGGTCTCATCGTAGTCAATGCCTTCTTCCTGAGAGTAACCCTTGGCCACTAGTCTTGCCTTATTCCTGGTTATTACTCCATCTTCATCCATCTTGTTTCTGAAGACCCACTTGGTCCCAATGATAGGATGACTCTTTGGTCTTGGGACTAATCTCCATACTTTGTTTCTTTCAAATTGATTTAGTTCTTCCTGCATGGCTTCTATCCAGCTGGAGTCTTCTATAGCATCTTCTATCTTTTTGGGTTCCATTTGTGACAGAAAGCATAGATAGAAACATTCATTTTGGGTGGGCTCTTGTATTGACTCTTGCATTTGGGTCTCCAATAATTAAGTCTTGAGTGTGATCTTTTGCCCATCTATTTCCTATTGGAACATCTGTCCTGATGCCTTTTTATCTGAGACCTTCAAGATCAATTTCTGCTTCTTGATGTGGAGGTTCGTTGTCTTACGTAGTTCTCTCTACGATCTCCTCTTCTTGCTCGACGATTTCATTTTCTGGAGCTACGATCGTGGTGTTGAGCTCAACAACTTCATCTGAATTATCGTATGTAGTGTCTTGAGGCACTGTTTTTCCCAAGTCTGTTTCATCAAAAATGATGTGGATCGAGACTTCAACACTCAGTATCTTTTTGTTGAACAATCTATAAGTCTTACTGTCTGTGGCATATCCGAGAAAGATTCCATCGTCTGACTTGGGTTGGAACTTTGTCAAATATTACTTTCCATTGTTGAGAATGTAGCATGCACAGCCGAATACATGGAAGTAGCTGACATTTGGCTTTCTTCCTTTCCACAATTCGTAAGGAGTCTTCTTAATCGTAGAGTGTATAAGCGATCTGTTCTGAGTGTAGCATGCAGTGTTGACAGCTTCTGTCCAGAAGTATTCAGGCAGATGGGCTGCTGCTAGTAGAGTTCTTCTAGCCTCTATCAACGTTCTGTTCTTTCTCTCGGCTACTCCGTTTTGTTGAGGGGTTCGTGGAGCTGAAAAGTTGTGACTGATGTCATTGTCTGTGCAGAATTTGTCCATCTCAGAGAAGTCGAATTCTCTGCCATGATCACTCCTTATAGCCTTGATTTTCTCCCCTTTCTCGTTCATCACTAGTCTGAATATTTTGATTAATTGGGAGCTAGTTTCATCTTTTGAGTTTAGAAAGAACACCCATGTGAATCTGGTGTAATCATCCACTATGACTAGTGAATATCTCTTCCCTCTAAGGCTTGTTGTTAGACTTGGCCCAAATAGATCCATGTGAAGCAGCTGTAGAGGCTTGTCGATTGAGTTGGCAGTCTTGCTCCTAAATGAGCTTCTAGTCTGCTTTCCAAGCTGGCAGGCATTGCACGACCTTTCTTTGACGAAGCTAAACTTGGGTAAGCCTGCAACTAGATCTTTTGAGGCCAGTTTAGACATGCTTTTGAAGTTGAGATGAGACAGTCTTCTATGCCATAGCCAGCTCATTTCTTCATATGCTTTAGCCAGAAAGCATACCGTCTCGTCCGAGCTTAGTTGACCAAGATTTACAGTGTAGACATTTCCTTCTCTTGTTCCGGTCAACTTTATAGCGGATGTCTTCAGATCTCTGAGTTGACATTGATTGTTGAGGAATGTGACTTGATGACCCTTGTCGCAGAGTTGGCTTATGCTCAGAAGGTTGTGTTGTAGTCCTTCCACATAGGCTAGGCTACTTTACTGAAGGACACTGCACCATTCCTAGCTGAGCCATATCCTCTTGTCTTGCCAGAGCCATTGTCTCCAAAGATAACTGAAGGACCCTCCTTCTCTATGTAGTTGGACAGAAGGGTTTTGTTCCCAATCATGTGCCTTGAGCATCCACTGTCCAGATACCAGGTTGTGATCGTGGAGCTCTGTTCCTATGATAATATTAAACTTTCATTTTGGTACCCATACTTGCATGGGTCCTAAATTGTTAGTACCCTTGGGAACCCAAAGCTGCTTGATTCTGGGTTTTACATGCATTGGATTATGATAGCACATTGCAGCCTTATGACCAACCTTATTGCATATAAAACATCTAATATAATGCATGCTTGTGTGTGTATGTGGATTCTTTCTCCATTTGGACTTATGTGGGTTCTCAGTCATCCTTCTTTTAAATTGGTTCTCCTTCTTCCATGTATCCTTGTGTTTCATGATTTGTGAAGAGTGTATGTAAGACCTCGAATTTTATGAAATAAAAGTATTCAATTTTTCTTATAATTACAATTCAGTAAATGGTTAAATTGATAAAAAGTTAAAGTTATGGGTGAAATGTAAATTTTTTTCAAAATAAACAAGTGTTTATAAAATAATCATTGTTGTAAGGGAATATTCGTTGGTCGTGGAATATTCTTTCTATCGGGGAATATTCGTACGACGGCGCAGCTATTTGTGGGCCCCATAACAGAAAACGGTCGGATGAAGATAACGACAAAAATTGAGTTTTTATAATTAACGGCGTAGTTGTTACCGTTAACACTGTTGGAATACCCGGTGGTTAAAATACAGTAATACGCGTTATTGCACAGTAGCACACGGTATTGCAAAGTATTTTTGAAATTATTGATTCCTACGTAAGAAGGCACTACTGAATAATTGTCACAGTAATTACTGTTCAATATTTTATTTTATTGATTTAATAATTGTTGCGTTGATATTTTATATTATTGTTGTTTCAATAATTGTTGCTGCACATCATCTCCATTATCAGATCAATAATTCATATTATTTGAATAATATTATTAGATAGCATTATTGGCAATGTCTAGAAAGTTTTGTCTAAGGAGAGGTTTGGTCATCTAATTGCGAGCCAATAAGGAGAAATCCTTATTGGAAAGCCCCCTCTTTCCTGGGAACGGCCTGGTTGCCAGTACTGTGATTCTGTAATATTATTTGTGAATAATTAATTATTAATTTATATGATGAGAAAAATATTAATTTTATGTGGATATAGATGGAGAAAATTTTTAAAGTGACAATTGTTGAAAAATGATATTTTATCTTTTTTGATAAAATAATTTATTATTATATTTAATAATATAATAATAGTGATAGTTTTACAATGAATATGGAATATATGAGTATATGAGGAGGAAGAGTATTTTTGTTGTATTAAATGATTAACACATATTTTGTGTGTCGGTGGATCCCATTTTCTTGACTGAAATTTGATTATAGCCTATAAAATCGCCCGTTTATGGATTTCGGTCAATTTCTGTATAGAATTTGGAAAAACTTTCTTCTGCAAAGTTGTAGAGAATTGAATTTCCTATAAAAAAGTGCGAGATTCGAATTTTCTGATAAAAGGGCTATTTTCTATAAATTATTAAAGTTTCGGAAAATAAAATAATTTTTATTAAATTTATGGGTGGGACCCACTTTGGTTGGTGTCAATAACATGTGGGCTGCTGAAATTTTAAGAATTGAGGGGTTGATGGCTCTCAAAGCATGCGTAGAAAGAATGAGAATAAATAATAATATTTTATTATTTTAGTCTCCTTTGGCGTTCTAGCATTTTTTTATAAATAGGTGCTTAAGTTAGAATTGAAAATCACACCAGAAACAAGTTTTCTTTCTCTCTATATTATCAAGCATATTTTTGTGAGTATTTAGATATCTTGAGTGTTGCTCAGCGTTATATCCGATATTTAAGTCAGAAATACTACTATTTTGAGGTAAGGGATTTTAAAGATGAATTATTGATGAATATCTTTGGCCTGTAGTGCAAAGATGAACTGTTGTTGAATAACTTTGGCCTGTAGTGCAAAGATGAATTATTGATGAATATCTTTAGTCTGTAATGCGAAGATGAACTGTTGTTAAATATCTTTGGCCTGTAGTGCAAAGATGAACTGTTGTTGAATATCTTTGGCATGTAGTGCAAAGATGGTTAGTTGATGAATATCTTTGGTCGTAGTGCAAAAATGGATTTATTAGCATGATTATGAACATGAACTGTGATTTGGTGTAACCATGATCTTTGATGTTTCAGGTAAAAGACAGATGATGAAAATATTCTTCGTCCTGGGTGCGAAGAAAAATTTAGAATTACAATTATGATTATGAGTTATTCATATGATTGTGGGAAGGAACTGTTGAGTGATGTTACATGGATAAAAAATTGTTGGCGGATTTTTAACATGGAGAAGATAGTAGACTTTATGGTCTATTTGACTCTTCTAATGGATTGCTCGTTCCGCTGCAACTATGGTTGAAAATTTTTATCATCTACCATATGTTCTAAATCTCTGATTTATTACTGTTAAAGGCTATTGATAAATTATTTATCTTTAGTCATGATATTCTTTACTGGGCTAGTTGTGCTCACCCTTTTGCTTCACAATTCCTTTTCAGGTAATAAGAGTGTAGCTGGGTCGAGCGAGGGTAACAGAGAAATAGAACGGTGGTCTCTAGTTGTGGAGGTTCTCCCTAAGCAGTATAGAAATGTTCATTTAGTAGTTATATTTGGTGAATCCAATAGGGTGAGGCGAACCCAACGTTGGAAGGGTGTTTTGCCATTACCATACAAGATGTCTAATACAATACAACCTCGTATCATCATAAGACAGGGATGTGCTCATCCACTTGCTGAGTATATTTACGAGCACTACCTATATAATCTTGGTATTTGTTTGAAGTATAATTCTTAATTAGAGACAGTGGAGATAATGATATGTCAAGAGAAGACTCACCATTGAGAAGAATATGATAGTAATCTTCTCGTTTTTCTTTGGGGTCTATTGGGTCAACCAAGGACAATTCTGTGGCCATATAATATCTATCATAACTTAGACGCATGGTCTCCCATGTACGAAGGTTTCCTTGAGCACTTCCCAAAGATTCTAATTTTTAAAACAGTTTTTGACTATACCTTTATGTAAGGTGTCATTGTGAGGTGTTGTCCACGGTTGGGACATGAGTCACATTTGGTATATATTTGTATCCAAACTCATAGCATATGTGTTATTGTATTTTGCACGACAATTGTTGTAATAAAGTTGTAGTTGTTTTCTGTACCATGTATTTGGCGACTCAGAATTGGTTGGATGGAATGGACCTATTTTGGGGTTGTCACAGTTGGTATCAGAGCTTAGGGATATGGTCTCTGGCAGAGATCGAGGAATATAACTAGGAGGGGAGAGATGAGTAAATCCTTCGCTAGTGTGTCCTACCTAAGCTTATTTGTTGGTCAGTCATAATATCGGAATATTATGTGATATGTTAATTTGTTTAATTAACCCTTATTTTATGGCAGTATTTAAGAATGGCTGCTAAAAATGTTAACAATGGAGTGAATGAGACCATAGGGATACCTCTAATCACCAACCAGGATAATGTGATGTCAGGCGAATAAGGAATTAGAAAAATCCATGTGGTGAGTGAAGAATTGATAGTTGCACCTGAGCTAGTCGCAGAGGTAGCAGCTGAGAGTGAGGAAGAAAAAGCACCTGAGGAGAATTTATTAGAGGTATTATATGATCAAAATGTAGAATTTCAAAATCGTATTCATGAGTTAGAAGAGCAGGCTGAAGAACGACAGGCGGCCGTGGAGCAAAAGGATGCAACAATTCAAGCTTGTGTTACCCGATATGTGATGCTTGAACAGAAGCATTCTTTGGCAGAGTATAAGATGATAAAGATGGAATCTGAGCTGAAAGAAGAAAAAACTGAACGAGTGAGAATAAGTGATGCATGGGTAAAAGCCGCACGACACGTGGATATTGTGGAAAGAGATGTCCGATCTAAGAAGGCTAAAATAGATTATATGAATTTCTCTTTTTGGAAAGCAATTGGGAGAACCCAACATCGAGTTTTGAATTACCCTGTACAGAGCGATCAACCTGAATTCGATATGGATCGAAGACTGATGATTCAGATCATGAATCAGGAGTACGACGAGGCAGTTGAGGGAGGAATATGCCCTATAGAAAAGTATATTCCAACTGTAGTAATGACGCCAAATGCTGCCCCAGACAAGTCAAAGCCGGGTAGTTCGAGGAATGGAGGTTGTCATGACTTCCCAACAAATGAGGAACCCAAATGAAGTTATCATGGGAGATAAGTAATGGAGAAATCATGATGATCTGAGAGATAGAATCTGAAATAAAAGCAAGTTATTCTCAACTCTTCGAAATACCAGGTACGTAAATTTTGGGGACGAAATTTCATAAGGAGGGGAGATTGTAAGACCCCGAATTTTATGAAATAAAAGTATTCAATTTTTCTTATAATTACAATTCAGTAAATGGTTAAATTGATAAAAAGTTAAAGTTATGGGTGAAATATGAAAATATTCTTTCTGCCGTGGAATATTCTTTCTGTCGGGGAATATTCGTACGACGGCGCAGCTATTTGTGGGCCCCATAACAAAAACGGTCGGATGAATATAACGACAAAAATTGAGTTTTTATAATTAACGGCGTAGTTGTTACCGTTAACACTGTTGGAATACCCGGTGGTTAAAATACAGTAATACGCGTTATTACACAGTAGCACACGGTATTGCACAGTATTTTTGAAATTATTGATTTCTACGTAAGAAGGCACTACTGAATAATTGTCACAGTAATTACTGTTCAATATTTTATTTTCTTGATTCAATAATTGCTGCGTTGATATTTTATATTATTGTTGTTTCAATAATTGTTGCTGCACATCATCTCCATTATCAGATCAACAATTCATATTATTTGAATAATTTTATTAGATAGCATTATTGGCAATGTCTAAAAAGTTCTGTCTAAGGAGAGGTTTGGTCATCTAATTGCGCGCCAATAAGGAGAAATCCTTATTAGAGAGCCCCTTCTTTCTTGGGAACGGCCTGGTTGCCAGTACTGTGATTCTGTAATATTATTTGTGAATAATTAATTATTGATTTATATGATGAGAAAAATATTAATTTTATGTGGATATAGATGGAGAAAATTTTTAAAGTGACAATTGTTGAAAAATGATATTTTATCTTTTCTGATAAAATAATTTATTATTATATTTAATAATATAATAATAGTGATAGTTTTACAATGAATATGGGATATATGAGTATATGAGGAGGAAGAGTATTTTTATTGTATTAAATGATTAACGCATATTTTGTGTGTCGGTGGACCCCATTTCTTGACCGAAATTTGATTATAGCCTGTAAAATCGTCCGTTTATAGATTTCGGTCAATTTCTGTTTGGAATTTGGAAAAACTTTCTTCTGCAAAGTTGTAGAGAATTGAATTTTCTATAAAAAATCGCGAGATTCAAATTTTCTGATAAAAGGGCTATTTTCTATAAATTATTGAAGTTTCGAAAAATAAAATAATTTTTATTAAATTTATAGGTGGGACCCACTTTGGTTGGTGTCAATAACATGTGGGCTGCTGAAATTTTCAGAATTGAGGGGCTGATGGCTTTCAAAGCATACGTAGAAAGAATGAGAATAAATAATAATATTTTATTATTTTAGTCTCCTTTGGCGTTCTAGCATTTTTCTATAAATAGGTGCTTAAGTTAGAATTGAAAATCACACCAGAAACAAGTTTTCTTTCTCTCTATATTATCAAGCATATTTTTGTGAGTATTTAGATATATTGAGTGTTGCTCAGCGTTATATCCGATATTCAAGTCAGCAATACTACTCTTTTGAGGTAAGGGATTTTAAAGATGAATTATTGATGAATATCTTTGGCCTGTAGTGCAAAGATGAACTGTTGTTGAATATCTTTGGCCTGTAGTGCAAAGATGAATTATTGATGAATATCTTTGGCCTGTAATGCGAAGATGAACTGTTGTTAAATATCTTGGGCCTGTAGTGCAAAGATAAACTGTTGTTGAATATCTTTGGCCTGTAGTGCAAAGATGGTTAGTTGATGAATATCTTTGGTCGTAGTGCAAAGATGGATTTATTAGCATGATTATGAACATGAACTGTGATTTAGTGTAACCATGATCTTTGATGTTTCAGGTAAAAGACAGGTGATGAAAATATTCTTTGTCTTGGGTGCGAAGAAAAATTTAGAATTACAATTATGATTATGAGTTATTCATATGATTGTGGAAAGGAACTGTTGAGTTATGTTATATGGATAAAACATTGTTGGTAGATTTTTAACATGGAGAAGATAGTAGACTTTATGGTCTATTTGACTCTTCTAATGGATTACTCGTTCCGCTGCAACTATGGTTGGAAATTTTTATCATCTACCATATGTTCTAAATCTCTGATTTATTACTATTAAAGGATATTGATAAATTATTTATCTTTAGTCATGATATTCTTTACTGGGCTAGTTGTGCTCACCCTTTTGCTTCACAATTCCTTTTCAGGTAATAAGAGTGTAGCTGGGTCGAGCGAGGGTAACAGGGAAATAGAACGGTGGTCTCTAGCTGTGGAGGTTCTCCCTAAGCAGTATAGAAATGTTCATTTAGTAGTTATATTTAGTGAATCCAATAGGGTGAGGCGAACCCAACGTTGGAAGGGTGTTTTGCCACTACCATACAAGATGTCTAATACAATATAACCTCGTATCATCATAAGACAGGGATGTGCTCATCCACTTGCTGAGTATATTTACGAGCACTACCTATATAATCTTGGTGTTTGTTTGAAGTATAATTCTCAATTAGAGACAGTGGAGATAATGATATGTCAAGAGAAAACTCACCATTGGGAAGAATATGATAGTAATCTTCTCGTTTTTTTTTGGGTCTATTGGGTCAACCAAGGATAATTCTGTGGCCATATAATATCTATCATAACTTAGACGCATGGTCTCCCATGTACGAAGGTTTCCTTGAGCACTTCCCAAAGATTCTAATTTTTAAAACAGTTTTTGACTATACCTTTATGTAAGGTGTCATTGTGAGGTGCTGTCCACGGTTGGGACATGAGTCACATTTGGTATATATTTGTATCCAAACTCACAGCATATGTGTTGTTGTATTTTGCACGACAATTGTTGTAATAAAGTTGTAGTTATTTTCTGTACCATGTATTTGGCGACTCAGAATAGGTTGGATGGAATGGACCTATTTTGGGGTTGTCACAGTGTACTTTTCCTTTACTGTTCCTTCCCAGTTGGCCCGTGGAGTTGATTTTACTTGACTCTACGATCCTTCGATGTTGGAAAGTAGTGGCTAGGTTACTCTTCTCTTTTCTGAAACCCAGGCCAGCATGAGATCCTTTATTCCTTGAAATATGGATTGAATCAGAAGAGCAGGATTGGACTGGTTCTTCCTTCTGTGAGGATTTCACAAATATAATGCTTCTACTGAAACTTAGAGCATTACTAGGGCTAGTTTCCTTTATCTTTTCCACATATGGCTCTGAGGTGGATTCCCCAAAGCCTAAACCTGTTCTGTCAGATGCACTTCTCTGACTAGAGATCAGGGAGTCCATGGATAAAGAGGATTTATTCCATGTAGAGATTGTCCTTTCTAGTTCCTCAATTTTAGATGTTAGACTTGACTCTCTTTGTGCATTGAGCTCATTAGTCTGTTTTAAGAGTTTATTCTCATCTTCAAACTTAGAGAGAGAGTGTCAGTACTCAGAAGGGCTGTTTTCAGTTCTTCCTGGACTTTTTCTTTCTCCTTTTGAAGATGAGAATAATCTTTAGACAGAACTCTGAACCATTTCATGTATTGATGCAGATCAGATGTTATGCCATGTAGTGCAGTTCTTAAATCATCAATGTCTACATCAGGAGAGTTAAAGTCAAATACCTCATTTATACTTACTTCATGAATGTCAGAGCTCTTCTTATCCTTTGCATGTTTGGCCATCAGGCATAGGTTTGCCATTTGAGCATCCTCATCATATCCAGATTCGGGAGTTATGTCGTTGTCTGAGTCACTCCACGATCCTCCAGCCACTAGACCTTTATCTTTCTCCTGAGGTCTTTTGTTGCCTTTGAATTCTTTCTTTGATTTCTTCTTCAGTTCTTCTCTAAGAGGTTTGTTACAGTTTGCAATGAAATGGCCAAGCTTTTTGCAGTTGTAGCATAAGTCGTTTATTTGCTCTTGACTGTTGTAGTTGTTGATTTTCTTAGGTTTGTTGATTCTACCTTGACGCATGAACCTTCTGAGTCTTTTTGCCAGCATTGCAAAGTCCTCATCATCATCTTCATCATCGTCAGAGTCATTTTCAGCATTGGCTTTGGAGATGTTGTCAGTTACTTTGTGAGCAACTCCTTTATCCTTCTTTCTTCCTTCAGATGGAGTTTCTGCTCATTGAGTCAGCTCCAGTTCATATGTGAGAAGGTTGCCATATAACTGTTCAACAGTCATTTCATGGAGATTTTTTGACTCTCTGATGGCAGTGATTTTGACATCCCACTTGCTAGGTAAAGCTCTCATGAACTTTATGATTAGATCTTTATTTGGATAGATCTTTCCATAGGCTCGGAGAGAGTTGAGCAGTACATTGAATCTTTCGTAGGTGAAAGTGACATTTTCTCCTTGAACATGTGCAAACATTTCATATTGCTGAGTCAGGAGAGATTGCTTATTTTCTCTGACTTCTTCTGTTCCTTCATGCATGATGAGCAATGTTTCACATACTTCCTTTGCTGTTTTGCTATTGACCACATTCTCAAACAGGTCATCTTCTAAAGATTGGAACAAAATGTTCTTGGCCTTTTTGTCGAGTTGGACAGCTTTCTTTTCGTTGTCTGTCCATTCTTCTTTGACCTTGATCTGGATTCTGTTTGGATCATCTGAAGTTGGTGCAAGCTTTGTAGGAATGTAGGGCTCATTCTGAATAGTCTCAAATAGATCTTCATCTATTGAGTCCATATAGGTTTGTATACGAACTTTCCAGTTGGCGAATTTGTCTTTGTTGCACATAGGAGGCTTGCTGCCTCCTTCAGTCTTTGATTCGCTTATCAGATGTGCCATTAGATCTACTTAAGCTTTGTAGGCTATTTGATAGAACCTGCTCTGATACCAATTGTTAGTTCCCATAAGCACAATAGTTATCTAGAAGGGGGGGTTGAATAGATATATTAAAATTCTTTTTAAAATATTTATTAGTTTTGATAATGACTTAAACATAACGGAATTGTGAGTTGTTTATTTCTCCTTTAAGATGTAACAAGTTAATGAGAGAGAAGCAATTATAGCAGTTATGGCAGTTATAACAATAATGTAAAAGACACAGTATTTTAAGTGGTTCAGAGCACTTAAAGCTCCTAATTCACTCTTCTACTCCTCGAGTAGGAAATCCACTAAGGATATCTTTACACTTTCTGAATCTCACAGATTTCTTCAAGACCAGCAGTCTTGGAACTTCTTAGTTCACTTTTAAACTCTTCAAGTCCAGCAGACTTGGTTCTTCACAGTTCCCTTAGAACTCTTCAAGTCCTTCTGACTTGGAAACTTCTTACTTCACTTGATAGTAGTTGATGAGTTTTTGAATGGTGCTACTCAGTTGTCGTTAAACTCTTGTTCGAAAGAACTGAGTAGCTGAGCAAGCTTTCTCTTTTCAGATCGTAGAGTTGAGCGTTGAGTGTTCTTCAGCGTTTTTGTTCAGTACTTGCTTGATCTTGTTCATCTGCTGAAGCTTTGTATATATGATGTCTTTGAAATGTATCAGTTGAAGACATCCGTTGAAGCATTAAATACATTTGACATTTCTGAGCTTTAATGGAGACTTTTTGTACAATTTTTGATTAGCAGACTGACCCACTGACACAGCAGACTGCTGTTTCACCTAACACCTGAAAAGGTGTTTTCTGCCTACTCAGAGTACTTCCCTTAGCTTTTTCAATACGTTTCTTTGTTGCATACTAAGGATGGTTGTTGTGTCATTGGGACTGCCAAGGACTTCAACGTTTATAATCAATTCCACATTTGTTGGGATTTATTCTTAAACAAATGGGCAAGGCTCGATGCTTCTGATACAGACAGATGATGCTCTACGATTCTGATAGTGGTGTCTTGCCACCTTGGTGCTTGATCTGATACTGGCAATTGAGAACACTATGATTTCTCTTAAGGATTGGCACACTACGATCTTCACTTG
The DNA here is from genome assembly GCA_016801055.1 of Panax notoginseng. Classification (NCBI taxonomy): domain Eukaryota; kingdom Viridiplantae; phylum Streptophyta; class Magnoliopsida; order Apiales; family Araliaceae; genus Panax; species Panax notoginseng. The sequence continues at coordinate 142,824,529 of CM029021.1, forward strand.
CTTGACTTGTAGATTCTACACTTTCGAGAGCACACTACAATCTCTAAGTTGGCTCGGCAAACGTTTGGATCACTCTACGATTCCGGGAGAGGCCCTCCAAAGTAGACACACTACGATTCTCGATGCTCTACGATTCTACCTTAGCTTCTGCAATCTCTTGAACAGCTCGATAGACTACGATTCTGTTGAAGCTTATCTATTACATCTCAAGACATAGATCAACCTAACAGCTTTAATCTTTTCATTTATACATTCATTTATAGAATGATAAACATTAAAATCTTAGATCAACCTAACAAATTTGATCACCACTAAGTCCTTGTACATTTAATCCTTGAAGGACTTTACATATAATCATGAATATTTACTTTCAATATCAAATTTAAATATGAAATCTCCCAATACAATGCATGCGTGTGGACCATATGGGGTTGACTCGTAGAACATGTTTCACCTTTACATTATGTCTGGGTCATATTTTCTGTAATACTACTAACTACATGCTACCATGCTTTTCTCCCCAATGCACATTAATTATGGTATTCACTACCCAATGCACATTAGTTATGGTATTCACTAGGAAGCTGAACAAGATTGCATCCACCTACATAATCCTTCTACCACTTTACATAAACAATTTTTTTTACATTCGCCAATGTCTATAAAAGGTTGACACCATCTTGTCTATGGAATTTACAAGCAGAGGGTTACATTAAAGGTGATAAAACTCGAATGCTCGCAAATGTCAAAGCTACTAAAATTACTCCTACCTGCAATAGTCTGTGAGACACTTTCGACTGCCAGAAGCCTTGCCATGGCCGCCATTCTGCAACTTCCAATTGAGCAAACCATTGAGATTCAAAAAAGATTCCAATTGTGTTTCCAATTCAGGCAATCAAACCACCTATGTAAAATCAACAAATTTTCAGTATACCAAAAGAAAATAATTAGTTAGCTGAGAGCCCCATGTTTACCTATCTTGTTACATCTCCCAAACCATTTTTCAGTTTCCTCATTTTGTAGTCTAGCCATCAGGTCATGGGTGCCCTTTTAACCTTACAGAAAAGATTACTACCTCCGTCCCATAATAACCGTCGTTTTAGAAGGAAATTTTTTTCTCAATTTATTTGTGGTTTATAACTTTCTAGGAGAATAAATTATTTACTTTCTTATATCACTCATACCTTCTCTCGTTGTCCCAATAAATTTTTCCCTTGTATTAATAGTTTTCAACTTCCCATTAAGGGATAGTGATAAAATTTTACACTAATTTTAATTAATAAATGATAGTACTAAATGACTTTCTTAATCCAGGTGCATCAAGCTAAAGCGACAGTTATTATGGGATGGAGGGAGTATTTAATATGAGTTTGATAATCGGTTCAAAACACATCCCAAAATTTTGATGACCAAAATCTTCTTCAGAATAATGAATTTAAATGACTTTTTACAAGAAAAATGACTATAAAATACAAAATGTATGTAAACCTCATATGTATAAACACCTATGTTTCTTCGTTCTAGAGCTCCAAATATCACAATGAAGGAGGGGAAAAGCTATATTTCAATTCCCTTCGGCTGGCAGATGAAATCCTAACCAACATAGCAAGCACCTCCTTCATATTTGGCCTAGCCTGCACACCTTATTGCAATCCTTAACAAATCACACAACTCCTCCGCCCCATCTCCTAGCCCGGACACCAAAAGTACCACTGGCACCAATGTTCTACTAAATCCCCGTCGACCATCTCCCATCACCCTTTTCGCCCACTCCACTAGGCACTCTTCACCCCCATCCACTGCTCACCTCCCAGTCGCAAGCTCCATTGCTAGCACTCCGTAGCTATACACGTCGCCCTTTGTCGTGGCCTGCCATGTTTGACCATACTCTGCTCAAAACTCTCTTTCCCCTTCGATACCCTCTCTTTGCTGCTTCTTTACGACTATTTCTCTCCCATCCGATAACACTCTTCTGTACACTGTTCCAAATCCTCCCCTCCCAATAATTCTCTCATCCGAAAAATTCCTAGTAGCCATTAGGATGCCTTTATGTGTGAATGATGTTTTGTCTAAACGAATGACGTTAACTTTATCCGATAACCATGGCGAAGATCCACCAAAGCTCGACCCTGTGGAATTGTGGGAAGAGGTGGTGTTGCAGTGTTGATGTAAGGTTGTGATGCAGTGCTTTTATTTTAGACTAAAATACAATGTGCACCCTAAATTTGTGTTACAGTTTTAGTCGGTCACTTTTAATCGGTTAAGTGAAGAAAATTTGATATCTGTTACGTTTAATTGAAATTTAGAGTGTACTTAAATAACTTTTTCGGTTTAGGGTGCAAAAATCAATATAAAGTTTAGAATTCAAATTATCTTGTAGTCTTTGATGTGTCCTTCGAGTCAGTTCAGTCTTTGATGTAAAAAATAATAATTTAGTCCATTTAAGTTATTGATAAGATAATTTTGTCTTAAGTTCAGTATTCAAATGGTAAACCCAAAGGTTGCATTTGGGTTGGGCTTGGAAAGCTAATAGTACTATGTACTAGTAGTATCGAGTTTGGTATAGACTCGACCCTGCTTATGCCGCAGTTATCGCCAAAATCTAGTCCCTACAATCTGTTGGTAGTTACCATTCAAATCTTACACAAGTTAATGAAGCTACTCTGTATCCGCCAATTTAGCTCTCTCGTTTCTCTCAATCTCAAACACAACAAATGCCCTTCGTTCTCATCCTCTCCGGTCTCTGAAATACTCTCCCTCTGCAAATCTGGCTATCTTTTTGATGCCCTTAAGCTTCTAAACTCCATTGATTATGGCTATCATTCACTCTTATATGCTTCTCTCTTACAAACATGCACTAAAGTTCACTCCTTTAACCATGGCCTCCAGTTACATTCCCATGTCATCAAATCCGGGCTTGAAACGGATCGATTCGTTGGGAATAGCTTACTTGCCCTTTACTTTAAATTGTGTTCAAATTTTAAGGAAACGAGGAGGGTTTTTGATGGGCTTTATGTTAAGGATGTTGTATCTTGGACTTCAATGATATCGGGTTATGTTAGGGTGGGAAAATCGAGGAATTCACTTGATTTGTATTGGGAAATGTTGGATGTTGGTGTTGAGCCAAATGGGTTCACATTATCTGCAGTGATTAAGGCGTGTTCGGAGCTTGGGGAGTTTAATCTTGGTAAGGGTTTTCATGGTATTGTTTTTAGACATGGGCTTGATACGAATCATGTAATTGCTTGTGCATTGATTGATGTGTATGGGAGGAATCACGAGTCAAGTGATGCACGCAGGTTGTTTGATGAACTGCTTGAACCGGATCCTGTTTGCTGGACTTCAGTTATTTCTGCATACACGAGGGATGATTTTTACGAGGAAGCTTTGGGATTTTTCTATTTGATGCAAAGAAACTTTGGGTTGGTCCCGGATGGGTATACATTTGGATCGGTTTTGACGGCTTGTGGGAATTTGGGCAGATTAAAGCAAGGTAAAGAAGTTCATGCTAAGGTTATTTCAGCTGGAGATATTGGAAATGTGGTTGTTGAGAGCAGCCTAGTAGACATGTATGCAAAATGTGGATCGGTTGCTGAATCTCGACTTGTTTTCGATAGAATGACTAAAAAGAATTCAGTTTCTTGTAGTGCATTGCTTGGTGGTTACTGTCAAAAGGGTGATTTTGACACTGTTATTGAGCTTTTCAGGGTAATGGAGGAGGTTGATCTCTATAGCTTCGGAACTATTCTTCGTTCGTGTGCTGGTTTGGCAGCCATAAGACAAGGGAAAGAGGTTCACAGCCAATATTTGAGGAGAGGTGGTTGGAGAGATGTTGTAGTGGAATCAGCTTTAGTTGATGTATATGCGAAATGTGGTTGTATTGATTTTGCTTATAGGATCTTTAAACAAATGCCTGTTAGGAATCTGGTAACATGGAACTCAATGATTTGTGGGTTGGCTCAGAATGGAAGTGGTAAAGAAGCGCTTAACATGTTAAACAAGATGATCGAGGAAGGAATTGAACCTGACTACATTACTTATATCGGGGTCCTTTTTGCTTGTAGCCATACAGGCTTGGTAGAAGAAGGGCGCAAATATTTTATCTCAATGACTAAGAAATATGGAATAAAAGCAAGAATCGAACATTATACTTGCATGATTGATCTCCTAGGCCGTGCAGAACAGATAGAGGAAGCAGAAGACTTGCTAAAGAAATCGGATTTTAAAAATGATTCTTCTCTTTGGGCATCACTTCTTGGTGCTTGCGCAGTCGGTACAAACTCCACTGCTGCAGAGCGTGTTGGCAAGAAAATGATGGAATTGGAACCAGATTACCATTTGAGTTATGTTCTTTTAGCTAATGTCTATAGAGGCATTGGCCGGTGGAATGAGGCTGATGAAATAAGGAAGCTAATGCAAGATAGGTGTGTTAAGAAGAAAATGCCTGGGAAGAGCTGGATTGACATTCAGGGCAGCTTGAGTTCGTCTTTCCAAAAGGGTTATGTACAAATCCCTAGATAGGCAGGTAGAAATTCCTAGATAAGAAGATATTTCAAAGGCTTTGATCATACAATATGATCTAAAATGATTAACAATGAAATTATTGAATCCTGAAAGAATATACGAATTTAAATTTGACGACTTGTTGCTTGTTGAGAAAATGATCTTCTGTCCGTATAGTAATAAGATAATTCTTCATATTATGTGAAAAGGAGTGGCATAGCATAGATTATTAAAATTTTGAATGGAAGCATAAAAGAATCATTCAATGCAACAATATAGTTTACCATCACGTAGTGAAGTCATTCGACTTGGACTTTATGTCTGGTGGTTAATATTGCATAGTTCCAGGGAAAATAAAAATTTATAAGAAATCATTTATTTCTTGTATTAATTCTTCGTGATATTTATTTCTCGTATTAATTCATCACTATTATTATTACATAAACAAGCGCAGGAACAAAGGAAATTAAAACGCAGAAAGAATCAAGGATTGAATTCTCTATGATATGATCCTGTGTAAAGTAAGCTGCACAAATTACAAGTACGAATTCTCTATGATCCTGTAAAACAAACGAGAGGTACGTAGTTCTTTTCAATCAATTTCCTTAAATTGATTGAAAAGTTACTCTTTCAAGGTAGACATGTCCACTGCCAACCTCAAATCAATAGATCCCTCTACAACTGAGAAAACTAAGTGTCTAATAACTGTATTCCGTATGTCAAGGACCCTTCCTGGCTATGCATGACATTGTTGAACTTCTTAGGTCAGTAGGTTACATCAACTTGTACTAGCATCTAAAATAAACGTCTGTGAAAATAGTGACTAAAAAATACAGTGAATCTGGACAAAACAAGTCCAGCAAAGTGCCACCTTCATTCCATGTGTGCTATGTTATAGCGCTGCCATCATAGTCGATTTTGCAGCTTCACGCTTCATTTCTGCAGCTTTGCCACTGCCTCGGAAATACATGTAAACTTGCTGCATACCAGGAAGAACAAGGCTCAGAAAACAAAAGAAACTCGAGAACTGCCAGCAGGAGAAAAAAGAACAACATAAACAACTAAATAGTCGGGATTCTGAACCTGAATGACCCAGATGCTGATCAATGATTCAAGGGCAAAAAATGCAAACCCGATAAAGTAAAATATCTGCAAGTAGAAATGAGTGTTAGTGACCTTATCTTCCACTACTCCCACATCTTAACTCAACTCAAAAACGCCTTTTATTTTTCCCCAATAGTTGGGTTAGGATTACTGCTCCCACAACTAACCACAATATTCATTTCATCTACTTAAATCTGTATGTATTAGTTGGAACTTGGAGCCAATAATTATTAGCTAAAATAAACCAATTAGATAGACTTGAATAATTGACAAAAATGGTTTTCAATTTCAAGATAATAAATAGATGGTTGACAGTTAAGATGGTCCAATCATACTATTGAACTTTATAATGAGCATATAATCAGCAACATAGTGATACTCCGACACTTATTTTTTGAGTCTTGTTATATCTTGCACAAATATGCCAACTTTCGTTGCGAGTAGACACAATGGCTTAACCTGTAAATAATACAATTACATGGGTAAATTATTGCTCTGCCTACTCTCAACAAAAACCGCATTTTTTGTCGCAAGATATATCATTTTCCTTCTTTTTTAGATAAAAGATTGGTTCTTCAATACTATCCAACCATGGTCATAAATTAACTAACTTACCCCAACCATAGCATGACCACTTACAACATCGATTGCTGGCAAGATTCCTCTGTTACATATGAACACCACAATGAATAATCAGTTGTACAGCATAATAAAAGAAAAATTCACTGCACTAGCAGAAGAGGTTCCTGTATGAATTTATTTCACTTTTTATGTCATTGTTACACTGACAGCATACCCTCCTCTAGAAAACATGTATGAAAAAGAAAAACCTACGTGAGAGATTTTCCCTTAAAAATAATTGGAGGAGCAACTGCAGCAAAAACACAGAAGGCAATGTGAAACTGCATAGAGAAATCAAACAGAAGTGAGGCCTCCAAAAGAAACAAAAGATCTTAAATGTAGTAAGTAAACTATGCAAAACAGTGTTTACCACATAAGACAAGAAAAACCAACCAAACTTCAGCGCACTATCAGTCCTGTCAAAAATTAAACAAAGTTATAAAGAGAACATTGTAAAAAAAACAAAAGTCCTGACTAAAGAATAAAGATTAAAAACATGTATTCGAACAAGGAATGAGTGATCAAAATTAGTCATTTCTGTGGATGAGAACAAGCTTCCACATCCCGGATACTTATGAACAGGTAATGCAAATATAATTTTCAAGTCCCATAAAAGGTCCTCATGGTCGGATGTTAATTGACATGAGAAAACTCTTTTTCTATACATCCAAATGGTGGGATTCATTCAAAAAAGACCAACATTCAGAAACTTGAAAATGAAAAGACTATCAATAAACTAAGAGCAAACTTAGGACCATCAAACTTCCGACTATCAATTAACTCATTGGGTTGATAATTTATACCTCATAGCACGATAAAGAGGACGATACCACAACACATAACCTCCTGGAACTCCTGATATGAGATAGATAATGGCAAGGAACCAAATTGTTGGACCTACCATAAAGCACAAGTTGAAGATAGCATTCAAGATAGTGGTACATCATCAAAAGAGTTTAAGCGGCTATATAGAAAAGTTCGAAGCCAACCTTCCCCATTGATCCATGCAATGGTAACCGCAATGAAGTTCCATAGAAGGCACACTATCAAACCTGAATATATACCGATGTTTAAAATCTGAACTTGCCAAAAGATCATAATTTACATTAAAAATATTTGTGAAGCAGAAATAGAGCAATAAGACCCACATGTTATACCTTAACGCAGCTTAAGAGATAAAAATTGAACTTATTTGAGCTACAAGTAACTGTCCCAACAGATAAAGCATTTTTTTCCAGGTAAAAAATTATATTATCACCAATAAAATACGTTATTGGCCCTAAATATCACAGGGTGATGCCGCAATCATTTGTTATTCCACTTTTACTAATTTCCTGATCCCATTATTTGATAGGATGTAAATTTTTTCCATTACGTAGCAAAGAAATGTGAAAGTCCAGCAATCAGCATACTAGTAAGGGACCTAGGGGTACACCGTACGCTAAAACTTAATACAGCACCATCGAACCTCAAGGGCCAATAAATTCATAAAATTATGCAATTGGATGAAGAAGTTGAAAGCATGTAGTTAATCTGGAAACAAGTAACAGTTGAATACTGAGCTAGGTTTAGTAGAAAGATCTGAATTAACATTTTACCCAAATATGTAGTGAATGCAACATACTGCAACTTCTGTAAATGGATTGGAATCTCATTCGCAATATCATGATGAATGATGGGAAAAAATGGAGGCCAATTCTTCTCCTCTATAACAATTCCAGCTGCCATAAGAGTAGGAGAACATTTATATTGTACATTGCAAAATATTTCATGATTCTATGTATAAAACAGACAAAAGAAATACCTCGTGCTATAGCGTCCTCCTTCCTTTTCAAATCCTGCATATCATTAGAAAAACTTGATAAATAATTACTTCATGAATGAATGTCTGAAAAAGTCAGAAAACTACTAAATGTCAAGTCTAGTCATTGAGTACACTTGAGACATCAAATAGAGAGCAAGGTTTGCCTCCAGAGTCCAGAGAAACCACAAGAAACAGAATAGAAGAAAGCAAATGAATTCTTTCAAATTTTCAATTCCCCTGGAACTATGCAATGTTCTTTCCTTTCCTGCCAGTACTTACAATTTGCTACAATTCTAATAGCGTAGAATGCCGATACATCTCAAGTGAGACTCATATTCAAAAGCTAACCCAAATTAATATGAAACACCCGACATAAAGTCCAAGTCGAATGCCTTCTCACTTGGTGGTAAACCATGTTGTGAAGCTTCCGAACATGAATAAAACAAGAAAGTACCTGTTCCCTCTTTTTCAATTCAGCCGCTTTTGCTTGGAGTTCCTTCTCCTTCTTTCTCAAATCCTACATTTGTTTAAAAAATGACCTTAAGCTAACACTGAGTAACATGTTGCTGGACATTACCAGGTCATTAATGATATAAATTTTTTGACTTACTTTGGAGCTATCGAGAGGAATATCAACTGTTGCACCACGGTCATAGTCAGCAGGTTTAGGAGATAGTGGGGAAAGCCTTGAGGTTGCTGAGGGAACACTTACAGGATTCTGCAGATCCCACCAGAATAATATACTTATCATTTATATATACCTAGTGAGTATAGCAATCACAAACACCACACACTGCAAGAACTTGCTTAAGCACAAGGACATGTAAAAGTCATCAACTACTCATCATAACAAAGACAATATCATTTCAGTAGCTGAAAGAAATTCTGCAAAAAGGAATCTTATTAACAGAAGCTACATCCTTGCTTTCATAGTGCTAGCACAACTTCACATACTAGTGAACAAAGTATTTTTATCCAGGAACACCATTAGCATCCATATTTGTTTAAGCTGAATATGAGAATACATTTGCAAGATCTTAATGTACTGTCTCATCGACTTATATAGAATTTACTGACTAGAGAGAGTGTCGTTCCACCCGTTTGAAGGAAAAAGGAACCCAGCAAGAAAAGGAGGAATGCTAATTTGGGACCCCAAGATCAGATACTGATTCGATATGACGTCCAGATTATGTCTTTAAAGAAAATATTATCTTATAAAGAAAGAAAGCCTTTGTAAGATAAAGAAAAGACGAACTTACTGTCATATAAAATGCACCTCCACCATATGATTGACTGGACCCTTTCCCCTGACCACTTTGATCCTGAAATCATGAGCATAAAACAATGCAGTTACAGGTGAATAGAAGGTTTTGGTTTGATCATTCTAATTGATAGGGTAGAAAGCGCAATAGTGGTGTGAGATATAAGCTCAATATTTATTTATTTATTTCCTAAATTGGTATAAGCTCAATCTGATTACCAGTATGTTAAAGCACAATATACTTTCGTTGCAAACCACTATTCAAACAAACACATATATGTAGAATCCCTTTCTCCAAGCAAATTCTGTCAATAACGCACAAAATGAATCTAACAAATGAAATATCTAGCACTAAATCCAAACACACAACATCCTAAGAAGCTAAATACAACCAAATACAATAATAGATCTGGCAAGCAAAAATGCATTAAAAAATCAACCACAAAATAAATTCAAAAGCAAATTGATTTCGTAAATCCGTAAACCACTAGAATCACCTGATCAGAACAATGCACTTGATTACCTCGTACCGTAATGTTATAGACGATATTATCCGAATAGGTATTTTCAGTTTTATTCATAATATAAGAAATCATGAAATTACCGCAAATGGGTTAACTTCTTCTTCGTCGAAAGGATTAGAGTCGTAACGACCAGCCATGAGAGGGATTCAGAGAATGAGATCTTTAAAGACACCAAAACTGTACAAATTTCACAGATCAGTGGAAAATGGAACCAAATGGTTGGTTACTTTCCTCGGTAAGTAGAACCCAATGGAATTGAAATGTAAAAAAAATAAAAAAAATTAGGCTTATTGTGAAATAAAAAGATGCAAATAAGAGTATCAAAGGGATTTTGAATGGACGTGGGTTTTGAATCTGTATTGTATTTTAGAAGTATCTGTTTATTTTCCCAGAAAATTGAAAGCAACGGAGAGGAAATGGTGGAAGGAAGAAAAAGAGAAGTTACCACAGTTCGCGGGGGTTTTCTCTTCATCAACTTGGTGAGTCAACTCGTTTAAACTCAGTTGCAAATGGGCCAATGGCCCAATACAAATTGGGTTTGGTTCATCACGTGTATGGGAGTTCTTTGTCGTTTTAGGGATATTTTTTGTTCAAAACCTTCTTATTTCCTATATTTGTGCATTATTATTATTTCACTAACAGCTCTTTATTGAAAATTTGAAATTATTTCTACAATTGAATCAAGTAACAAACCAATACCTTATATATAATAGGTCGACAAAAAATTCTAATTTTATTTTATATATTTATGAGTTGATTCAGATGTCTGTGAGTTAACTCGAATGGTCACGTTGACAATAACAAAGGTGAAATGACTTTTGGTATGTATGCATGTATTCATATTAAAAGTTAAAGACTTTGGTGTGTATGCATGTATTTATATTAAACTGGTATCGTAGATGTTGTTACTTATGAGATGTTATAATGCACATATCACTCCTATCTATAAAAAAGATAGCTAAGAATAGGTTGAAGTATTATTGCATGACCTCTTCTAGCCACCATGGTCGCCATCAAGTTTACGCCGTGAACTGCCGTTTAATCACCACCATTACCATTGTATATAATATTTATATACCCCCTAAATTGGAACAAAGGTGAAATTAGTGTTGGTATCTTTAAGTACCTTGGCACTACCCAAAGGCAAAGTATTAAGTATGCAGTAGTAATATTCTTTTGCAGAGATGGTGTATGTAGTGATAGTTTCACTTTTATTCAACCTTACTCGATACCTTGGAAAAGGAATAAAAGGGAGGGGTGGAAAGATCATTTAGACTGACTGTGGGTGGGTCGGCCGATCAGTTTGTTAAGCTCCTAATAACTGTTATGCCTTTTGATCTCGAAACTGACGACTACCACATCAAAGCATTTTTAATATTATTATGAAACTGATCCTGCAAAAATACTTGAAATGACTGGGAACATCCACTATACATTCAGTACATGATTAGAAACTTAGAACTAGGTAACTAAAAGAAACTGGATTGAAAATTATCATGAACGGACATGTAAGAATCTCCAATACTGATCAACAATCTTGCACAGCATTCACTTTAGACGACCAAATTTATTAATCATTACCATTTTCACACTAAAGCAGCCACAAATAAACATATTAAGCTTATCCCTCACAGCTGAACAGGATTGCCCAGGTGTCAAGTTTTCTGTTATCTTTGGAAAAAAAAATTTATTATCTAAAGATGAATTTCAGTAATTACAAGCACGCGTGCGTCTTGAAAACAGTTCACTATCAAAAATTAGTAACCAATAACAATTTTACAAAATAATTGGGTTAGCGCATGTTATGCAGCATGCCCATCAAGCAGCAGCATGTACATCAATGCTAGAAATGATTACAAACAATTTACCAGATTAAATATGCAGACCTGACTACCTAAATATTCTGGTGGCCACACCTCTTTGAATATGAATGGTAATGGGGAGTTAAAGACGAAATCCAGTTCAAAGCCCGTCACGGTTGTGATGTAACTTGGGTCAGTTTTCAGCAAATCAAATGTGCATTTGCTAGCATGAGCTGAATTTGTATGCCTAGTCTAAGTCACTCCCTCCTTATCATTTGTATGAGATCCTGAACAACTTCAGACATTGGTGGTCGGAATTCTTGCTCTGGCTGCAATATAAATTTTTTGGTTAATATAATCAATGCTAAGAATGAGAACCCTGTTTACTACTTTATAGGAATTAAGAAAATACAAGAGCAGTAATATGTTCACCACATACTTGATACTACAAATAATAACACTGAGTTTCTGTGTGTTGCATCTAATCATTAGCATAAATCAATAATTTTTTCCCTTTACTGAGCTAATGTCTCATGCTTGTGTAAAAACTATTAGTTTGAACTTAACAAAAAGAGTTGTAAACAAACCGGCATGGGTCAGTCCAATATCACTATAAAGTGATTGACGCAAGTTAAATGGAATAGGGATTGTAAAGAAATCCTCCTGGAATACCGACAATTTTACGTTTTACCTATTTTGCCTCAACATAGACTTATAACAGAGTAGTCAGACTTTGACTCTTTAATCCTCAATTAGTAGAATATCATACAACTAAATATAAGCAATGATATCAAATGCAAAGCAAAGAAACTCACCTGAACACACCGCGATATGATGTCAGCAAAATGTGATAATGATTTAACAGGGTATTGCCCATTTAGTGAAGGATCAACCATCCCAGACAATGCATCAATATCATGAAGCTGCGGGATCGCCCATCTCACAAGAAACTGCTCCCCACGAATCCGTGTCCTAAAAATGATTTGTTGAAGAAGATAAAGATTGGGGAGAAAAAACATATTACCATAAGCCCAATCTGTCTCAGCTCATGGTCCTTTACCTGTCATGTGACTTTCTGCCTGTTAGGAGTTCTAACATCACCACTCCAAAACTGTAAACATCACTCATTAAAGTATAAATCCCTGACTCGAATTCTGGGGCACCATAACCATAAGCTGAAAGGAGGTGTCCTGACAACTGAAGGATAAAAGAAATCCATTAGTCTGCAGTAACTATGCGCTTATTACTAATTCTTATTGTAGATTATTTGTGTAAGTTGTAATGAAAAAGGCTTCCAAGTTCCAATTCAAAGAAAATAACAAGAAGACACATTCTGTCTGTAATGTTATTTTTTAAAAGAGAAGGTAGAAAACAAGTAATCCAATATTTGACATTTAGAGTGAGGTTAGTAGCTCAAATGGCACACTGCATTTAACTGTTGTGAGTCTCAAAGATTTTATAATATATGTTGGGCCATGATATATTGGATCCGGTTTGTATAATGGGCTGCCTTCCACATGAGGTTTGAATTCATGTGGGATTCTGTTTCGGTAGTTGGAGTAATTTAAGGAATCAAAGATTCCTAATTATATTCGGTTTCTAAATACATGAGGAGGTGTTGGGATTAGAACCAAATTTCTTATTTGAATCCTAATCCAATACGGGAAGGACTCTGAGACGGTGATGAGATCACTATAAATACAAGGTTTTACACTGATTCTAAGGTACACACAACTCATTATTATTTTTCAGTGCTAGAGCTTTTTGTCTCCATTGTTAAACCTTATTCAGCCTGTACTCACACCGGATCTATCCCCCGGCGACACAAGTCGTCAAGCTTTTGGTGTGCTTACCGTTTCTGCACTTTCTATTTAGAAAAGATCGCGCGTGAAAATTAGACGCGCTTTTGATGATTAAAGCGCGTGAACGAATCTTGACGTTAACAATATATATATATATATATATATATATATATATATATATATATATATATATATATATATATATATATAGTCCATTTCTTAAGTTCACCCCTAGCTCACCCTGCCTCTTTTTTTTTTTTTTTTTTAAAAACATAACTAATAAAAAATGTATAATAATTTTTGGAATTGAAAGTTTTTAAAAAAAAAAGTGTTTTGGGTGTGATTTGGGTACATATAACAAAACAGTGTTGTACTATGTACCCAAATCACACCCAAAACACTTTTTTTAAAAAAACTTTCAATTCCAAAAATTATTATACATTTTTTATTAGTTATGTTTTTTTTTATAAAAAAAAAAAAAACAGGGTGAGCTCTGGGTGAGCTCAATAAGGGTGAGCTTAAGATCCTTGCTATATATATATTATTGAGCTTAAGATCCTTGCTATATATATATATATATATATATATATATATATATATATTGTTAAATTCATAAAATGGGACCAAAGTCTAGTATATAAAGACATCAAACTCTCTAACTCAAAACTAATTGGCATGAGAAGAAATGGCCCAAGTCATTATATACTAGACATATTTTCTAGTATTCAATGTGAGACAAGAAATATACTCTAACATATATATACATATATATATATATATATATATAAATGTACATATTTATATAATATATATTGAAACAAAATTTCTCTCATTCTCATCACTTACCTATTTGTGATTCTTTTATTTGCAAGTAGAAGAGGACCAATTAATAATTGTCCTCAGAGAGGTGTCACTCAGAAGTCTATAGCTATCAAGCACCGTAGCCAATATCTTTTTGGCGACTTTGTATGATTTTGTTAATATAAAAATTACTAAGTGTTAATATCCGGCCACCTAAAAGAAATTTCTTGCTTCGTCCCTGATACCAGCATATATGTGAAATTAGTATCTTTGAAGCTGTAAATATTAAATAAATGATTACCTGACTTACAGAACCTGATGATATTAAAGGCGCCAAACCACAATCTGAAACATGCACAGCAAGATCATCGCCAAGGAGAACATTGTCAGACTTGAAGTTTCTGTGAATGATAGGTGGCTCACAGAACTCGTGCAGATACCTTCATCACACAAAACAACTAGAAATATTAATACGCAAAATGATGGATGTTAGAAGATACGTTATTCTGAAAAGGTAAAGAAAATAAGAACCTCCCATCAAATAAAAAGAAATTTAAAAATGGAAAAGAATGTGAAGGATGGCCAACCTTCTTTTCCTATATCTGAATACAATCTGATATCATCTTTTTTGGTTTTTTTACTTCTCTACCAAGTTTAATATTCAATAATCTATGAAAACAGCAGATACCCTCCACCTGTTCCATTTCCAACCCCTCTTATAGATCGAAGACCTTTATTAGCTACTTCCAAATCCAATCTGCAATCTAGTGACTGATAAATACAGAATATGGCTGATGATAAAGCTTCCATCTAACATTACTTTTTGATTTACTCTAACTGCCTGTGTATATGTTCCTAGTTTTTATAAATGTAGTGCTAAATTAGTAATTAAATACTACAGTGTTTTAGAGAGAAATCAAGCATTACTTGGACAGATATCCACGTTAAAAATTAAAGGACCGTTGTCACAGAGGTCCAAAAACATCTCTCAGTGTTGTTTATTTCTCTCTTATTTCAACTCACCATTCAAAGCACTTCTCAATAATCATTCAAGTATAAACTCAAAAGCAAATATGTGCAGATAAGTGGTAAGTTAGCAAAGTGTGTTATAACTTGTCAACCTAAATTTTGCTTCACTTACTCTAAGGCTCTTGCAGCTCCAAGTGCCATCCTGATGCGGGTATTCCACGAAAGTTTCTTCTTAAATTCATCATCAGAGTGTAGTGCATCCTGCAGTGTCCCATTACTGCAGTACTCATAAATCAGAAGCCTTTGGCCATGCTCTGCGCAGTAACCCATTAGCTCAACAACATTAGCATGACGGATTTTATCAATACTATTAACCAGGTCAATAAACTGATCATCCTTCTGCTGACTGGATACCCTTTTGTCCAGCTTCTTGACAGCAAGTACCTACATGAAATCACGCAACAATATAAAATATGTGATAATGAAGCAGCTTCCTTTTTTATCTTCTTTTTGGGCATATTGTGTGGATCACTCACTGCTTGGTGACAGAAGCTGACACCAGTTCATGTTGTGACCGAAAAGGGACACATAGAAAGTTTGCTTTTTGTAATATTGGTATGTTGTAAACATTAAGACAAAATTCATGTATTACTTAAAAAGGAATAGACAAATTCAAGCATTTTAAGTATTAAAACACACAAAAGTTACACACAAAGACTTGTGAGCAGAACGATGTGTTTCAGTAACTAATATCATATAGGGAGCTCTTTTGGGGGTAGTAATTGAACTCATCAAATCTCGACTCTAACCCCCCCCCCCTCCCTCCCTCCCTCCCTCCCTCCCTCTTCCAAAAAAAAAACAAATTCTCCCCTTCAAAAACAATTATTATGTGTCTAAGAAAGATAGAGGGAGCTAAGCTAAGAGTGAATTTTTTTTTTAAAACTTCTTCTGATTTCTATTTACACTTTCAATGATTTTTATTAAGTTTTATGAAATGTGAATATTTTAGCTACTTACTTGGCCACTGCAAGAATTAAAAGTTCAGAGTAAGGGTATATTTTTTTGGCGACAATTGCATAACTCAAAAGAATTACTATGAAGCTTACTGAAATTTTAAATCATTATAGCAGAGATAAGCTGAAGGCTTGTAGCAAAACTTTGCTTCTGACTTTGTCAAAGAGTTTTTGCATGACAATGATGAATGGTAGTAGGAACAGGACTATACCCCGGATATGGTTCATTCAGTATGAAATGAATATGCTGGTGTGCTTAAAACAGTGTAATTTATTTATCAAGAAATTCAATCTAATTTCATAAATTAAAATTTATTTTTTGACATAGTTTTGGTCAAGTACATGCATATGACAGACATATAGATTGAGCAAGAGGGACATGAAAGAGAACCAGTGAGCATTCAGTAGCTGATATAGTGAAGAGAGAACAACTGATAAATTCTAGCTCAAAAAAAGTATGAATGAAAAATTCTGAGCCTATGATAAACCAAGGTAGTAGGAATACCATAAGAAAACCCCATGGATTATAAGTTTTCCATACTGAACTCGATTTAATCACTGTTGTACCTTTCCGTTAGGAAGCTGTGCCCGATAAACACTTCCCAGCATTCCTCCTCCAATGAGGTTTTCTTGAGAAAAGCTATTTGTGTATTGCTGAAGAGATGCAATTGTATAAGACCTCACGGAAGTTGGAGGAAGAGGTCTGGTGGAAGGATTTACTGGAATTACTTCAGCTGGCACAGCCGGTTTTACAATAACCTTCTCAAAAGGAAGACGCGGTGGTGGTGGCGGCGGCGGCGGCGGCGGCGGTGGCGGTGGTGGAGGAGGTGGAGGTGGCATAATTGAATCAATATCAAATCTAGTCATGTCTATCTCGTGATCCCCATTCTTGGGTGTTCGACTCAGTCTTTGCACATTTAGCTCCTTCTCATTCCTAGGCTTTGGAGCCAAATCCATTGCTCTTGGTCCTGTTTGATGCTCTTCCTTTGGTCTCACAACTGCCGCCTTAGGTACTGACAAAATGAATTCAAGACATACATTGATTATGAAATAACAGAAGAAAGTAACTATATCCTACACCAAACACAGACTAAAAAATTATTTACCCTTCTCTATTTGATTGAATGGTTGAACCAAGGATTCATTGTCTTCGAGATTCTCTCTGTTGCCCATGTATGGAGCTATTTCATGTCGCTTAGGAACTCTGTTAGCCTCATGTGTTCCTCTGAAGCACCTTGGGATAAAAAGCAGGAGTACTAACACCAAAATTATAAAAAATAACACCGAAGCAATTGATATCCAGACTATTTTCTTGGTAGTTAAAGGTTTTTTTGTGCTTTTAGAATTTGAATCCTCTGTTGCGGATGGTCCATCAGTCGGTTCACTGGGTGTCTGTTTCCCAGGAGTTTGTTTCCCGGGTGTCTGTTTCCCTGGTGTTTGGCCAGGAGATGGAACCCCAAAGAATGGTGGTGCAGGTGGTCCAGGTGGTCGTGTTGCTGGCGATGTGGGTGAAGGTATTGGAGAAATACTAGTATTGAATGGATTCCCATCGCTTCTGCAAGATGGAAATGATGTTAGCAAGTATCAAAATAGAACGAGCTCCAACCCATTTGCCATTCTAATCATTTAACCTGTGAAAATTTGGTACATCATAAATTTAAGAAATGATATATTATTATGATAACATTAAAAATCTACATTAACACCCTCCGTTGTCCCTTGAGATATTCATATAGGACACATCCCAGAAATGCTGCATTTGGAACCTGGCTACATGCCTATTGACATACGACAAGGATGTGACGTAACATATTTTTATCACTTAAACTGTGTCACCATAGTTTATTCCATTACAATCACCATAGTCCATAGCCATTTACATTTAAAAAAAAAAACATGATATGTGCAAGTAAATAAAGTTTAAAACCTTGTTGACATCATAATCATCAAACAACTTGGTTCGCATGCAGATTCTTTTTTTTCTATGTGAGATACTGTGGTATAATTTCCAGTCTTAGTTATAGTTTTTAAGATTAGTCGACCAAATTTCCAGCCTTTAGTCGACTCAATCCAGATGAACTTGCCTTCAACATATGCCCAAGTACCTACATCCTGATATGAAATCAAGTACCTACATCCTGATATGAATTTCAGCAGGTACTGGAAAAAAAAATAGAAAACGAGCAGTAAAAGCAAAAACAAAAATAAAAATGAAAACACATGCTTTACGGTAAAATACAATGTGTGCCAACACCGGAAGGGAGATGTGACAACAATTCATCACAAATCATTCTAAGCTTCAATGAATCTGAAAACAATGAGACATTCTCCAGGTTTTAGAACAGAAATATCTTTCATAAAAGGTCACCAAATAGAGGTGGCAAACGGCCGGGCGAGCCCTGGTTTTGGTGAGCTGATTATGTGAGGCCCGTGGCCCTGGTTGGGCCGACCCGGCCCGACCCGCGGGCTTTTTTCTCTTTTTCTTTTTTTTTGTTTGCAAAATTTTGCTACACCAAAAATAGTAATAATAATAAATATTAAAAATAATAAAATAATAAAATAATTTATAATAAACAATAATTCTAATTACCTACATTAACTACATATAATCAAATTTAAAATTAATCAGGGAGAGAACCGAGAAGAGAAAAATGAATATGTTCGTGCATACGTTGGTTGGCTGACGCATGTCCAACACAAGTCACATGCAAACAAAAACTACTACTCCTACGATTGCTACTCCACATTTTATGTATCCCAAACCACACACGAGCAATAAAATTTGAAAATTGTAAATATATATTTTCACGTGATTTTTTTAATATTTTTATATGTAAATTGTCGCTTTTATAGTTGTAGTACATAGATAACGATATTTTTCATATAAAAATATCAAAAAGTCATATGAAGATATCAATTTCCTAAAACTTTGGTTCTATCACTTTTAAATATAATTTTAATTCTCATACTATTTTTTATTTAATAAATAATATTTTTTTTAATACAAGGACAATATAAACAATAAATATTATATAATTATTTTTTTAATACTTGTACACAATTCTAAAACGTCTAATATTAATATACGGACGGAGTATTAATTAATGTCCTAAATTCTATACCCAATCAATGGTTTGGAGGGATGTTGCTTTGAAGTCTTAACATCACATGAATTAGAACTCCCAAACTGAATTCACTCCCATGCTAATTGCCTTTTCAACCACGTTGTTTAGTAAATAATCATATTAGTTTCCTTTTTACTACTACTACAATAGTAGTGCTTTCCAATGGAGTTGCCAATTCCAATCCCAGCAGAAAAATAGGGATTTGATTTGTTGTACTGTCATGCGCAATAGTTATAGTTTTGTATGGTATTAGCATATGATATTTTTGTATAAAAATATATTTTTATATTGAAGATTGCATTAAAAATAAACAGTTGTTGTAGCTCAGTTGGTTTGAACTCTTATTTATTTACTTACAAGTCTTGTGTTCAAGCCTCATAACCCACAACTAGCAACATTTTGTTATAAAAAAAAGTCACGGGCCAGGCCGGGCCAAAAAGGGGCGGGCCAAAAAAGCCCGGATTTTATTGGGCTAAAAAAATGTAGCCTAAAGCCCAACCCGTGACGGGCGGGCCGGCCCGGCCCACGGGCCTCGACCATGTTTGCCAGGTCTATCACCAAAGTCGAACCAATCAGTTGCGTAACTTTAGAGCCTTTGTTTTAGGGGAACCTCAGCATTTTTGCAAATTTCATATCAAAGAAATATGGAAGACACGTATGTAAGATACAGCATAACTTTCTCCTCACTAGTTTTCGTCGTTGAATTCTTGGCTGCTTGCTCATTTTTAAATTATTATTTTCTCTTTATTTATTTGGCATAAAATATATCCAACTGAATATAAGCAACTTATTGTTACCAGGGGTATTAAAATATAATCAAGTAACAGTGACAGACGATTACACCATTTCAATATAAATAGAGAGAAGTAAATAGGCAACTGAACTTTTTATGCATAGATATCATACACAACCCACAAACACGGATGTACCACATTGAAGTGTGCATGCCTTTAAATCGATACCAAATAAATAAATAAAAGGTAACATCAAATCAAAATCCATATAGTTTGGCTCTCACTTGAATTTGGGAATGCTCAACAACTTATTAGGTATTGGTCCAGAGAAATTGTTATTCTCTACATTCCTGAGAGAGAGAGAGAGGAAGTCAGCAAAACATGACATGGCCACATCCCTTCCATCAACTTCTGAAAATCACTTATATATTAATGCCCCATAGGCCAAGTTATTCAGAGAAATAGATGAACAGGTAAAATATGAATTAAAAATGGTTGAGAAGAGTACAAATCTTTGAGGGGAAGATCTTGAAGAACATCAAGGGTCCCAGAAAGCTGATTGTTCTGCAGACGGCTGCCAGTCAACAAGTTAGCTTTATTCATATAGATAAAACAGTGCACAAAAGTGGACTTAACCATAGAATAAATTACTCACAAGGTAGTCAAAGAAGAGAGACTCTCCAGGGAGGGTGGCAGTTGTCCACTCAAATTGTTGCTGGATAAATCTCTGCACAGGGACAAATTATACCAACTATTAATAACCTACTAGAGTAATCACGAGAAATGAGAAGTTTTTTGAAATATGTTGTCCTACAGATTAACCAAAACTGTTAGGCCTTGAAATGTATCTGGAATGTCTCCTGTTAACTGGTTGTCGTTTAGAGACCTGAAACAAGAGTTGCAGCTTAGGAAACTAAAATCCAATAAACACGATCAACGTGCACTAACAACAACAAATATAGTAGAAGAAAAACTTACATAGCTGACAGCTGAGTTAGAGATGACAAAGAACTAGGAATACTTCCAGTAAACTTGTTATCTGAAAGAAAACTGCCAAAGGTAAAGACTATCATATGTTTCGCATAAATATATAGCATAAGTAGTTAAAAATAAACATCCAAAAAAGGAAATAAGGGTTGTGCTAATGATTTGAAGCTATCATGAAATAAGTTATTGTTCTTGAAGTAATAAAGGCATGTTCCTCTTCAGCTTTATACAGATTGAGTATCATATTTCCTTTAATAATTATCTTATTCACAATTGAAATGAATGTTAATATTGAATTCAACATTTCTTCCAACGAATATAGAAGAACATACAGATTTTGTAAGGTAACAGGAAGATTGGACGGAATACTTCCCTCAATCTGGTTGTTGCTCAAATTTCTGCTACAAAACAATTTCACAAACATTAAATACAGCATATACAATATTGATACATAATAATTTCTAAAAGTAAATGTAAATGCAACATACAGTGATTTGGAAAAAGGGCTGAAACAACATTCGAAACTAATGTGGATGCTATGCTAAAGGGAAATAATCCACAAGTGACTGTTTATGGATCAGAACTGTTTCAGTATCAGCCCAACAGGTTGATTACAACACCCACTTAACTAGGGAATTGAAAGTGCAAGATTGTGATAGACAAAGACACAGAGGAAGGCAGAGAGTCAGGGGAGAGAGAGATGATAAGAGAAATAGATACAGGGAGGGAGAAGATGATATACTCACTATAATGAACATCGAACTACACAAAGTTCATGTTCCTTCAAAACATTCAAACACAGTGCAGCATGTGAAAGGGGAGAACATTGCTCATCTCTTTATGCTTGTTATAAATTCTTACTTTGCTAGAAGACTCATTCTAAACCATAGACCCCTAGAGATATTTAATTTTGCATCTAAAAGGAAATAGAACAATGAACTAACTCAGCCTTGCCATTTACTACCCATAAAAAAACTAAAAAAGATGCACATGCATACTCATTGAGATAGAGAAAGAGAGAGAGATGGAGAGGCACTTACATTTCTATGATAGAAGCAAACAATCCTAAGCTGTCGCCCAGTTCTCCTCCCAAATTAGCAGCATTAAAAGTTCTATTACACAAGATGATTGTAAGAAAGCTGACTGATAGCATTGTCAATTATTAGTATCCTGTAGAAGTTAAC
Source organism: Panax notoginseng (assembly GCA_016801055.1). Taxonomy (NCBI): domain Eukaryota; kingdom Viridiplantae; phylum Streptophyta; class Magnoliopsida; order Apiales; family Araliaceae; genus Panax; species Panax notoginseng. The sequence goes on from CM029021.1 coordinate 142,846,763, forward strand.
AAAAGAATTTCCATACATTGATCTTATGTTTGAATCCTCACATTGGACACCTTGCCAAGCATCACCACATGGGTCTCCACCAACAGGAACCCATCCAGGAAGGAGAGGGGATCTCAGTGCAGTATATAAATTATTAATAGCAGCAACTGGTCCATTAAAAAACAATGTCCAAGAAAATAATAAGCATTATTCATCTCAATAAATTATAGAAACTTGGGAACGGAGAACCACAATGTACATGCAAAAACTTAATATACAGCACCAGTAACACAACATATTCTCCGAAAGACGTACATTTTCTTCTAAAAATTACAGCACCGGGTGTGTTTGTTAATGAAAGCAATTGAAAAGGTAATCAACAAATCCTTAATTGGATTACGGAGAAAACAAAACAAAGAAGGAAGATATCGAAAGTTAAGCAAGGTACACAAAAACGGATCCATTGAAAGGAAAAAACTATACAGAAACACAGTTAATGAGCTCCATTGGAGTGATGAAATTGTGTACAGATGCTCCGGCATTATTGGACGGATGACTGACTCGGAACATGCAATTCTAGTGAAGTAAAAATCATTCTAAAGAATTTACATTTGCTGCAGAAGCAGCAGTAAATTTCCCTATTTAGTTGCAATGTAAAATGCTTAATATCAGACTAAAATTATATACTCAACAACCACTTACAAGATGAAACTTTGATATTTTAGATTGAAAACCAAAATGCTCTACATTACTACGAAACCAAAATAACAAAGGAACTCGAAATAATAAAAATGTACCCTTACCATCAGAAGGATTAGTGTAACCAAGCGAAATTCCAGCCACAGAGATCAGGATAAACCCCAAAAGGACTTGTGCATAGATCTGCCAATTGAAGTTACTCATAGCAGATCTCTTCCCACCCATTGATCCCCAATCCAAACTGTTTCTTCAATCTACTTTTTCTCTGAAAAGTTACTCCGCATAGCCAACGCATATAATATACAATTCTCCAATCTGAAAAGCCAAAAAAAAACACACATATTATCATTGATCTCATCACAATTTATCAATTCGAAACACTCTTTGCTTTGTAAGCCCAAACAATCAATACCCATTAAAATTAACTACAAAATTGAACTTAATTAAACAGAAAACAAGCATTTCTACAATCATACATGCCTAACTAATATTTGCTCAATTATTGGTTTATGAATTGAAACAAATCTTGGAAAAGAGCTGAGCCAAAGCCTAAGAGAAAACCTCGAGAAGTTTTGGACAAAATAAATTGTTGACTGATACTATGCAAAAACTGACTTTACCCAGGTGAGAATTAGTTCGTTGAGTTCACATAAAGTAGAGATCAAGTGTTAACTATAAACAAAATTAATTAGCAGCTAAAATTCACCGATTGAAGACATGTAACCGTTATTTATTGGGTTTTGAGTCCAAATTTGGAGAGAATACCCTAAATCTTCAACAGAGCTGGAAGAGAGAGAGAGAGAGAGACGAAGCAAAATTGTAGTAATAATTTGCAGAGAGCTTCAAATTATTTCTCTCTCGGTAATCGGTATACAAAGGACATGCCAATAGGTGGAAGTCATAGTACATATCTGCTTTTTTACTCTAGAAGATGAAATGTTATTGCCCACGCGCTGTTACTGCACGTGTAAATTATTGAAATTACATATTTTAATATCAAATACTACTACATTGAAACAATTTATTGATTATGTCATATCAGCAGTTTGTAAAATATTTATAAAATAGTTTGTATATGTAGCACTACTCTTTCATTTGAATAATACTAGAGACGCAAACTATTTTACAAACTGCTAATGTGACATACTCCACCTCAGCATATTGTGTGGGACTAAAGACTACATTGAAATAATTTGTTGATCAATACGCTGATATGGAGTATGTCATATCAGCAGTTTATAAAATATTTATAAAATAGTTTGTGTATGTAGCACTACTCTTTTCATTTGATTAATACTAGAGACACAAACTATTTTATAAATATTTTATAAACTGTTGATGTGACATACTCCACCTCAGTATATTGTGTGGGACCAAATACTACATTAAAATAATTTATTGATCAATACGCTGATGTGGAGTATGTCATATCAGCAGTTTGTAAAATATTTATAAAATAGTTTGTGTATGTAGCACTACTCTTTTCATTTAAATAATACTAGAGACATAAATTATTTTATAAATATTTTATAAATTGCTGATGTGACATACTCCATCTCAACATATTGTGTGGGACCAAAGATTACATTGAAATAATTTGTTGATCAATACGCTGATGTGGAGTATGTCATATCAGTAATTTATAAAATATTTATAAAATAGTTTGTGTTTGTAGCACTACTCTTTTTATTTGAATAATACTAGAGACAAACTATTTTATAAATATTTTATAAACTGCTGATGTGGCATACTCCACCTCAGCATATTGTGTGGGACCAAAAACTACATTAAAACAATTTGTTGATCAATACGCTGATGTGGAGTATGTCATATCAGCAGTTTGTAAAATATTTATAAAATAGTTTGTGTCTGTAACACTACTCTTTTCATTTGAATAATACTAAAGACACAAAATATTTTACAAACGGCTGATGTGACATACTCCACCTCAGCATATTGTGTGGGACCAAATACTACATTAAAATAATTTTTTGATCAATACGCTGATGTGGAATATGTCATATCAGCAGTTTATAAAATATTTATAAATAATTTGTGTCTGTAACACTACTCTTTCAATTTTAGCGTTAATTATATTTATTTAATTTTATAAGTTATGAATTTTATAGTTAAGAATACTACCTTGACTTCACACAAAAATTATATTTAGAGAGTTCAGAGAAATTAACAATGATTTTTTTGCTCCTTATTTGTTCCTAGAAATAGTAAGCAGTTATTTTTTTTAAAATAAAAACGTGATACTTCCTTTGCCCTCGAAATGATAACTAAAGGTATAATTTTTTTATTCTAAAAAAAAAAAAGAACAAATGTTTATGAAATGATGGATAAGTGTCATTTAATGAGATCCATTAGTATAAAAAAAAACACTAATCATTTTATATAAACTTATGGGTTACAGAAAAATTTAAAATATTTTTACTCTGCGTTTTTTTTTTAATTTGTGTGAAAATTATACTTTACTCAGAAAGTATTAATTTAGAATAATCAATAATTTAAAGATATTGTGTTATTTTATATTATTATTATTTAATAAATAAAATCATGTTTATGAAATTGATAGAGTAGTATCTTTTAAAATAACTTGCACTAATTCTGAAGTTAAAAATTCTAAATTTGATAAGGGGGAGATTGTTAATTATCAAACCTAAAGAGCGCGTGAGAAGAAAGTGCATAATTGTAGTTTACAGACAATAATAATAATAACTAGTAAGTTTTAGCCGCCACAGTTAAAAATGGGGTTGGGGTAATTAATTTAAGACAACGTGTGGAGCTGTAGGAGCTTAATACATTCACGTGTTACTTAAAAATTAAATATTTTTTTGTGGTATAGAAGATATGTGTTTAAATTCAATCTAAATTATATAAAAAAAAATTTAAAGATACATTGTACTCCCTCTGTTTATATTTTTTCAACGATTCTAAAATTAAATATATATTTTTTAATTTATTACGAAATTAAAAATATATTATATTTATTTTATAATTATAAATAACATGATGTTCTTAATTTATTATTATATTTTTAATATCATTCCAATATCACACTATCCCAACGGAATTTTTAACTAATATGTACTAAGGTTATATTTGATAACATAAATTGTCTTTAAAAATTACAGTATTATTTTATAAATATATCTCTAATTTGATAATGGAGAAAGTAATTGATAGCATATATATTTCCAGTGAGCTTTTTAAACGGAGAGAAAGAGTGAAAATGTTATATAATACTCATTTCATTCTAAATTATAAGATAATACTTATTAGTAATTTTTAAAAATTTTAAAATTTAGATAATTTAATAAAAATTATAAAATGATAAATTTTACAATAAATAAATAAATTATAATATATTAGTCACTGGATAAACTTATGAAAAAATTTATGTAAATTTTAAATTATATTTCGGAACCGAAGTTAAGTAGAGTAGTATACAAATAGTATAACAAGGAAAATGTAGAAGATAATTGTCGTAAAGAGTTGGCGGTCTTGGTCTTTGTTTGTTTATGGCTTTGTCACGGAATCTAATTGATAGACACCACTGCCAAATCACCGAAAGCTCCGCTTCCTGAATTCCTTTTTTTTAAACAACAATATTATTATAATTTAGAAATACTCTGTATAAAAATAATCTCTATAATATTATAAAAAAATTTAATCCTAATTTAGGTCAATTATAAATAAAAATAATTTTTAAATTATAATATGTTATATATTTTTTAAGTCCCGTATTAATAAACTATATGTCTATATAATAATAATTTCATATATATATATATATATATATATGAGAGAGAGACGATATTAATTTTAAACGACTAACTATATTTTCCTATAAAATACTACATTTTCTATAAAGGACTATATTTTCCTATATAAGACTACATTTCCTATAAAAGACCATATTTTCTTATAAAAGACTACTTTGCATAAATATTTTTTGAATAATAATTATTATAGAGTTCTTATTGATATTTTTATTAAAGTGGATATTTTTGGGTGTTCGAAAAATATTTTGTATCAATACCTCTATTTAGTAATAACCTCTCAATTAGTATACAAATAGTTTGGTCTCAAGTCTATTCTTAAATAGAGGTTTTACTGTATCACATAAAAAAAATAACATAATATTCACATACGCACATGTACATACTGTGGTGGGGACCCGCCTGATATGTGGGACCCGCAGTATGTATGTGTGTGTATGTGAGCATTATATAAATTTTTTTTATGTGATAGTAACATTATTTTTATTATTGAGTTGTTCAGAGTTGTTCATAAAATTTATCGAATATGAAATAAGATTTAAACGTGGTTCGTTTAGCTATCGAGTCGAGAACGATCTTCAATCGAGTTTGAATTTTTTGAACAAATATGATCCGAGTATCAATAAAAATTGTAATCTGAAAAGATTCAAATAATTTATCAAATTTTAAAATTTACTCATATTTAAATCATTTATGTTTCGAGCCGAATACGAATCAAGGCCGAACTATTTGGTTGATTTTAGAGCCTTATTCTTGGCCACCATTTCCTTTCATTAAACATTCTAGATCTCAAACTTTCACTGCATCGTTGATTATTCTCCTTCTCTTTAGTTCAAATTAAGATAGTAAACCACAACGTTGTTTATAAGTAATACAGTTAATTATCAAAAGCTCCCCATAGACTCGTAGTGATTAAGAATGTACCAAATATATAATATATAATTCATACATGGGAAAATTCCCGGAAGTTTCTAACTTTTAAAAAACAGAAGAGAATAATGAGAAATAAATTTAGTCTAAAGGCATTGTCTCGCTTTGAAAATATTGCTTACTTTTAAATATTATTATGATGTTTTCATACTCGAAAATATATATATATATATATATATATATATATATATATATATTTTAAAAAAATAGACAAAAAATATATAAATTTGCACAATTCTTCAACAAGAATAACGAAAAAGAGAATATATGGACAAAATAATTTTTAATGGCGAATTTGTTGATGTTTTCGTTTACTATATATAATATGATTGTTAGATAGTCAAATTTACTCTCCATGGATACTATCAAAATTCTTTTATTTGTCTTTATATTATATACATGTTAAATGTTTTAAGTTTTATATGAGTAACATTTGTTAGTTAATTTACATATTTATAATTATATTTATTAAAACAAAATAACGGTTCAATCTTACTTTAAAAAAAATCACATCAACTTCAAAATATTAAAATAATTAAGTTTATATAACAGAATGGCTGAAAATAAAAAAGGATGAGAGACATTTTTTTTGCTTGTTGCTGATATGATAAGGATGAAAGATAAGATAGTTGCGTGAAAGCAACTAACAAGAAATATATGGACAAGACAACAACGTTTGAATTGAGTTTAGTTATTATTATTATATGAAATATAATAAGGTTGTTATGTCACAACCCATAGAAGGAATAGGACCACCCCAGTCATTTAAATTATTTTTTTTTGATTTTTTAAAGTATTTTTAAACTCAAATGTTTAACTTATTTAAGATTATTCTTCTGAGGTATGATTCAATTTTTTTTTATAAAAATTATTGAGTTTAAAATTAAGATAACTTGATTAAACGACCAGAAATCCTTCCATTCAAACTAGTCAAATAGGTCCAAGTGATTTAGATACTATTCTCATTCCTTCAACGTTGTTGTTATTTCATATTTGTGAGTGACCCAAATCAATTAATCGAATATTTCTTTTGGACCCCGCCAAACTGGAATAAGTAGCGTATTTTTTATTTTATTTTATTTTATTTTTTGTTTTGTGGAGCCCGCCAGTCCAGAAGAGAAAACTGGAGATATGAGGCAAGCAACATATTGGCCCAACGCAAAGCTAATTTTATTGCAATTTTTCCATTTTGTCATCCATGCGTCGAATCATTTCCTTCCTCTTTTTTTTTTTCTCTATATCGTCTCTAATAAAACCAAACCATTGAATCCAAATAACTTGTGATGATCTCTTACATTCAATTACAAAAAACATTAGACTGAGGCGATTTGGAATTGCACACTTTATTACTCCATTCCTTTCGCATACCGCTCTAAATGACCCGAATTGAGTCGGGTTTTAATTTATCTAGTTCGAGCTCGTTTAAAAGTTAAATGAGCTGATTCGGACCATATTTTAAATAAAATTGAAATTTTGTATTTGAACTCAACTTGTTTATAAACTAGTCAGGTTCGAGTCGAGCTTAAGTAAGTCGAACTTGAGCTTAAGTTTGACCAATTTATTTTTTTTATTTTCAATTTTTTTTTGGAGAAAAATAATATATAACTTCAAGTTAAACCATTTAAGAACTTAATATCATAGATGTTAACGCCTGATTTTGTACGCCTGACAAAATCACCCAAAAGGACAGGCCAAAATAGCGCCAAAGATTGATGGTATAATTGTTGTGAAATCAAACTCACGAAATAACTCACATAAACATAAATAAAGAAATATAAAGTATGAACACAAGAATTTACATGGAAACCCAATTAGAAAAAAATCACGGAGAGAGAGAAATCAACTATAATAATATTGGGAGTACAAGTTGTGTATTTGTGTTGTATCTCTTGTGCCATTTCATATTCTCTTCTATTATCTTTCTTCTCCTCAAACCCTAGCTTGTAGCCGTATATATAGAAGTAACCTCCACCCGCATCCAACTAGGAGAAGAACTCCTTATCCCTCCAAATAAGACAACACAATCCTATTTTAATAAGGACTCTTTCACTGTCACAATAAATACATATGGGTCATCACCAGATTTGGACCATTAAATAGATTGGGTTGCACCATGACTTAACCCAAATAATCACATCCCAACATTGTCCCCCAGTCTCTTATTTATAAGGAACTTATAAATGAGAGAGTATACAAATTTATCCCAACAAAACGACCATATTTGCCGAAGACAAAATATCACACCTGAACTCTATGTGCCGAACTAAAATTGTTGGCTCCCAATATCGCCGCCCCACTCCTCTTGTTCACTCATAAGATAGATAAACAATTGCCCTTAATACTACCGAAGATATAAAGAACCAACCTTATACCAATCGAACCAACCTTATCAATACCGAATATATAAAAGACTAGCCTTATCACGACCGAATACACAGATAATCGAGCCAATTTTATCACAACCGAACCAACCTTATTACTACCGAAGATATAAAGAACCAACCTTATACCAACCGAACCAACCTTATCACTACCGAAGATGTAAAGAACCAACCGAACCAACCTTATTAATACCAAATATATAAAGAATCAACCTTATACCAACCGAACCAACCTTATCACTACTGAAGATATAAAAGACTAACCTTATCACGACCGAATATATAGAGAACCATCCTTATACCAACCGAATCAACCTTATCACTACCGAAGATATAAAGAACCAACCTTATCACAACCGAATATATAGAGAACCAACCTTATACCAACCGAACCAACCTTATCGCTACCGAAGATATAAAGAGCCAACCTTATCACAACCGAATATATAGAGAACCAACCTTATACCAACCGAACCAACCTTAAATGAAATTTTCACGTATACGGCACTATTCACCGAAAAATAAAATTTTCTCTTCTTTATCCCAGATGTCTATTATGGTTACTATCTTTGATTGTATCCATGTTTTGATCGTCATTCTTAAATTTTTCTCCATTATATTTAATTATGGAATATTTTTAAACTTGAATTATCTAAAGTACGAATATCTAAACTTTGTCCTTTTATCGTACTGGATTCGTTCTCTAAAATATTTTTCATCATCCTCAGTCCTTAATGGTGATACTTGATGAATATCTTTGGCCTGTAGTGCAAAGATGAATGATTATTTGATGAATATCTTTGGCCCGTAGTGCAAAGATGAACATATGTTGAGATGAACATGACCAACTGGTGATACAAATAAATATCTTTGGCCCGTAGTGCAAAGATGAATATTTAATTCAAGATGTATATTGATTGATGTTACAGGGATAAAATATTGATGATGGACTTTTAAATTCATAGATGATAGTAGATTTCATTCTCAACTTAACTCTTCTAATGAATTATTATTTTCGCTGCAGTTGTTGATCTAAAACTTGTTGTCTATTATATTCTATCAGATTTTTTCCTGTTGAAGACTAATGATAATTTGTTGTATATTATCTTAGTCATACTATTCTTTACTGGGCTAGTTGAGCTCACCCTTTTCTTTTTTGTTCTATTTTTCTTCTCGGGAGGTGAGAATATAGAAGGAACTAGCCGGGGTATGGAGTGATGGTTCTAGAAAGTTGTTTTAGCAGTCCTCACTATTTTTATAAAATAGTGTATCAATAATTATAATGAGGACTCCTTTTGAGTTTTAATACTGTCTATTAGACAATATTTATATTTAAACTCACAGTTTATGTGTTGTCGTATTTTGCTCGACAATTGTAGTAATGAAGTTGTATTTGTTTCTGTACCATGTATTTGGCGGCTCAGAATGAGTGATGTATACCTATTTTGGGGGATTCACAAGAATGAAAAATGATAAGTCGCATGTTTCTTCTTCATCTTAAATTTCCCAAATCAAAAACCTTATATTTCAAAATTGTATCCATATAAAGCAGCCAATTCATCATCTAAAACTTTTAAACTTTGAATCATCATAAGAGAATAGAATGTTTGGAATACCTAACTCCAACCATTGCAGCAGTAAAGAGAGAAAAATAGTGTGATGCCCCTAAAATAGGTTCATACAACTCATTTTGAGTCGCCAAAATACATGGTACAGAATCTAAACACAAACTTCCCTATTTACAACTATTAAACTGTTGTGCAAATACGACAAAACATAAGCTGTGAGTTGCAATACAAATATTATCTTGTAGACAATATTCAAACTCAAATAAAGTTCTTGTTACAATTATTGTCACACTATTTTATAGAATAGTGAGGATAACTATAATAACCATCTTGGACCATTACTCCACTCCCTGACTAATCTCAGATACACTCTCGCTTCCTGAGAAGAACAATGGAACCAAAAAGAAAAAGGGTCACTCAACTAGCCTAGTAAAAAATATTATGACTAAGATAATGTAGAATAAATTATCCTTAATACTCAACAGGAAAAAATCTGATAGAATACAATAGACAACAAGTTTAAGATCAACAACTGCAGCAGAAATAACAATCCATTAGAAGAGTCAAGTAGAGCATGATGTCTACTATCTTCTATGATTTAAAAGTCCATCATCAATATTTTATCCATGTAACACCAATCAATAATTATTTTCAATCAACGAATTATCTATGCACTACGGGCCAAATATATTTGTTTGTATCACCAATGGTTATAATCATGCAAAACACCTGTCCATGTATGCACTACGGGCCAAAGATCGAGGACTTTCACCACAAAACTCAAAACTTTATCTGTAACATTAAAGGTAATGATTATCAACACACAATTTTTGGTCATAATCATATCAATCAACAGTCCATCTTTGCACTACGGGTCAAAGATGACTTTTATCACAATATAAGTATGAGGATGATGACAATTATATAAAGAATGAATCAAGTAAAATTAAAGATAAATATTAGATATTTATAATTTAATTTATCTAGAGTTCAAGAATATCTAAATCGTCAATATGATCACCAATTGTGGAGTAAAATTCAAGAATGATATTTAAGATTCAAATTTTAAAGATAATTTGGACAAAAAAAATCTAAATTCTGTCGTGAATAGTACTCTGGCATGAATAGTATCACGGATGAATAGTACCCTGACATGAATAGTACCCCGGATGAATAAATTAAAATTTAATAAAAAAGTTCAGACCAATATTATAGTGAAGTAATACTAGATGAAGCGCAAACTATTAAGGATATTCTACTAAATTTCGGGATTTTCACCATTTAATAATAAGGTTATGGAAACAAAAAATAATTTTGTATTGTAAATGGAGAAATATGAAAGAAAACGATATTTCTTGACGAGTACAAAAGAAATGATATCTCATACGAGTATAAAATAATATACGAAACTATAAATTAATTTTCACCCATCATGCGGTAATCCGCGTAGACAGATTATTTTCATAACTTAATAAAGAATGAATACGAAGGGTTATTCATCAGACATGCGGTAATCTGCGTAGACATGTTATTCCCACAAATTAATAAGGAATAAAATGAAAACCCTTATGAGTATGAAAAAAATAACATCATTTACCTTAGTATGAGATTAAATCTGGCTGGTATAATGGAGATTATATTGAGAAAAATCTTACACTCTTAGCTATACTTAAAGAATTTTTATACTAGAAAGAAATACGTACAATATTATAGAAGAAGAATTATTTGATTCAGGTGTAAGCTTCATTTCTTAACTAAACAACCTACTTATAGGAAAATAGACTGAATAGTAACTAAATTCACGGACGATCCATATTGATTTACTATTAAAACTTTAATTTATGGTCCATATTGGTTTACTATTAAACTTCATCGACGGTCCATATTGATTTACTATTAAAACTTCAACCGATGGTCCATATTGATCTACTATTAAAACTTCAACCGATGGTCTGGAAATTAGCACGTCTACTCATGGAATAATAAGCCAAACTTACTGAAAGTCCAATAATAATCTAGAAGGAGGGTTGAATAGATTATTACAAATTTAAAAAGTATCTAAGGCCTTTTTGAATTTTTGAATAATTAATTTGTAGTGTTAGAAATTAATATGCAAGACAGTAAAAATTTAATCACACAATGCACAGAGATTTAGTTGTTTCACAACATACATCCCCGGTATGCTGCTACGTCCAGTCTCAAGCTCCTCTCCAGGACTTGAGATCTTATTACTATCAGTAATAAATACTCCTTCAATCATGCGAAGAAGCCTTTACAAAGTTTTAAAGACAAACTTCCAACTGTTCCCAATTAATCTATCTTGGACAACAAGCTCCCGCTCTCTCCTCAAACTTAGTTGTACTTCCTTTGAGTTCAGTTCTATTCTATGATCTAGTCTTGAAACAACAGCCTCTTCCTCACCTCGCAAGTACACTAGAGATCTAACTTCCTGGTGATCTCTCTAAGACTCTGGTCTTGGTCGAAGAATTACTCGTCTTTCTCACAAGTACATAAAATAAACTAACTCTGATCTTTTCTCTTTTTATAATTGGTTTTACAATAATATGCTTCTCAAATAAACATATAAGAATTTAGTACAGATGGATGCTTTTTAAATAAGCAGATATCAATTAAAGAGTAAATATATTTATAAAAGTTCAAAGACTTTTATACTTGAGAAATTATGCTTCTTTGTAAGCAGATAGTAATTTGTGCTTAGATCAAATAATGCTTCTGTTTAAGCAAATATGTAAAATATACATTGTTATAAAAGTTTAAATAACTTTTATATTTTGTGTGAAAAAATACTTCTTGAATAAGCAATAAGTCAATTTTAACTTTAGCTCAAAGATGCTTCTGTTTAAGCAGATATATAATTTAATGTAAATTTATAAAGAATTATTTTTTAAGGAGTAAAGAAAAGTTACTTTAAGTTTAAACAACTTTTAGAGTGAAAATACTTATGAGTAAGCAAATAAGTTGTTTTAATCTTTGAATCAAATATGCTTTAATTTAAGAAGATATATTCACTTGAGTTTGTGAAATAAAAGTTTAAATAAGTTTTATATTATGCAACTAGTATTTTATGACTAAATGAATTTATGATCAAATATTTGTGATGACAGATATCAAGTATAATAAATAAATCAGTTAAACAATACTTGATATAACAAATATATTTGTTTAACTCAGATAATATATAACAATGATTTATCTATTATGTGATTGTATAAATAAAGTCACTTAGTACTATAAGGAATCGTACGGTTCAAATTTCTCTTGGTAGAGGTGTATCTCTGTAGCCTTGTGGCATCTAAGTATGACAAAATTTATATTTTTACAATTGATATTTACATAAATATTTTTAATAGATCACTACGATTCTCAAATCCAGTTGGGATGATTCCTTTTTTTGGAGAAATATCTTAGTGTCGTTTTGAGCTATCAAATGTCGTATCTATTTTACGATATTTATATAAATAATATCAATAAAGGTTACTGAAGATTATAAGGAATTGTACGATTCGAATTTTTCTCTGTAGAGGTGTATCTCCGTAGCCTTGCGGCTCCCAAGTATCCTTTTATTTGATAAATAAATGAAATATAGATATATAGAATTGTGTATAACAATTTATATTCGTATATCAATAAATATAAATAAGTAAGACATAATTCAAATAAAATAAATCAAACAACTTATCTCAATATGCTTAGACCAATATTTCTCTTCTCAAATGATTAGAACTTTTGTAAAAAGAGAGAGAAAACTTCTTAGAGAGAGAGTATATGGTAGAGAAATAAGCTTTTCTTTTCAAGTGAATTGACAAATTGAAAATAAAAGAAAGGCCGCCTATTTATAAAGTCAGGGGTAAAATGGTAATTTTTGAAATATGATTTTGAATGAATGGCTAGGATTGCTTTAATTCAAAATGAATGGTTTGGATGAAAAGATGTTGAAATGCAACACACGGATTGCCAAATGCTCATCAAAATTTTCATCTTCCAAATGGAATTAAATTCGGTCAAAGCTCATTAACTTTCTATGTGGCTAATAAATTTGTCCCAAAAAAATGGTCACTCCATGTTAAATTCTCAACATTAAAAAATTGGTCAAATGTTTTTTATTTAATGAGCACACACACACACACATTATATAAATATAAACACACACACACGGTTTGTATACTATATATATCTGTCATATATATATAACACACACAATGACACACGCTATATATATATAACACTTAATGCACACACACATTTACGTTTAGACCTGGCAAATGGGTCCAAAGCCTGTGGGCCGGCCCGCCAAAACCCGGGCTTTGGGCCGTATTTTTTAAGCCCACAAAACTCGGGCCTTTTTGGCCGGCCCGGCCCGTTTGGGCTAAGCCTAAAAAAAGCCCAAAAAACAGGCATAAAACGCCTTCGGCACGCAGCCGGCCCGACCCGCCCGCCAAAACCCGAGCTTTGAGCTTACATTTTTTGGCCCGCCAAAACCGGGCTGTTTTGGCCCGGCTCGTTTGTCAGGTCTATTTACGTTTAATGTATATATATATATATTATATATATTATATATATATATATATATATATATATATATATATATAGTCCGGATCTTAAGCTCACCCCCTATCCAACTCACCCGAGCTCACCCCTTTAGCGACGGACCCGGCGACGGTTCGATCATACAATCGTCGTCCATACTTTTAGCGACGGGAAACATATAGCGTCGCTAAAAGTATAGACGACGGTTGTATGACCGAACCGTCGTCGGGTTCGTCGCTAAAGGGGAGGTGAGTCGGGTGAGTTGGATAATGGGTGAG